>JAUALY010000006.1:2405000-3005000 GCA_030819805.1 Penstemon newberryi var. newberryi | reverse complement strand
CTTTTTCATTTGCCTAAGTTAGAAATCTTGGATTTGAGCAACAATGATATTTTTGGTTGGTTTCCAAGTAGCATAAACCTGCCTTCAGTCCGAGTTGTCAACATTTCTGAAAATCAGATCATGGGTCCTGTTCCTGTGGGGATTTGCATCAATTCCACCAATATTTCTGTTATGAATATGGAAGCCAATCGTTTGAGTGGAATTCTTCCATACGGACTTGGGAATTGTTCTTCATTAGAGGACCTTTCACTCGCCACAAATTTTATGTATGGTAGTTTGCCTGAAGATCTATTTCGGTTGTCGAATTTGAAAAAATTGGCTCTTCAAGAGAATCAGTTCTCTGGGCATCTGAGTGGTCTCATTGGTAACCTCTCAAATCTTGTTCATGTCGATTTGTCATTAAATCAATTTTCAGGAAATATCCCTGATGTTTTTCGTAGCTTTGTGCAATTGAGATATTTTTCAGCTCAATCAAACAGATTTAGTGGTGGAATACCAACTTCATTGGCGAATTCACCAACTATTGCTTCACTTAGTTTGAGGAACAATTCTTTGGGAGGTACCATTGATCTCAACTGTTCTGCTATGGTTAATCTTGTCTCGCTTAATTTAGCTACTAATCTGTTTCATGGCAATATTCCTGAAAATCTTGCAACCTGTCCTCGACTGAGAGCCATAAATTTTGCTAGGATTAACTTCACTGGTCAAATCCCCGAGAGTTTCAAGGATTTCAAGAGTCTTTCTTACCTTTCACTCTCTAACTCTAGCGTCTCAAACCTTACAGCTGCCCTTGGGGTTTTACAACATTGCAAGAATTTGACCACATTGATCCTTACTTTGAACTTCCGTAATGAACCAATGCCTAATTATAGTAGTCTGCAGTTTACCGGACTCAAGACTCTTGTGATTGCCAGTTGCAGGCTCACTGGCTTTATTCCCCAGTGGTTGTTTGGGTGCAGGGAGTTGCAATTGTTGGATTTGTCTTGGAACCGCTTGGAGGGTCCTATCCCATCTTGGTTTGGAAATTTGTCGTCTTTATTTTATTTGGACTTGTCAAACAACTCTCTAACAGGGGAGATTCCAAAAGAACTTACTGGAATGCAAAGCCTCATTTATGGAAATATCTCTGTGGAGGAACCTTCTCCGGATTTCCCGTTATTTGTTAGAAGAAATGTCAGTGGCTACAAGTACCGACAAGTTGGGAGCTTTCCGCCTACACTTGAACTTGGCAATAATTTTCTTACAGGGTCAATCTGGCCAGAGTTCAGCAATCTTAAAGAGTTGCATGTTTTGGACCTGAAATGCAATAATTTATCAGGAACTATTCCGAGCAGTTTGTCGGGCATGACGAGCCTAGAGACTTTGGATTTGTCTTTTAATAATCTGAATGGAACAATACCGTCTTCTCTGATTAATCTGAACTTCTTGTCGAGTTTCAGTGTCTCACACAATGATCTCTCTGGGGAAATTCCAACCGGAGGGCAGTTCCTAACTTTTCCGAACTCGAGCTTTGAAGGTAACCCGAGTCTCTGCGGTGAACATGCTTCTCATCCTTGTCTAAGTAATGAGGGAACCCCTCACCTATCAGCTGGTAAATCGAGAGGAACTATAATAGCAATGTCAGTTGGAATTGGTGTTGGAACTATTATCCTTGTTTCTCTTGTCTATTTCGTTATTCTGTGGTTAAGCAGGGGAAAAGTTGTGGATCCAGAAAAGGGGGATACTGATGTCAATGAGAAGGATCTTGAAGAACTATCAAATCTAGTCTTTCTATGTCAGAATAAGGACAGTGATAAGGAAATTTTTCTTGATGATCTTTTGAAAGCAACTGATAGTTTCGATCAATCTCATATCATTGGATGCGGAGGCTATGGTCTTGTGTACAAGGCCATACTTTCTGATGGAAGAAAGTTGGCGATAAAACGGCTCTCGGGTGAGCATTTTGAGATGGAAAGAGAATTCCGAGCTGAGATAGAGACCCTTTCAAGAGCTCAGCATCCGAACCTTGTTCATCTTCAAGGATATTGCAAGTATAAGAAGGACAAGCTTCTAATATACTCATACATGGAGAATGGTAGCCTTGATTACTGGTTGCACGAGAAAGTCGATGGGCCATCCTCATTGGATTGGGAAATGAGGCTGCAGATTGCTCAAGGGGCGGCTAGAGGCCTTGCTTACTTGCACCAATCGTGTGAACCTCATATACTTCATCGAGATATAAAGTCGAGCAATATCCTTTTAAATGAGAATTTTGAAGCTCACTTAGCTGATTTTGGTCTTGCAAGGCTTATACTTCCTAATGTGACTCATGTCACTACCGATCTTGTGGGGACACTAGGCTACATTCCTCCCGAGTATGGCCAGTCTCCGGTTGCAACTTACAAAGGGGATATATATAGTTTTGGTGTTGTTCTTTTGGAGCTTTTGACTGGTAGAAGACCAATGGATATGTGTAGACCGAGAGGAAGTCGAGATTTGATCTCCTGGGTTACTCAAATGAGAATAGAGAAAAGGGAAACTGAAGTTTTTGATCCATTCATTTATGATAAACAATATGCTAAGGAAATGCTAGCTGTTCTTGAGTTCGCATGCCTTTGTTTAAGTGAGAATCCAAGGACAAGGCCTTGTACACAGCAGTTACTTTCTTGTCTTGACAACATTGGTTCAACGCCTACTTCTAACCCGAGCTAAAGATTCTCCATATATCGATCTTCTAAACTTGCACACAGCACATGTAACATGTTGTATATAATTTTGCAAATTATTTTCAAATAGGGAGAAAAGTGGAATAATCAGATAAATTTAACATTCTATTGTATCTCATGCACTTGTAAGAATCTGATACTCCCTCCGGTTCATATTAATGGATACATTGTTACTTTTTACACAAATTAAGAAAACTCATAATTAATCACTTTTACATGGTAAAATGTCAAAAATATCCTTTCTAGTGACTCTTGAGCTTTCTAACCTAGATGTAAGAGAAAGACAAAATTGCATTGAAAACTCAAATATACCAATTAATATGAAACATAAAAATTTGACAAATATGTCAACTATATGACCAGGGAGTAATAATTTACAAGTTGCTACACATGATACATGAAAAAGTCTTCTCTTTCAGACACATGGGATTTTGTGGGTTCTTGTACTTTTTGAATTGATTGATGTTGACAATTGCCTATTCCCATACCAAATCGGTTGACTAGTGGTGTCATTGGCATTCGTGTAATAGTTTTTTAGTTGAGCCGGCGTTGCTATTTCTGGTTTTCTTTATTACAGTATTTTTTATTTTTTGTGTTTTTCCTATGTAAAAGTCTAAATGAAGAAATTTGATGATGGAAAATTGAGTACAAGCTTATTACCTACTTCTCGTTTATGAGTCAAAACAAAACGAACATATGACAAAATGTGGTTGGACTTGGACGACTCCAACAAGCATATTCAAATTCTTTGAAAGCTGCTGCCCGAATTGAATTATTATAAAGGGAAATAATTATTTAGGTCGACCATATGAGCAAAAATTCAACAAGGGATGTTGTCTGGTAGTGTGTATATACGCCAAGAGAATTTAAATATGTAAACAGAAGATCCTGCATTAAGACATTTATTTTAGAGGAAAGATCGACCTTTTTTTTGTTACCCCTCTATATATTTAACTTAAACTTATGTATTATTTCTACTGGTCGCCTCTTCACAATGTCACATATAAGTTCTTATAAATATTTCATATTGATTTCACTAATTAAACAGTATTTGACATATAATCATTGGTATGCCACTTGCAAACACAATCTTAAAACATCAAGACAAGAGAAAAAATTAAGAGCACAAAGAATCAAAGATTAATAATTTAGATCATTTAATATTAAGAAAATTAACCGTCAAAGTTTCCTACACTTACATTTTGTCGGAGATCACACGAAACACAACATATACACATCTCAAAGAAATAAGAAATAAACCCGATATGTTTAGAATATAATAAATAAATTAAATGATCAATTTTTTTATATTTTAGTACGATACTACGAATCGTGTAGATAAAATGAAACTCTCTAATGTGCAAGTCAAATCCAGTATCCCATTTTAAAAAAAAAAATTAAAAACTCTATCGTCATAAGTTCAAATTTTGCAAGAACAAATAATTAATTATATTTGTTGTACCTACTTGTAGGGTTGTCAATCAGGTTTTGTGAGCTGTGTTTTAAACCGTTCAATCTAAAACAATACCAGGCTTCACGGCTATAAGCTCACAATTATAGGTTTAAACTCGATTCATGTAACTTTTCGAGCTTTGAGTATATATCGGCCTCATACCTGATATCGGGCTTGGTCACACTAGCAAAGTTTATTTGACAAGAATATATAAATTTCATACTTGTAATCAATAATATAAAACATTAAATAAATTTTGTGAAGTCTCAATACTTCAATCTAATTGACCATTGTTTAAATTTTTTCCCCTTTTAGTTATTTTTTTCCTCCTGCGGCTAGCAGATACATTAGTTACAAAGTTATAATTGATATATGTGGGCTTGTTTGTGAAGTTTTTCTTATTTCAAAATAGTAATTACTGCATTATAAAGACAATACCAATAATTGCTAGCAGTATTTAAAATAAATATATATCAGATTGAGCCTCGTTAGATTCAAACTCAACCTATAAATTAATCGGATTTAATATAATAGTAAATTCATATAACTTATACTTATTTAAATTCGAATTAAATTTAATCAGGTCAAATCATCGAATTAAGTAGGCCCAACTCAATCGATAACACTATCTAATAAAGAAAACTTTCACACATAAAGAGATAGACGACGAGGAATAAATGAAAATGTATTGAAAATAGGAAATATAAATGAAGAGAGAGAGAGAGTGAGAGAAGGAAGAGCCGACTAGATAAATTGAGAAAACAACTCTTTATTATTGAGAGCGACTTAGCGAGATGGAGATCAAATATAAAGTGTTTCTTGCCAAATTACTTGACTTCTTGTATTTTTATAATTAGTAGAATACAACGTACCACAAATAACAGAATTCATGTAATTTTAATGCGTTGAAGCCATCTCCAACATCTCTCTTAAATTTCAGTCGTTTATCCTAAAATATAAGTAATAAATAATATTATACACTTCCACTTTTTACTCTGCACTCAAACAACTAGTTTATATTTTAAGAGATCATTTTTTAACAACCACACCATTTCATTCCAACAGTTATTTTATATTTTAACAAATTACTTTTAATTATTATTTTATATAAATAATAATGATATATTAATAATACTTATTTATTTATTTTCATAATAAAAAATAGTTTTTTCTAAATATTAATTTTTATTATTTGGAAAAACATATTCCCATATTTATATTTCAACGGACATAAACTACAAGAAAATTGAAGTTTTGTGACAAAATATTAAATGATAAGGTTTAACTTTGTGCATAATTTTTTAATTTTAAGTAGGAAAATACAAAAACTTTTATACTTTTTTTTAGAGCAATTGCATATGCATTCTCTTTGGCCTTGGGTATTTGGCAATCCAAACTCAATTTTTTTGACAACCAATAAATTATAAGAGTGCTCTTGAAGGACAATTTTTGTGTAAAATTTAACGAAACTCTTAAAATTTAAATTTTATATGTGCTCTTGGAGATGGCCTAAAGAGGGCAAATCTATCATTTTACTAAACCTGGAGAGGTCGATGTAACTATTTCTAGATTTATTTTTCTAAAAAAAATATAGATGGAAATGTGGGACATCGTTATGCATAAGAAAGCTATTTTGCAAATCATAAAACAAATCATAAGAAAGGCTCAATATGAATCCGGCACCTTTCATGTTGGATCAAATTCAGGTCGTATAATAATCTTACAAGCTACTAACAAATTTAGACGTATAGTTGGAACCATTTCTAATTACAGGTCATGATCTCATGCTTCAACCTAATAAACTATCCAACTGACGAAATAACACAATTTCTCGCGGTGTTGGGTTTGTCTGGAATATTCTAGCCAAACCCAACTTGATCGCAAAATTCTTTTTTGCATATATATGTTAGATCATACAAGCAAATAATTGCATGAAGAAGCAGAAGATCCACAACGTATCTAAAACATTGATACAAATCTTGAAATTTCTCAGGCATCAGATCAGAGATACACTACAAAACACTATAACATGTTGAGAAAATGATAAACTTAATAATACTCTCCAGAACCCTAACTGTTTGAAACTGAGATAGATACTCAATCACTTATGAGGATCTTTTTTGCGGATAACATCGACTCTGTAAGAGCACAATTTATAATTTTCAACACAGAATTTGCAAACATCTCCTGGTTCGATGCTGTTTGCTTGGCAAAATCTAGTCCAATTAGTACCAGTGAAAGCTTTAAAGAAGAATTTATCAGGGTAGAAAAGAGGCCAGAGCCTTCCATTTGGATCTCTAATAAGAACAACCTTCCCTTGCCCTCTATCTCTTCTTCCTGGAATTGATGGAATGTGTACTGGTAACTCCTACACCACAAGAAGCACAAAATTGATGGATTAGAGGACTAGTTGTAGTATTGCTTGATGACACTGATGATTAACATTCAACTCAAGCAATTTCAAATGAAGCATACCAGGTAAGATAGGTTCTTGACTTCTGCATCAAAGGGAGGGGGAGATCGGATGTTATCATTTGAAAAACCAGGTTCGATTTTGACAACTGGAGCAGACATATTACCAAATTTCATTTCCGGAGTTGGAGCTTTTCCTTTTCCTACACCTTGTGAATAAATTTACAAGTCCAATGCTGAGATATTCACGAGGACTTGAAACAAATAGAGTGTACATAATCTTTATGCAAGTGTACTAGAAAGATAATTCTGACTATAGATTATAGTGGTTCGAAGTAAAGATAAAGCATACCACAAGATACTTGAGAAAAATAACCATTAGCCTCCTCTCCCAATTCCACCAGCTCTTTCTTGATTGCAGTGGCTTGCTTACCTGTTTGTTCATATCCGGAACCAGTCAGTACAACTTAGACAGGATACTTTCTCATTTGAGGAATTGACAAAAGAAAAAAATAGAAACAAACCAAATGGGTCCTTGAGCATTGAAGTTGAGACTGAAGAGTCACGAAACTTGGGCATCACAGCTGTTTGTTTGATAATAGAATGAGATCCGGTATCTGATGGCATTACAGGGTTCCCTGATGTATAAGACAGTCAAGGTTAACAATTAAACAATCACATAATCATTGGCCTATAGCTTAAAATGATGACACGTAAAAGTAAAGCATACCGCGAGATACTTGAGGAAAACCATTGGCCTCCTGTACAAATCCCGCCAGCTCTTTTTTAATAATAGCTGCTTGCTTACCTGTTTGTTTAGTTTGGAACCTAGTCAATACAACTTAGACTAGATATGCTGAAAAAAATTAATGAAACTGCAGTAAAGACTTCAAAAATAAAAAAGCAAAAACAAACCAAATGTGTCCTTGAGCATTGAACCTGGGACTGAAGCTGAAGAGTCACAAAACTTGGGCATTTCAACATTCTCCTCTTCAACAGTCCGATTGTTAATAGAATGCGTTTCATTATTTGATAGCAATGCAGGGTTGCCTAATGTATAAGACAATCACAGGGTGAAAATGAAACAATCACATAATCATTGGCTAATAGCTTCAAATGATGAGAATTAAAAATAAAGCATACCGCGAGATACTTGAGGAAAACCACTAGATATTGCTGATTAAATTAATGAAAATGCATATAGACTTGAGGAATTGACAAAAAAGGAAAAAAATGAAAACAAACCAGATTGGTCCTTGAGAACTGAACTTGAGGGCGTTGCAGCATTATCCACCTCAGCTGTCCGATTGATATTAGAACGAGATTCAGTATTTGATGGCAAAACAGGCTTCCCTGATGTATAAAATTATCACAGATTAAAAATGAAACAAAAAGAGATTTAACGTCAACTATATGTGTCAAGATTGATAAATAGATACAACCAACTGAAATTGTGCCTCTTCTCTCATCATTCTGGACTTTGGAAACCTCGTTTGCGATGTCCTTGCTTGAGTTACTTTTATCAGAAGGTTTCTCCTGAAATTTGTCGGTGAAAATGCCACCAGAATGGTAATCAGTCTGATTTGTATTAGCCACAGCCATTTGTGTATCATCCCCTCCTCTTTCAGCCTGCTCTTCAATAAGGCCAAGTGCAGGGGTAATATCTCTGTTTAAAGCTATCTCGGCATTAGATGTTTTTCTCTTCATCTCAAAGCTCGACAAATCAAACAAAAAGTTTCTCTCTTCTTCTTGATTGTATATATCATCTCTATCGAGAACACAACTAAGATACTCAATATCCATAGGTGTCGGAATAGATTGCACCTTTGCAAAGCCAGGTCCAGAGGCAACTGGAGTGGTTGAGCTGGGATTATCCATTAAATTAACATCATTTTTCTGAAATGGTTTATCTTGAGATACTGTTTCTATATTTTTTTTAATCCGTTTGTTTTGGCGAGGCTTTCTATTGTCAAAGTCAACTATCTCACATGCAGTAGTATCATATATTTGAACAATAAAGTGACCTCCCTTTATGTAGTTAAATATCAACACGTCTCCATATTCTAGACGATGGTCTTGAAAAAACTTGGGCCAGCCCTCCTGGAATGCCAGGGAGCCATTAACACATGAGAATTTTACATCAAATTTCTTTCCAGCTGAATCCTCAATTCGAGTCATTTTACCAGCCAAGTGTCTCACGGTCCTAGCAAATTTGGGAGGCAAGTACTGCAAAAGAATCACAAAGATCTAAAAAGATATATATACATAGATCTTAAAGGAGTACTAAAAGCAAAGCTCCTATATACCATACACCGGAGTAATAAACTCATTCCAGCTCAAACCCTTTCAAATCAAGTTTCACAAGCTAATAAAAAGAAAACATGTTTAATTGAGCACAAAATATCTTAATAAAATTATTGTCGGAAGGTGAATTTGGTGGATGGAGACTTTCTTAATTTTGCACCTTAGAACAAGTCAATAAACATGCAAAAAAATTGAAATTACCAAGATTCCTTTTATTTTTGAAGGAACCCAGGTTTGTCTGCAGCTAGAGAATGTCTAAAGACTCCAGGCGTAGAGTAGTTTTTGCATCTCAATTATTTAAACCTACCCTCTCACATAAAGTAATGTAGACATCACTAATTTTGAACCACTATTTTTCAGGGCAATAATAATAATAACCCTTTTCAACTCTCGTCTAAACTATGTGCCAAACCAAAAGGAGGAAGAAAGGGATTATAATTTTTTAGCAATTTTGGCAATATTATTAAAACGCTTGCTTAAAATTGCTAAATATGCTGCTTTAGCGGGAACTAGCTGAATTTGGTTGGATTGCTGGAAACTTGCTATTTTGCTAAATTTGCCTGAAAGTGGCTGAAATTTTGGTTAAATTTTTAAATATAATGAGAAGTTATTGAAATTTGCTTAAGAATGTTGAGTACCTAGAGCTTTATCTGCTAAAGTTAGAAGTTTATGGTTTATGGATGTTCGGATTTATTAGTAATCTTTATTTATACTATATTATGTATGTTCATGCACATTACTTCAATAATGGGGTAGAAGAGGAACAGCAAATTTATACCCAAGGAGGAAGATTACAACTTCAAATAAAAATTCCTGAATATATTAAATACAGTACTCAATAATTCATAGGTTCATTTCATCAAATAGATAAACACGTGTAAGTAATAAGGGAAGAATAAAAATGAAATTGCCATTAAGAGAGGTTCTTAAGAAAAAGAGTAATTGAAGTGAATAGACAATAAAGCTCGTAGTACCAGAACTTTCGAGTACTCCTTGCCATACATGAACTTGAAAAATCGAGCGACTATGGCTGATGGGTCTCTCTGCTTATGATGAATTGTCAAACAAATTGTGGTGCACTCATCGCATGCTTTTAATTCTTTGCCTCTGCTTGCCATCTCATTATTGCATTTGCCTCTACGAGGCATCTTGCATTTAGATCAGCTAAAACTTCTTAACTAAAAAAAATTCATTGTAAAATCTTTCAATTTTAGACAGATATGTAAAATAATAATAAAGAAAACTGGAAGATGAAATTTTAATTCAAAAACAGAGAAATAACACAAAAGTTCCTGAAACAAGAATAGGGTCATTAGGTGGTTGAGAGAACAGCTGTCTTAGAAATTTAACCGATAACTCTAATCAGCTTCCATTAATGAGAAATTAAGCCTCTAGTATTTCCATATATTCTACTTCATCTCCTCGTCTAACCTTAATTTTGCTTTTACATAATCAATTCCATCTCTATGTTTTTCCCAATATATAAGTACATTAATTGCACATGAACACATCTCATGTATTATTTGAAGAAAAAAAAAGTTATTTCTTACCAAAAGCGAATGCAGCACTTGACCTGCATGGACCACAATCATAAACCAAATCAACTTCATGCAAGCACATTAATAAATAGTGCAGCCATTAAGGTGCTAATAAACATAGTTACCAAATATTCAAACAAAACAAAAAGAAATCGTACTTTATAAAACACAATCGTGAGCATATGATGGGTTGTTCATACAAATCCAGCTTCGAACCTATAACTAATAAAGGTATAGCAAGTCGAATAAAAAACATTGAAGAACATCACATACATACATTATCAGCACTCACCAGTTTAAACACCAATATTTTCCCCACACAAAAAATCAATACAACTAAAACCAAAAGAGATCTAAAATAACCAAGTTATCATGATTTAGGGTTTCAAAACTTCTCTTGTGCTATTAATTAATTATTTTTTCAATAAATTAACTAAAATTATTTATTAAACATTTCTAAAACTAATCAAACTAATTGCACGGAGGTGATCATGAAAATCGAAGCTGTGACAGTTGGGGAAGCCGTGTGAGAGAGATTAACAAGTAGAATTTCGTGAAGAATTCCACTTTGTGAGTTTTGTTCCGTTCAATTGAATTATTTTTACAAAAACAAAAGATGGAAAGGGCAAAAACACACATTGAAACAAAACAAAACATGCATGAACATTGAAGACATGGGGAAGCGAAAAAGGAGAGAAAGAAAGAAACTCACCTTTGGAAAGGGAAGAGACAGAGGGAAGGACGGAGAAGAGGGGTGGGATTGGGAGGTTTTCAAAAACTTTTCAGAGCGAAAAATTCTTTTGCGTAATATTGCGATTCTGTCTTTAGTGGAGAGTCAAAGAGCCTTTCCAATTCCTCCTTTTCACCTTGAGTAGTAAAATACGAAAATACCCTATGTTAATAATATTTTATTTACCTCAGTCTTATTATTTTGTTACCTACTACACCCATTTAAAAATTAAGGGTTAGAGTCATTATCAATTTTTAAGTTTATAGGGGGTTTTGTAAAAAAATTAGGTTTACAGGGAGATTAATATTGTCAATTTTCTCAAGTGAAAAATTGTGTTTTCTATTTTATTCTATAGAAAAAATAATACTTAGGGATATATTTGTTATTTTCCCTGCTAATCTTGAAAAATGTTCAGACTTAGAGCTAACAAAAGACAATATGCCTTAACACAAATCATTTTTCGTTAATATATATAACACAAATTATATTCTAATAATTAGAAATAAGATAGGGGGTATTAGTGCATTTCCTTTTTCCAGTTTCTATCTGTTCTTTTGTTAATAATCCTTAGCAAGGATTTTGGAGAGTGATATTCTATAATCAATTCCTTTTGTCTGGAATTAGCAAATAAAATAGCTACCAAACTTATTTAGGTAATTAATTAAGTACAAGCTAATTAACCATCAAGGTACATGCTAGATTTATTTTCATATCAACAATCAAGGTACAAGCTAGAACAATTTATAATTAGCTCGATAATTAGGTAATTTGATAAACTCTAATTTAAAATGTCCTATAATTTGATAAACTTTAATTTATAACTAACTCGACAATGTAACTAATGACTAATAGGACCCGTTTGTTTACCTTGGAATGGCATGTAGTTTGGTTATCTCATTACCGAGCATCACATAATTATGTTTGGATTGATTTACTGAATTTTGGTAAAGGAATTAAATTCCTTAAAACTTGGAATCTTGCCTCTATATACTGGGAATCTGAAACCCAATTTTTCTATGGTATTCTAATTCCATTCCCTATGGAATTCATAGTAAAAATTAAAAAGATAATATTTTCCATATATACTCACTCTTTCTCTCTCTCTCACACACACATATATACATACAAATATATATAATCAAAATATGTTTTTTACTATAAAACATATATAAATTAATAAATTATAAATTTTGATGTATTATAAGTATATTATATAATATTCAACATAAAGAATAATTACTTACACAAATTACATAATTATCTTTTGAAGATTCAATGGTTAAAAACCCACAATTTGAAGTCTATAAAAATTAACTTAACGTAAAATATATTTTTACCCGTTCATAGATAAATGTCTAACATATTAATTGATAATTGATCATTTAATTTGTCTCACATGGTAACAAGAAAAGTTAATTAAAAAATCTCATAAATCAACTGAGCCATCTTGTTTCACGAATTTTGTAATTATTGAAACTTCAAGTAATGATCTTGTAATTTCACATAAGTTTAGGGTTAATATTGCAAGTATTGTTCCATAAATCCATTATGTTATATAATAATATATAAGTGGAACATTTTTGCTAACATTTGAAAAAATGGATTCCATTCCTTATGTTTACCAAACATATAAAAAGGAATTTGTCACTTTCCTTTAAGAAATTCCGAGTTTCACCCAAACACTATAATGGAATTATATTTCTGGTAATCACATTCCTAGAAATCAAATTCCTAGAACCAGATTTCATTCCTATCAACCAAACGGGTCCATAGTGTTTAGAGTAGTTAAAGATGGACATTAATGAGTGAATTACATAGTTAATTATAGGCCCCGTTTATGAGTCCGATAATTGATTAATTTTACATCTCTCATACTCCTTCCATTTCAAAATACATGTAGTTTAAGGTTATTGCACAAAGATTAAGGAAATCATTAATTACTTAAATTAATTTTAGTAGAATAAAAGTCTTATGGTATAAAACTACTCTTAAAAATAAATTAAAAAATTTGGAACTTCCCATGTTCATCATTAATGAAAAAGGGTAATATTGTCAAAAAAATAATTTAAATCTCTCTCGAAATTTTAAAAGATATGTATTTTGATTTTTTTTTACTAAAACGACATATATTTTGAAATAAAGTACATGTGGTCCATTAATTAATTATACATGGTAGATTCATTATTAAAAATAACAAGTGGTCCCTACTCCCTACATGTCAATTTAAATTGATGTCTTGCAACTTCTATACTATTTAGGGTAATTTAATAATTGGGTGTGAACAAGTCGTTTTGTATTATTACAAATTTAGAATGTGGTTTTGTATATAAAATAATTAAATTAAATGAAGGAATAAGATTGATACTTTTGAGTCTTCGACTTTATGCATGACTTAGATTCAATAGCGCAAACTTTTGGAGTGAGCACCCTAGAGAGCCCATATGTAGATAGATAAGCAGAGCAAGTGTGGGAAGATAGTTGAATCACGTCTTGTCCAAGTGGCTAAGCTGAGGTCATTTAAGAATTTATATGGATCGATATTTACTCAACTTCGATTGATTATGATTTAGAAAAATTAATTTGAATTGTTTTCATAGTTCACTTAAAACATGATTTGTATTGTATTAAAATGTTGAGTTTTGGGACTTTAAGTATTTGAGATAAGTTTTCAATTATTAACTTTAAATGTCGGGGTTTGAGAAGGGCATTTAAGTGACATGTTAAATCAATAATTTTTATTAAGAAAAAATAGGTGGTCAAATCAATGTCTTTTATTATGTTTTGATAGATAGACTGAAACCCGAACTTTACGAACCCCGAATTTTACGAAACTCCAACATTCTTTGGATTGGTGTTGCATAAGTTGCGAAACTACAAAACTGGCCAACACCAATTCACGTGGAACCTAAAATCTTGAGTTCAAATCCCACCAGCGTTTTGTTAGTTACATACTAGTCTTATTGATATGATTCAGCGATATACTAAAAGAATATAGTTGAAATAAAATTTGACCTACTTCTTGTTCTCCATAACATCATATTTCTAATCAAATATGTCCATTATACATAGGGAAAACACTAGAAAGATCAATTTCACCCATCATTTTATCACAATTATCAGGAAAAACAAAATTCCAAATAAAAGCCTAGCGAACATGAAAATAGATAAGAAGCCTCAGAAAAAATACACTGTAATTCATGGACAGACAAAAGCCGAACAGAACACCACCTACATCATAAAATTTGATTGCAATGAAAAAAGAAACAAAAGAATACACTTTCTTATTTCATCAAAATCTTATTATATACTCAAATGTTCTTCTCTCGGCAAGCTCTGGACAGTATCTGACCATCTACCAGGAGAATGGTCACTGCTATTAGAAGAAAGTACTTGAGTAGCTTCTGCTCTTGCCTCTCTTATCATCCTCAAAACATCCCTCATCACCGGTCGAGTCTCGGGTGCAAGAGAAACGCAGGCCATGGCTATGTTCAAAAGAGCGCTAAGTTTTTCTTCAGACGCCGATTCCTCATTACTCGATGACTGATCAGCTGTTTCTTCCTCTCGAACTGAACGTACCCATCTAGGTATATCGGAACCGTGTTCTTGAACTAGGTCTTGAAACGGAGTTTTTCCGGTCAAAAGTTCCAAAAGTAGGACTCCGTAACTATACACATCGGCTGGTTGAGTTATTGGTTTTCTCACATCACGGCACTCGGGAGCTCGGTAAAAGAGGGAGGATGCACTACTTGATTCCTCGAGTGAGTCTGGGTTTCTAAACGGGGTTAGTCCGTAATCAGTCAGGCATGACTCGAAATCGGACCCGAGTAGTACATTTGTGGATTTTAGATTTCCATGTGTTAGACCAGGATTTTGATGGATATAAAGCATTCCTGTGGCTAAGTCCTCTGCTATTTTAAGGCATGATGTCCAGTGAAGTGGCTTTGAACCACCTGAAGCTCTCGATCCTGCAAAAAATTTACATTTTTATTCATACATTAGACAAGTTTGTCAGTCATCATAAAACGAACCAGTTTCCATGCACAACAAACAAATGATCTTAAGAAACATCCAATTGTAGAAAAAGTAAATATGAAGCATCTAAACTCACTCTCTCTCTGTCTCCCTCTGTGTGTGTATTTTAAAAGCTATTTTGCACCAAATGGTCTGCACAGAATCTGCAACAACTAGGGAAAATTCTTGCTTAGACCTGATCTAGGAGGATTTCCTAGACTTTGTGGTTGTAAATGCACCACATCACACATTGTGAGAGCAATGACATCATCAAAGTGAATAATGTGATGCATTAACAACCACAAGGTCTAGAAAAGACTAATAGGAAATTCTAAGGAACATAATGGTTTTTTCCCTGGTCATGGATAGTTAATCACTAACATAGGATATCTATCAAATTTAATGTAGATAAGCCATCTAGGAAGAAACAAGGAAACAAAACACTGCTGCAACAAATCTACTCACATATATAAGAATTCCAATATGAGCACATTATTATACATAGAAGAAGTAAGAAAATATATCATACCATGGACAAGAGAGAAGAGGCTGCCGTTTGGGAAATAATCATATACAAGTAGACGTTCCTCCTTAGCTTGAAAATAAGCCCTTAACGGAACCAAATTAGGATGGGTTAATCTCCCAATAATCTCAATGTGTCTTCTAAACTCCTCCATTCTCGGGTACCTAGCATCCTTTAGCCTCTTAACCGTCACAATATATCCCGACTCCATTACCGCCTTGTAAGTACTCCCTATAGTTCCCCTTCCCAAAGTTTCAGCAGAAGCTTTCAACAAATCCTCGAGGCTATAATTCATTTGTCGATCACCTGGTCCCAGGAACACCAAACTCCCTAGTCCTCCTTCACCCACACCCCCTTGGTTCCAAGAAAACCCCCCTCCTCCGTTTTTACTCCCCCCACTATTATTACCATCATCCCTACCAACATCACTGGGGGTCATCCCCCCCTCTTCTCTCCCTCGTGCAACCACTTTGCTACTCCTTGTCTCGTTGTCCTTACTCGTCTTCCTTCTCAAACAAATTATCAAAAGTAATAAACCAATGCATAGTAAGGAAAATCCAACAACACTCAAAACTATTATCAAAATCTTCTTTTTCTTATTGTGATGATGCTTCTTAGTGGGTGGCACTAATGGGCTCGGGGATGGACCAAAATTATTACACGGTGTTCGAATTTGTTCACCGCATAAATCAATGTTACCGATAAATGAAGATTCATTGAACCTTCTTAGCATTGGTGGGATTTCGCCAGAAAGTGCATTATTAGACACATTAAAGAATCTCAAACTATCTTGACTAAAGGGAGGGATATCTCCAATCAATCGATTATTTTCCAAATAAAGCACGTATAGTCTACGTAAATCGACCAAGGAACGAGGAATCTGACCGGATAATATGTTATTAGATAAAACAACTACTTTTAGGCGGCGGAGACGAGAAAGACTGACCGGGATTCTGCCCGAAAACCGGTTGTTGTTGAGGTAGAGTGACTTGAGATTTGCAAGGCCAGAGATTTCTTCTGGGATTTGACCAGAAAGTGAGTTTTGCTTAAAGCTTAAAACTCGAAGTTGGTCTAATTGATTGAGTATATTGCCATCTAATGTACCACTCAAATTCATATTCTCAACCACAAGCTTTATAACCCTTCCATTGAGACATTCTTTGACTCCTTCCCACTGGCACACATCATTTCCTCTACCCCACTGAAGCACGCTTAATGGGTCAATTGAAGATCTCAAAGCCAAAAGCGTGTTTGCATCTTGCGATCTTACTAGTAGTGGAAATGCAGTCAACAGAAAGAAGAATAATAACAGAGCAGCCGCCATTGATGAAGTCAAGAACAAATCTATACTAATCTTCTAAAGAAAAATGGAAGCCTTTTGTGTTGGAGGACTTTTATAATTAAAGCATTATGATTAACATAAAACACCTATAGAATCTTGAAAGATGGAACAAGATCCAAAAGGAAAATGGGTTTGTGTCTTTAGCTTTACTAACAACATAGACAAAATCACAACCCAAATCTCTAGATCTACAATCAGCATTGACAATATTAATAATAGAGTGGGGTTTAAAGGGCATAAGATTATTGTGAAGTGATTCATTGGGGCCAGTGGAGTATAAAGTAAGGCGCCAATTAGTGTCACTATCAAGGAAAAGGAAAGAAGAAGCAAATAGACAAACATCCCACACCTTCAAAACTCAAATTTATTATGTAATTTATGTTCCCTTCTTTTTTTCCTTTTTCTTCAACTCAACTTTACACTCTCTTTCTTTCTCTTTCAATATTTGAAACAAAAGAATTATTTTTATTTAAAACAATTAATGGAAAAGAATAAGTGGGCACTTGGGGTTTTCTCGAATTTCTTGCTCAAGGACACATGGCTGAAGCATCACGTGAAGTTAGCTCAGGGTTTGCAGACCCAAAAATACCTTTTCTTTCTTTTTTCTTCTCAACACATTTATTTTTGCTTATATGTAGGTGTAGTGCTAGTATATTTATACTATTATGGAAAAAAGCATTTCCCCCCAAACTTCGAGTTTTTTTGCATTTCCCCCCTAACCTATTCTAAATATTGCAGATTGTCAACTTTGGCCGACCTGCTTCCAAACTTTATGGAATTTTCTATTTGAATTTTCACTGTTGGGTTTATTTAGGAAAATTACTATAGTATTTCAAGTCTATTATTGGAAAAATTTGTAATTTTCACTCTGAAATTCCCAATGACAGTTAATTAGTATTGACATTTAACCATTAATGTAGTAATCTAGCGTAATTTATAATTTTGGAAAGACATTTTTGCCCTTAAGTATACCATGTAGTGATCATAAAACAAAACAATTCTCGAAATTTGACCGTAGACCGAACAAATGTGGCAATCTGCAATATTTAGAATAGGTGAGAGGGGGTTAGTGGTGTCTAATAAAAGTTAGGGGGGAAAATGCAAAAGCACTCGAAGTTTAGGGGGGGAAATGTTTTTTCCCTCTTCCTATTATATAGTAATAAGTAGTTTACTTTACTGAAACTCATACGCTAAATGGCGGTGAGGATCCTCTATACCACTATTAGTGTATCATACTTGTGTAACACTAATAAGTAATTGCCACATATACATGTGATAATTATTATAATTGTCACATGTATATGTGGCAATTACTTATTAGTGGTACACAAGTATGGTACACTAATAGTGGTATAGAGGATCTTGAGCCGCTAAATGGTGGGTGGGGAGAAAGAGAAAAAAAAGGTTGTAGTAATTCATGTCTTGGATTGCTAAATCCATTTCTTACTCGAACTTTTTGTTTGGATCCATTATTAACTAATTCCAATTAACAAGACAATGTTTTTCTTTTTCACCAAAACTGCATTGAGTGACACGTCATAATTCATCTGTCTGTCTTTATACTAGTACTAAAATATATTATTACTCCTAATTACTAATTTATGATGACAGAGACAGAACTGTGTAGAGCTGAGTTTCTTTTATCTTTTTCTTTTGAGAAAATCTGAAATGGGAAATGGGTGAGTAATTAAATTGAAAGCAGGTAGCAATTAATGGTTATAGGTCTACCACACGAGATTTCATCTGTTACATGACAAACATTTGTGGCTCAATTCAAAAGCAGGAAATAGTAATTACTACTACTATTCACTATTTCTCCATTATTATATGCCATTGAATGCAATTGTAATGGAAGTGTGCACCCCCTCTTTCTCGTAATAATCAGCACAAAATTATAAATTTTTTAAATTATTTTTGAAGTTTTTTTTTTTTTTTTTTTTTACCCAAATGGAGTAAATATTAGTGTGGACACGTGCAAATTTGTTAAATCCTTGTAATGTAGTCAACCACTAACATCACTTTACAATTTTCCTTCATAATATCATTTTAACATAGGAATAGTACTATTATTGAGACTTCAAAAAATCTTTCTATAAGAATGTTTAACGAATTATGCCTTTAAATGAATTCATTTCAATACTTCTAGGAACCAAGTCGACGAACAAAACATTCGAGATCAACACATGATAGGAGATCACAACGCGATCATTACGCTACGGTTACCAAATCAAAAGTTCCCTCATCATAATAAACTCAAATAACTTTAAAGAATGACTAAACAAAACTTGATGTGTGTGTGCTTGAGAGAGCGCTAAAATAAGAGCAAAAAGTAATGTCATGCGTATATCTACAATTGTACATTTTATACTTTGTAGTAACATTTTTCATTGTACATCCGTAATAACTTCATACAAGTAAAATTGACTTGAACCTCATTCTTACATTTCGGGCATAAGTTCCTCTTCATGTACAAGTTAGTTGTGTCTTCAAACCCCTGCGTGTGCATCATCTCATTATCGGATGGGATGATATTGTGTGATACCGCGTTTTGGAGGTAGCTTCCTCAATATGAAGAGGACAAGGGACGAAGGTAAGATTTCCACTAGCTGCAATTTAAGCGGATGAGAAACAACATCACAATTCAACAACCAATATTCTTAGGAAGTTTCTTCAAGTCATATTTAGAATTTAGTTGAGCTAAGATTAAAATGTAAAGTAATCAAATGTTTCCAGTTATTATTGTCACCATTTTGTAAGCCTGAGAATGAAAAGAAAAGGAAGAAAGAGAGGTAATATCTAACTTCTTTGAAAATTTCAGACAAGACAATGTAGTAAACAACAAAGTAAAAATATCTCCAAGAATTTCAATATAAAACATTCCTCTATTTATGCGTCATTTTGTGTGGCACTACAGCACAACGTCCTTCTAAGATTTGTACAACTGGGGAGTCAAGACAAAGCGCTCTATTTCTTCAACAAATCGAGGTGAATTACAAGAAAAATGAGAGTTGTTATAAAACTATTTTTCCATCATCAATTGAGATTCCTTTAAAACTTTTCCAGTTTATTTATCTTGTAATCGTAACCAAAAACCACCAAAAGAAAAAAGAAAGTCCTATTTAAAAATGTTTCAACCAACTAGCTATTTAAAAAGCTAAATAAATACCTCACCAGATCAAATATACAACAGAAAGTTAAAGTCATCTCAACAATTATACTTTTCTACCAACAACATTAATATCTATCTCAATCAAATGTAAACGCAACAAATCAGAATGCGTACCAGGTAATATATGAAATTCAAAACAGGATGATCCAGAACATCTAGATCTGCCGCCGCCTCAAATGCATTAAAACACATCTGGAAGTTGTGGCACCATAATAGGCAAAGTCAGATGGTGAAAGAAATAACTGACCTTTTGTAATTCTTTTACAAATTGATTATATGTCCGAAAGTTATTTCAATTTATTGACCACATAATGTTTCAGAAGAAATGGTTAACCTCAAATTAATAGTTTGCTAATTAATCTTTCAACAAATCTGATAAAAAATATTATGTAAACAAACAAGCCTTAAATATAATATATGTTACCAACATTAGTAACAATAAATTGGTAATTAGATAACCATTACTACCACTATCGATGACCAGTAATATAAAAAATGCAAGTTGGATTCAATCAAATATTGAACATCAAGAATTCCCCAAATAATACTGACTTACCATAATGCATCTTATGAGAAAACATGAAAAGCATATCGTGGTCACATAACCAACCTGAACGAGAAACACAAGGGAGGGAAAAGTTAAAATTGATATCTGTGGCGAAAAAAATAGTTAACTTACAACATACCTCCTGCAGCTTCTTGCGCCGACCTTTTGATTCTACAGGAAATCGTTGTAACATCAAGAACAACCTACACGAAGTAGACGTTGGAGGTAAGGGTTAGCATGAATCCTAGGAACTTCTCTTCAATCTAAATGAATTAATAAATGCATAACACTTAATAAGCTCAAATATTCTTTGTAAGAGAAGCGGCTATAAATTAAGTAGTTGGAGTTGGTTTCCACAAAAATAGCTCAGCAGAAACACAATTATGAGTGATGATCTAAAACTCAATGGAAGCACTTCTCTTTCAGAATTATCATCGTTATTACCATTACTGCTGTTAATATTATGATAATTAAAATATAATTAGGGATAGTGCCATTACCGATTATATATTTAATCCACATATTAATCATACATTTTTGAAGAACTTTGTGCAAAGGATAATTTTTTTGCTTCCGACATAATTAGAGTTAGAATAAACGGGGAGGTAATCGAGACTTTAGTCATCAATTAAAGATATTACGATGTTAATGTGCAATACAATAAAATAAAAAAAAAAAACTTGTACAACTAAACCTTAGACACCAATGGCGAAGAGTGACAGGCAGGAAACCTTAGTCCAAGTCTGGTTTGGCTTAAAGATAATTCTACCAAAATAAACTAATAAGCATCGCTTGCTAGTAACAACGTCGCAGGGGCTAAATGATTTCAGGACTAAATATGATCATCAAAGACAATATGATCTAACGACACATGAGCTAATTAAACTATTCACAAACATGGTGCCATTGTATTAAAGAACTATAACTTGTATCATAAATAATTAAAAGATATGCTACATATCAACTAGTAGCACATCCCATTGTGCAAGAATAAAACTACACCATTTCTCTCTCCTGTCAAAATTATTTATCATTTTTATTTATTTATTCATTTCCCAACCACTCATTTCATCTTCACCTCATTTTTCTTCCCTTTCTAGCTATTCCTCTCTTGAAAACTACCGCAAAAATGGAGTGAAGAATCTCCTAGAAATTAGTATTATCAACACCCAATGGTCTTGCTTTCTGAGACTACATAACCAAACACAAGTTTTCTAACATTTCAATTCAAAAGAATTATACGTTAGTTTGAAAGGGTCGTTACTAGCAAGTCGAATAGAGCACAATTAAAGGAAGCTCAATTCACCGAACCTATACAAACTAGGCACAACACTTAGTCCTATAAGCTAGTTTACAAGGGTTATTAGTAAGAAACACAACACTATCAGGAAAGCTCAATTCCAACATCACTCAATTATAAAAATGAGGAAATTTCTTTACCTTCCGCCATATAGAAGAAACCCCAGGGCTGCAAATAAAGAAACACCTGCCAATCGACATAATGTTTAGCAGAGCAAAAGTAATAATGCTTTAATGAATGTATACTCATCAAAGATTAGAGAATAATAACCTGCAAAGAACATTTTGGACAAAATAATCAATACAGGAATGGGTTTCCACCAAAGAATTAGCCATAAGATTATCTGCAACAAATAAGAAGAAATGGTTATAGGCAAATCAATTATGACAACAAGACTTCTTGACTTTTAGACAAGGATGGATTGCATGCCAATTTCCTTTGAGTGCATGCCTATGGTCTTTTGTGTTCATGTTTTAAATTTTTAAAAAAAATGTGAAGATGGTAGTACTTGGATGCTTTACTCCTACAGTAGCTTATAAATATAGTAGGTTTTCAACCATGCACAAACTGTCAAAGTACATTTAAATATCGATCTTTTCAGAGGAGTATCAATAATTGACAGATAAATTAGTCCTATTTACATCATCTCTATCAGAAATCATGAGACATTGATGTTTTCTTCAAGTTTACTTTAACAACCTTTGAACACGAAACAAAGGCCTTTACTTTGGAACATAAAGGGTTAAGAATATATTGGAACATTAAACCCATGTAATTTCCAATTTCATAAAACTTATATATATATTATATCGGGCACAAATATATTGGATACATGGGCGATAATAGATTTCTTGAAGAATATATTGAAACTTAAACCCATTCACGCACTGCAATCATATTTTGTTCTTCTGACTATTTGGAACATAAATAGGAAATTATATTCACCTGGATAGCATACACCACACCATTGATCGTGTAGAAAGTAGGCCTCAATCCATCAGTAGATACAGCACGAGCCTGCCAAATGGTAGAAAGTAGGTAAATGACTTAACCGTCCTAAATATCACAGCCAAAACCAAATCAAGCCTGATAAAAGAACTTAAACCTACCTGGTAATAAATCTCTGCCCAGAACAAAACGAGTAATGCATAGGTCGTGAAGAACGCAAGACTTGGCATATCAAGCACAATGTGTTGAATAATCTAGCACAAATATAAAGCTATATCAATCAGGACAAAAGTTGATTACAAATTAAAAATCAGACAATAACAACATAAACAAAATTGATACCTCTGGATTTAACTTTTGAACATCTCGCCGGAATGCAAAAACTAAGCATCTTACTAAACAAACAATAAAAAGAGAAATTCCGATTAGGCAAATTATGACATCTCAGTTAACACAAATTAAATGTACACGTCATAAACGAGCTAATGCCAATTTACCTCCCCCCTCCCCGAAATTCATAATGTTCAATTTACCCCGGTGATTTGAAAAAGAGCACTTTATCCCCTTCTGAAAATTTTAAAGAAGTAACCTTCTGCCAGATAGTGTAACTGACTTGCCAAAAAATTGAGAGTGGGCATGAAAAGTGTTTTTGTAACATAGGGGGTAAATTGCCACATTTATCATAACACATGGGCTAAATCGCCACATTATCAGAATATAGGGGTAAAGTGCCACAAAAAAATATCCGGGAGGCGTTGTGAAACTTTTATACAATTACAGGGGGTAAAGTGCTTTTTTCAAATGGAGGTGAATTAATTATGAATATCAGAGAATAAATTGCCATTAATTCAATAATAAACGCCCACCTTCAATTAGAAATTAAGGAAAAAAGATATAATCATATGAAATTTTAGAGTTGACACAATTCGTTTGAATATTAAATGGACAAAATTACAAACCTCCATTAACCAAGAAATTAAGGAAATGGAATACTTTTTGAGTAGTCCAACCATACTCTGGTACTCTCAATTGTATTCTCACCAATTGTACCTAAAAGATATTCACAACAAGTCACATCAAATTCTCATATAACCACATATTATAATAATAATAATAATAATAATTATGTTGATAATTACAAGAGCAACAACGGCGACGATTCCATAGAGAGCGGCAAGGAGGTGAAAAATTCGATCTTGCCAAACGGGTGACTCATTGACACCGTCCCACCAACTCGTGGCATCCTTAAGGCGGAGCGCCACCACCGCTGTCGATGGGTCGAACATCAATTAATAATTAATTAAATCAATGTGCTTGAGATTGAGATTGAGATTGGTTTAATGATTGATGCGGATAATAATAAATGAAAAAGAATATTAGATTGGGTATGTTGGTTGTTTTTGGGGGAAGTTTCAAGAGCGGTGGAAGGAAGATATGTGTGAAAATGATGCACTCATAACTCACAAGGACAATTACACGTGGATCTATTTGCCTTGGATTGAAACCCATGGCGGTTTCAGCTTGCCGAGCTATTTGTATATTAGTAATGTTAACAAATATAAATTATAAATATTAATAAGATAAATTTAAATGAGGGGACTTAATTAATTGTTAATGCTCTCCCATATTATGGGTCGTATGTTTGACATTTACGAGAGTAGTTTGAGAAAGTGGCGGAGGTCGGTGAAATAATTTTCGTTTGCAAAATATTGTTTGTTTAAGTTTTAGGAGAATTGTTTGATAAATAAGATTGGTGTATCATATATGTATTTTGGAAAAGTTTATATTATAGGTGTAAGATGCGTAAGACTTTATGTCAAATCATATTTGTCATGTGAGATAAGTTATGTAAGAGATATATTATATTATGTCAAATCAAATTAGAGTTGATGTATAATTTTTTTTAGAGATAAAAGAAATTGTCGTTCGTTTGATTTTTGAGAAAGTAGTTTGAGAAAACTGAGAGAGAATAAATTTATTTTAGAAAGTAAAAAATGTGTTTATGTCATTTTTCCTTAAAGAGAAATAATAAAGACCATACAAACAAGCCCTAAAATCTTTCTGTAGTAAATTTTATCTTTTGTTTCTTACGTACTTTAGGATATGAGTGGAAAGAGAAGAAAAGAAAAAGGATGAATTTATTTAATAAAAATAACCAAAGCTTGATGTAATTTCTAACTTCCTCACTTTTCAATTGTTTCGATGCATTTACTAATTAATTAGTTTTAGTTTGATTGAGTAAAAAGAATTGATGTATGATGTACTTAATCAAATTTTAACGATTTCGTCCAATTATTTCATGCATGTTTGTTTGGTTTACGATTTCTCCTCGTGTTTTCAAAATGTCGACTAAATTTTCAAAATTTTAGATGTCAAAGATACAGTTTGAAAATTATATTTGGTGTGACTGAGAGTGATGTAATATCATTGTTTTTAAATGAAGTTATTAATTTTTATCAACCATAAATATATTTCTTCATACCCATTGTTGTGCTGCAACCAACCATTGACCAGATTGGAATGAAAATACATATGTTCGCTATTAGTAATGGATTAGTAACGGCATATCAACAACATTTTAAATAAAAAATGTTCCTTCAATGATATCTACAAGCTACCGAAGAAATATCGGGAAAATTATTTTTTGTAGGAATAAAATTGTTAAGTTGTAGGAAAAGGTTAACCATAATGACGAAATCATTCCAATGAAAAATTATCCGTCCCTATTTAGATTTAGTAACTGAACAACGACGGAACTATCAACATAAATATGTTCGGCCAATAATAATGACAAATTGGAAAAAAAATATTTTTTTGAAGGAATTTGGTTGTTAAGTTGTAGAAAAAATCGATCCATAGCGACAAAATTGTTTCAACGTAAAATTTTCCATTGCTATTTAGCTTTAGTAACAAATATGTAACTGAACAAATACGGAACTAACGATAGAAATATGTTCCACAAATAATAATGACAAATTACCAACACAAAATTTTTAAAAAAAATCTTTATATGAAATTTGTCGTTAAGTTGTCGGGAAAGACGATACATCGTAGTGAAATCATTCCGATGAAAAATAATGTCTCTACTTCTCTTTCATATTACACAAAAGTTTAAGTGAATTTTATATCTAAGCACTTTGAAACAAAAGGTGATAAATTCGATTATCTTGAAATAAAATAGTTCTCCCCAATCTAAAGAAAATTATTATGTCCAACTAATCAAATTTAAATTTCTAGGAACTTAGAGTAAATGCAATTACACTTAATTAATCAGTTACATTGTGACTACTAGATTTGTTTTATATGAGATTCACAAAATTTTGAACATGATCATGTAATTTCTCTCTATGTGTGTGGATTGTTCGATTCTTCTCTGTTCTCTATGTGTGTGAATTTAGCTGACCGAGTTTTAATTGATTCACTTGTAATTGGTTTTTATTTCAAAACAATTTCCATTCAATTCAAATATAGTAGCTGAGTTTTGACTGCTTCATATTTTTAACCGCCACCACTTAAGTCCCCAGGTCATGGCTAATTTTGAACTGACCCTAATTCCCCAATTTAAGTTCCATTAGGTCCAATTTATGTTATAATTAACTCCCCATACCTTTTAAACTTACACATTATAAGGCTAAATTCTAATTATCTTGCCTATTAGGTCCAATTATGAAATTTACGTAAGTTTTACATTTTCTCAGTGCAATCAATTGAGTCCAATTAAATTCGACTAATCCTCTAAACTTAATAACTTAAGTTTCTTATTTAAGTAAAATCAATTGTTTCATTTTGTAATAAGTTTAAAATGCAGGATATTATATAGATGGTTACAGTTTTGGTCATAATATAATTTGTACCAAATAATATAATAAAATCAAAAATAATATAATAAAATCAAATAATATAGATGACATGTCACAATTAAGTTATTGCAAAATAATATAGATGGTTCAAATAATATAATAATATAATAATGAAAATTCAATATTGCAATACGTAAGGTTCACTTTTTATTTTGGTCATAATATAATAAAATCAAAAATAATTCTCCCATTTTATTTCTTACAGTTTTTTAAGTTAGGATCTTTTATGTAAAATGATTTTTTTTTTTCACCACAAGAGAAAAGTTTAATCCTACTGACAAAATGTTTATTATCAATGTTAAACTTGTCTTTAACATAAAAAATTAAATGTTAAACTTGTCATTAAGAGAATTAGGTGACATGTCACAATTGAGATTTTCACATTATAATATATAGTTACAAAAAGTTGCTGTTACTGAACTTTACTACATATATAGACTAGTGACAACAAAAAAATTATCATTAAATTCTAGAGAAATAATATGTTGCCCCAATCGAGATTTTCTCATTAAAATATATAGTGACAAAAAGTTGCGGTTATTGAACTTTACTACTTAAATAGACTAGTGACAACAACAAAATTATCCTTAAATTCTAGAGAATAATATATATGTTGCACCAATCATGCATATATCATTAAGTAGCTAGTTGTTCGTATAAATTAAACTCATAACAAGTATATTACGTGACAATTCAAAATATTTTTTGTTACAATTATATTTTGTAATTCAATCGGAAAAGTAAATAAGACATTTAACTTCTTCTAGCATCAATTTCTTTAATTTTATTTTTATTTTTTACTTCTAATGAAAAGATGAGAGAAGTTTCCTACGTCATTACTGATCAAGCTCTTGCATACACAAAGTAAATGTGAGACTGAGAAAATTATACTCCTATATAATTAAGCATGGTTACGAACCTTTTTTTTATTAATTTTTTATTGCTTGTCTAACCTCTTAAACATGTAGTAAAAGAATTCAGATTACCTTTTCTTTTGGGCTAAAAAATGTATCTACCAAAATTGCGTGGTTGCATACATTTTGAAAACTAATAAATTATTAAATAAGTGTAACTGTCAGTCTGTTAATATAGATGATAACTTTCCATTTTCGCCCGAAATTTTAATTGTAACCTATAGGGCAATAATTCAGACAATTATCTTTTCTATCTATATTTCTTATTTGTATTCAATTTTAAAAATACTAGTATACGTTCCGTGCTATGCACGGATTTATTTTAAATCTATTTATATTGTAGTTTATTAGATAGTATAAACAAGAGTAATAATGATTGTGGTATTTTAAAAGAATTATTGAAAATTTTAAATTACATAAAATAAATGAAAAAACTCAAAGGTCCAACAAAATATAAGAAAAATAATTTGTTTGTGTCAACAAATGAACTAAGTAGTTAAAGATATATGCATATTGAATGAATGGTTATTTGATAAATTATTAAAAAATATATATATCTAATAATAATATTGACCACGTCTTTACATCCAACACAAACTATTTGGTCATATGCGGAAATAGTTAGATCTTACGCCCTCGTAAAAATGAATTATGTTAGATCTTACACCCTCATTATGTTCATGTTTACGTATCTTGCATTTGAATATTCAATAATTATGACATAAAGAACTTACTATTTAAATTAGACCATTTTCTTTACACTGATCTTGTAAACAAAACTTATAGAAATATAATAGATTATAATATTTTTTAATTACAACATAGGCTATATGTATGTACATACCAACTCTTCACATGTAGAACGTCAGTTATGGGGTTACCATCAAAGTAGTAAATACATGTAAATTGTAGAAAGATTGCACGTTGAGGTTGCATGTGATATATCCCTTTTCTATTTTAACTGGCTCATTTATCTACTTATTTATTTTTTGGCTTTTTATCTTTTTATAAATGTGACCTATTTTTGTCTTCTATATATCATTTAAAGTGTACGTATCCCTTATATTCCCTATACTTTACTATTTCTACATGTATGCATGTGATCATCCTTTCTCTTCTTTGATACCAAAATAAAAATCTGGTAATCTTAAATTATTAATAAATTTATGGAATTCTAGCTATTTAATTACTGGAGCTATTTAGTGACCTTAATTGGGACGTTTCCTATAGTACTGATGCTGATTGTTAACAAACTTTGGATTTTACTATTTTATGGAGCAAGTGAAATTACCTTAATTTGGCCGTTTCCATTCATTTATGCAGGGTAGTGAATATGACATCAATATTATATTAGTATTTAAAAAGTTCATATATGTTCACTCACTTAGATAATATAGATATACTATACCTCTGGCCTAATTCTTTATTTCATAGTTAATTTTAAGTATAATTCAAGAGATCATGATATAACATATAAAAATATAGTTTGACGTAATCCTAAAAAGCCAAATCAGGGTATTAAAAGAATAAAAGAATTAATATATCCCGATAAAAGTGACGGAGAAAATAAGAAATAAGAAGTTCAGAAGACTAAAATATGGGATTTTTTGCACTTTGCACCCCCAAAACACATGAAATATAGACTTTGCATCCTCGAAATATAGAAATAGCACTTAGTATCCTCGAAATACAAAATACTCAGCAACTTTCCCCCTCTAGATTTTTCTAAGGTCAAAATATGTAATTCATTTCGAATTTTTAGCACGTACTTTGCACCCCCAAAACAAGATAAATGAGTACTATATATGCACCCCCCCCCCCCCTAAAATATAAAATTAGCACTCAGCACCCTTGAATTAAGAAAAATTCATAAATTTACACCCCTGAAATAAGAGGAATTAATTGGCACTTTGCACCCTCAAAACATAAAACAAGCACTTAACATCCTCGACTTAAGAAAAAATAAAGAACTTGAACCCCCTCGTTTTTTCCGACAGAGTTGACCATCTGGGTCAAAAAAACCTAGGGGAAAAATACGTAATTTGTAGAAAATTATGCATGGGTTACCATGATAGTTGTAAATACATGTAATTTGTAGAAATTAATTTACCTCTAAAAGCAAGTATTCATAACATTTACGTACGTACAAGTGTAGATTAGTCTATAAATGAAAACATGCACATTTCATTGAAATCATGCATAGCAGCATATGTACGTACGTATTATCATGCTGTCTTCCTACAATAAAACAAACAATAAGAGAATTTTAATTTAACTGAAAATCTAATGAATTGATTAATAGTTGAAGTATATATTTCCAAATTAATGCATGCAAGGCCTACAATATATATACTGTATTTCCCAAAAATATACCACATTAATTTCTATATACCAAACCACACGTACCCTTAGCTAGCTAGAGCCCATTAATGTACGTACGTGTTGCATCTCTTATAAAAACTCACCCAATTGATCATTAAGGACACTAGAGAGCAATCAACGTGCAAAGAAGAAAATTAAAAAAAAAATAAAAAAAATCTTTTCTTTTTTCTTTTGATAGAAGAAGAAAATAAATTCCGTTAATTAAGGAGTTGCGCAAGATCTGTAATAGAAAGGAAGGGGATTTTGAGGCTTGTGAGGTTTTACGTACGCCTGGAGTTTCGATCGAGAACTAAACTGGTGAGTGCATGGTGACTCCGACCCATGATCATCATGTTCTATTTTTTTATTGTTAATCCTACGTTTAAGACTTTAATTTTAATGAAAAAAATGGGAATTAAGAGAATGCACAAAATAGTAAGTTCAATGTTCTATTTTTCAAGTGTTTTCTTCACTAAAATTCAAGAATAAAAGATACATCTATAATGTTCGCATATAGCTAATAGTTATGTTTTTTTTTTTTTTTTGCAGAGCTATATTTTGAACAATTGGGAAATTGATTTAGCCACGCTTGGGGATTTGATACGACATAGTTGGTAAAAAAAAATCTTATTTACCGTATAATGGCTGAAAAACTATGAGAATTTTTTTATTAGCAAGTGGAACTTTCTACATGTTCTATTTTTTTTTTTTTATTGTTATACACTAACGTTTCCTAAATAGTTAAAAATTAAAGTGTTCAAAATTTTCCTAACTTTTTTTTTCGAAAAACAAGTGTGAATTCCTACATTTGAGACTTTAATTTTAATGAAAAAAATGGGAATTATGAGAATGCACAAAATAGTAAGCTCAATGTTCTATTTTTCAAGTGTTTTCTTCACTAAAATTATATTTGGCTATAGCTAATAGTTGTGTTTTTTTGTTTTTACAGAGCGATATTTTGAACAACTCGGAAATTGGATTTCGCCACGCTTGGGGATTTGATACGACATACAGTTGGTAAAAAAAAATCTTATTTACCGAATAATGACTAAAAAACTATGAGAATTTTTTATTAGCATGATGATCCCATCTTCAAATTAGACAGAGATAAATTTAAAATATCAGTGGACTATGAATTCTTATATAATTTGTTGGATTTAATTGATTACGTTTTAAACTTGGATTTGATGGGGTACTTTCTTAAATACTTATTTTTAAATCTAAATTAAAAACTAATTAAGTAATAGAGTTTGAACAGTCATAATATTAGCATTAGTGGGAAATAATAAATACACTTTTAACTTTAAAAGGTTCGGAATTTACTCATCAAGATAAGTTATAGACTTTAAAAAATATTTGAAAGATGATATATATTTAATTTATATTATTATTGTAGATAGTAAGAAAGCCTCTGTTCTTTTTCTTTTTGAGAGAAGAAAGCCTTCATTCCAATGAAAGTTTCAAAATTTAATGGTTGAGATAATTTATTCAGAGAAACGATATTCAAAGATTTTTCGTAAGTACATAATTTTGAATGAAGTTTTTATTAAGTCATTGAAGAAAGTACATGTGAATGATGGTTCATCATTTAACATGCATTCATATTTATTTTAATTGGACTCATGCGTTGCTCTTGATCTATAACCATCATCTGATTATATTATTGGCTATATTCGTACGCTAATATTCATTTATAAGATATTTCCATTATCTACGTCAATTTAATTGGATAAATTGTTACTTGTATGTTCTGCACCTCTTTAAATTGATTGTGTTTTGAACTTATAATTTGCTAAAATATACCTTATAAGAAAATAAGAAAGTGACTTATAAAACATTTACATTTAAAAAAAAAAAAACTAAGAAAACCACTTAGAAAGTCAGAATTCATATTGTGTTTCCAAATATTGGATTGCTTATTCACTTTTGTAGCAAGTAGCAACTAGTATTTCCTTTGATAGGTTTATTAAAGGGATCATTACATCCACTTTCTTTTAGGTTAATGAAACTAATACATAAACTTCTTCTAACGTTTTGATAATTACAAACACTTATATATATTACTATTAGTTTTTGTTAAGAAATACAGTACATAAAAATAAAAAAAACATAATATGTATAAGTACAATGACTATTTTACCATCCATCACTTTAAAATAATAACTTGCATAAAAACAACATTAGTAGCTAAAATTTAAATGATAATATAGCCTCAAAATAGATCAAACCAAACAAAATGAGTTGACCCTAATACAACGAGACAGATTAATTCAAACCATTAAGGGTTTTTAATTCAAACATAAAATTTAATAATATTATGAATTTAAATAATAACTAAATATGGAATTTATTTATAACTTAGTTCATTTTTATTTTTTTATTCAGGAATATATATACATAAAAGTTATAATTTTTGTCATTTAAAAAAAAAACAGTTATACTTTTTGTCTTTAAAATATAAGGTAGTACTAGTATTTAATTTTATAAATATAATGTTATTACTTTTTCATCTAATAGAAAATGTGTCATTGTTAAAATTATTATATGTTTACAATGGTTTCATGTGTCATTGTTAAATTTGCATATTCGAAAAAAAATCATAAAAATGTCCTTCTAACACTACATAATGCACTCTGTTTGGCAATAAAATTTTCAGAAAAATTCGTCGTTAAACCTATTTAAGCGACGAAATTAGCGAAGGGATGGAATTTGACATTGAAACCGTCGTCTCTAAATTTGAGCGACGTATGTAGCGACCATTTCTTTTGCCGCTTATTTTCTTATTTAGCGACAAAAAACAACATATTTAGCGACCTATTTTATTTCGTCACTATTTTTTTAAATATCGTTGCTATTTTTTTTACCGAATAATGACTTAAAAACTATGAGAATTTTTTTATTAGCATGATGATCCTATCTTCAAATTAGACAGAGATAAATTTAAAATATCAGAGGACTATTAATTCTTAATTTGTTGGATTTAATTGATTATGTTTTCAACTGGATTTGATGGGGTACTTTCTTAAATACTTATTTTTAAATCTAAATTAAAAACTAATTATGTAATAGAGTTTAAACAGTCATAATATTTACTCATCAAGATAAGTTGTAGACTTTGAAAAATATTTGAAAGATGATATATATTTAATTTATATTATTATTGTAGATAGTAAGAAAGCCTCTTTTCTATTTCTTTTTGAGAGAAGAAAGCCTTTATTCCAATGGAAGTTTCAAAATTTAATGGTTGAGATAATTTATTTAGAGAAACGATATTCAAAATTTTTTCGTAAGTACATAATTTTGTGAAGCTTTTATTCAGTCATTGAAAAGTAGTCCTACATAACATATATGATAAAAGTACATAGGAAAGTACATGTGAATGATGGTTTATCATTTAACATATATGCATTCATATTTATTTTAATTGGACTCATGCGTTGCTCTTGATCTATAACCATCATCTGATTATGGGCTATATTCGTAGGCTAATATTCATTTATAAGATATTTCCATTATCTACGCTAATTTAATTGGATAAATTGTTACTTGTATGTTCTACACCTCTTTAAATTGATTGTGTTTTGAACTTATAATTTGCTAAAATATGCCTTATAAGAAAATAAGAAAGTGACTTATAAAACATTTACATTTAAAAAAAAAAAAAACTAAGAAAACGACTTAGAAAGTTAGAATTCATATTGTGTTCCCAAATATTGGATTGCTTATTCACCTTTGTAGCAAGTAGCAACTGGTATTTCCTTTGATATATAGGTTTATTAAAGGGATCATTACATCCACTTTAATTTCTTTGAGGTTATTAATGATACTACATATACTTTTTCTAACGTTTTGATAATTACAAACACTTATATTACTATTACTTTTTGTTAAGAAATACAGTATAAAAATAAAAAACATAATATGTATAAGTACCATGTCTTTTTTAACCATCCATCACTTTAAAATAATAACTTGCATAAAAACAACATTAGTAGCTAAAATTTAAATGATAATATAGCCTCAAAATAGATCAAACCAAATAAAATGAGTTGACCCTAATACAACGAGTCAGATTAATTCAAACCATTAAGGTTTTTAAATTCAAACATAAAATTTAATAATATTATGAATTTAAATAATAATTAAATATTGAATTTATCTATTACTTAGTTCATTTTTATTTTATTATTCAGACTTATATATACATAAAAGTTATAATTTTTGTCATTTAAAAAAAAAAGTTATACTTTTTGTCTTTAAAATATAAGGTAGTACTAGTATATAATTTTATCAATAATTATTACTTTTTCATATAATAGAAAATGTGTCATTGTTAAAATTAATATATATTTACAATGGTTTCATGTGTGTATATATATAATAGAGGTAAAATTTGCATATTTGGAAAAAGATCATAAAAATGTCCTAACACTACAAAACGCACTCTGTTTAGCGATGAATTTTTCAGAAAAATCTGTCATCAAACCTGTTTAAACGACATAATTAGCGAAGGGATGATAATTGACACTGAAACCCTCGTCTCTAAATTTGAGCAATGTATGTAGCGACCATTTCTTTCGTCGCTAATTTTCTTATTTAGAGACAAAAAAAAACTTATTTATTTGGCGACCTATTTTATTTCGTCGCTATTTTTTTGTAAAGATCGTTGCTAATTTTTCACACTTTAGCGATGGATAAAGGGTCTCAACTCTCTCAAGGAATAACATTTATCAAATCAACTCATGTATTAAGTTGTCATTTCCCACAGCTTCTCAAGGAAAATGGGATATGAATTTACCTCTTCTTTTCAAGTCCTTCATATCATGGCAGTACTTTGTATTGCCATGGTTATGAACATATGCGCAGCTCCCCCACCATTATCTAGACGTACTCCGCACTTAACCGTTGCAAAAGACGGTAGTGGAAATTTCACGACAATTTATGAAGCATTGAGTGCAATGCCTCTTAAATACACGGGAAGGTATGTAACCATACCTTCTTTTTTCCTTCTCTTAGTTGACTTATTGTTTCACTTTATATGGATCTGAACATAATTTGTAGTTGTAATCATTGATACAGATATGTAATTTATGTAAAGACTGGCGTCTACAAAGAGAACGTCGTTGTTACAGAACGGATGGTTAACATTACCATATACGGTGATGGATACAAGAGAAGTATCGTCACCGGAAACAAAAACTGTAAAGATGGATTTATGTTGGCAGATACAGCTACATTTGGTAATTTAATAAATTTCGTTGAATTTTTATATTAAAAAGTTATATTTTGTACATGTTAAACCAAAACTGTATCTAATTTGCAGCCGTACTCGGTGATGGATTCATGGCCCAATATATTGGGTTCATAAACACTGCTGGTCCAATAAAGGAACAAGCAGTGGCACTTCAAGTGCATTCCAACCATGCTGTTTTTCTAAATTGCCTAATGGAAGGGTACCAGGATACCTTATATGCCCATCGTGGAAGGCAGTTCTATCGAAACTGTCAAATAACTGGAACTATCGATTTCATATTTGGTGATGCCACAGCAGTGTTCCAGAACTGCAATATCTACCTGAGAAAGCCGCTTAAAAATCAAGAGGACGTTGTCACGGCTCAAGGCAAGATAAAAAATAAAGGCAATACGGGGTTCATACTCCAGAATTGTAACTTTCTAGCAGATCACACACTCGAGATAGAGAAGGGAAAATTTAGGAGTTATCTCGGCAGGCCATGGAAGTTGTACTCTCGAACCATTGTGATGGAGTCATATATTGGTGATTTCATTTCGCCAAAAGGGTGGTTGGAATATGATGGAACTCGAGGGATCAAGACTCTATTTTATGCTGAATTTAACAATAGGGGACCAGGGTCGAACACTTCTGGTAGAGTGACATGGCCGGGCTATAGAGTAATCAAAAGGAAAGAAACGATGAGGTTTACTGTTGGTCCATTCTTACATGGTGAGGCTTGGCTGACCAATCTTGGTGTTCCAGTACATTTTGGCTTATTCACTTGATGTATAATTTTAAGGAATAAAATATGAACATTTTATGTTATTCCTTTCAATCATTTTGTTAATAATAAAGAGATTTTGTAGTTTTGTAAGTTATATAATCAGCTTATAATTTTCGTAAAGTTTTTCTAAGCAATCAAACGTGAGTTGGAAAAACATACATATTTTATTAATTTGTTGATATAATCAAAATCACATTATTTTATTTTCCTTGACTTTTTCTCCTTTTTCATGACAAAAATTCGTGAAATAAACAAGCCATTCGAGTATTTCTTTAACAGGTAATTAAGGTTCCCTAATAAACAATTAAGGTTCTTACAGTATGCCATCTCGGGACACTTATGTGTATGTGTTTTACTAAGATATATTCATTAAAAGAAAATAAACAATTAAGGTTCTTACAGTATGCCATCTCGAGACACTTTGCTCTGTTACACCCTTTGTACTTTGGCAATCACCAAGAAAAGCTCGAGAAAATCATATTGCTGATGAAAACTTAGAGAATCTTTTCAGTTTCCTTAGTACTTAGGCAATCACCATCACAAATTTAAAGTATACCAATAAAGTTAGTTCTTGATCATCAATTATCTATAATCCAGAGGCGGAGCCAGCCAAATTTGCGTTACTAATTACCAATTACATTCTAATCACCCACCCGCAACCCCAGCCAATTCTAGTTGCAAGATTATACTTATGCGTTACTAATTATATCCTAATCACCTCAATCCAATACTTTTACTTTTTTTATTAATTCTTCTAGCACACTTTCCAACCCTTTGTACTAATTGATACTTATCAAACAGCTAATTGGAAATTAGGGCCAATAATACTTACTTATCTGTTGAAGTAGACATTGAATAAGGAAATTATCATTTCTACAAGTAAAAGTGATGTTTTATTTAAATTTTTGGTTAATAAAATCATCAATAATGTATGTTATTTTGTACTAAAACATTTTTTCAAGTGTCCTAAATAAATTTATTTTAATCACTAAATTAATCAAAAAGAAAATTGCTCAAAGTTGTGATATTAACTCAATCGTACATGAATTAGGATGTATAGGTAAAATTTGTAATTACTATTATTCTCAATTATTTGTATGTCCAAATCTCTTTTCAAGCTACTTCATATTTTTTTTTATGATTATAGATTATTTATATCATAATATTGAACTGGTTATATATTTAGGGATGCATACACAATTATCTCACTTAATTATATACATTTGCCAAGGAAGTATTGACATGTTAAAAAAATAATAAAAAAATTGACAATTATATTTAGACAATTCTTTTTTGATCTATTAAATTGTGGATCACAGCCCATACAATAGCGCATTAGGTACATGTCCTCTCTAGGGTTGAAAATCAAACCAGATTAATTGATACTTAACTTGAGCTTGTTCGATGAAAGCCTATTTGAGCTTGATGCGTCATACTAATCAAACAATCTTGAACATCATTTTTTGTTTGATAACTTTTGAAGCTCGATTCGACAAGTTGAAAATAGATAATATACATGTAAAATATCAACCTATTCGATACTCGGCTCGAGCTCGTTCGATAAAAGCTCACTCGTTTAACAATCAAACCAAGCTCAATCACAAAATTTCATGCTCGATAAAATTATAAACCAAGATTGAACAGTGTGTCTTCTAGCCCACTTCCAACCTTTTGTACTAATTGATACTTATCAAACCGCTAACTTTGATTAGGCCCAATATTACTTACTTACATGTTGAAGTAGACATTGAATAAGTAAATTATCATTTCTACTAACAAAAGTAATTTTTATATAAATTTTTGATTAATAAAATCATTAATAATGTATGTTTTTTTATAGTAAAACATTTTTTTAAGTGTTCTAAATAAATTTATTTAATCATAAAATAAATCAAAAAGAAAATTGCTCAAATTTGTGATATTAACTCAATCATACATGAATTAGGATGTATAGGTAAAATTTGTAATTACTATTACTCTCAATTATTTGTATGTCCCAATTTCTTTTCAAGCTACTTCATATTTTTTTTATGATTATTGATTATTTATATCATAATATAGAATTGGTTATATATTTAGGGATAGATACACAATTATCTCACTTAATTACATACATGATTTATAATAATTGCCACGGAAGTATCGACATATTAAAACAAATACTTTTGACAGTTATATTTAGACAATCCTTTTTTGATCTATTAAGTTGTGGATCACAGTTCATACCAGATAGCGCATTAGGTATATGTCCTCTCTAGGGTTTAAAATCAATCCAGATTATTTGATACTTAACTCGAGCTCGTTCGATGAAAGCTTGTTTGAGCTTGATTCATCATACTAATCAAATAATCTTGAACATCATTTTTCGGTCGATAACTCTTGAAGCTCGACTCGACAAGCTGAAAATAGATAATATACATGTAAAAAATCAACCTATTAGATATTCGGTGCGAGCTCGTTTGATAAAAGCTCGTTTGAGCTCGACTCGTTTAACAATCAAACCAGGCTCAATCATAAAATTTCAAGCTCAATAAAATTCAAAACAAGATTGAACAGTGTGTCGTTCGACACTACTCGACTACACCCCTAGTCCTCCCCAGTATAGTGACTTCGGCAAAATTCGAACTTGGGGTTCATGAGTTGCTGCCATTTGGCCTAAATAATTTTTCACATCAATCCCGCCACAATCGGTTTAAATTTTTGGCTTTGCCCATGCTATAATATATTGATAAAAACCAGTACACTATCTTAAACTATCCAAATTACCCTTCCCTAATAACTAACTGATCGAATTGGTTCTTATTTAAAAAATTAGATATTGCACATTATGACAATGAGGTCTTAACCAGTTGGTTAAGGATGAAGCTCCAGGACTAAGAGCTTATGGGTTCAACTCCCATGAATGTGAATTTTTCTCTAGTTTAATACTAATGTTTGGTAGTGGTTTATTATTATGAGAATTTACCTAAAAAGGTAAACACAAAAAATAAGTAAGTTACAACCATGTTTTTTAATCCAAAAACTCAGGCAATGATATTGAAAAGTCTATATATAAAAATTGTAACTAGAACATCAAAATAGAATTAAATTACACGACCATGACATTTTTTTTTTTTGAGATGGTGAATATATTATTACATCAAACACTATATCGAATCGAAACTTTACAATGATACCAAAGTAAACTAATTACTAGTATTAAATTAGAGAAATGCTAGTATGAAACTAGAGAAAATACTTACATTCGTGGGAGTTGAACCCGTGACCTCCTGGTCATGAAGCCTCATCCTTAACCACTTGACTAAGGCCTCATCAGCCACAACCATGACATTGGGATATAAAATCTTCTTGATGGGAAAATAACATAAAATCCACCTGCGTTTTATGAATCCTTTTACAGAGTTGAGCATAAATGATTTTATTTCCTAAAATCCATTTATGTTTTACAAAATGTTACTCTATCAAGCATCGTTAATAATATTTTGAAATTCACCTTTTACCTTAACTATATTGACAAATTCATCAAGTTGAAAAGCATAAAATCTAGTAATCTAGGAAATATGTACAGAACCCCGCCCATATAATGTTGGGATTCGGTAAGATAAACAGCCCTTTAGGCAGCGGAAAACAAAAATTTTAAGGACCTCTTACGGAATCTTGCCAGGATACTAAACTGGTTGTATATATATGAATATTAAACGACAAGAATAATTAGATCCAAATTATACCTGTCTCCTAGCAAATCCAAGTAACTAGCAAAGTCGTTGTTCTTTCTCCCTCGGTAGAATCGATCCAAGCCTTGTTGTAGCGCCCCACGTGTTGCGCCTCTACGAGTTGATACACCACAATATCACGAAATATAATATATCCTAATCGGCTAGAACATAGGATATATTAAGATCTAGGATTAGAGAACAAGATTGGAACGAAAAACGAAATCGAAAAATTCTTCCAAGTGGAAGAGAGGTTCGGCCGATTTCTAGGTGAGAGAGGGAGAGAGTGTTTTTCTTGACTTGGCTTTTTGGCTCTTGATTAGTGTATTTTTGATATGACATCAAGTCTCCTATTTATAGGAATCTCATAATCCTAATCCTCCTAGGATTAGGACTTCCAAGTCTTCTAACTCTCCTACATGGGCCATGGCCCTTTTAATTGGAAGACTAAGTCTTCTAATTAATTCATGGCCCATACTTGATTTAATTAATTGGGTCTTTATTTAATTTCTCAATTAAATGGCCCAATTAATTTATTTCTCTCTCATTTAATTAAATTAGACTCTAAGTCTATTTAATTAAATATTCTCATAATTAATTAAATCCAATTTAATTAATTAACTCACAAATTAAATTCCAATTTAATTTCAGTCTAGATCCAACTCCAATTGGATCACATTCGCTCCAATTGGGTCGACCCAGTCGACCCAGTCGACTCAGTCGACCCAGTCACCCCAATCGACCCAGTCGATTTAGTTGACTCAGTTGTTCTCCAATTTCTCGCTTTCGCTTCATGTGTATTGTGTATGCCCCCGTAGGTTCACCACATAATTGGCCGTGGGTTATAATTAAATATTCATTTAATTACTCGAGTATTAAATACTCTAAATCAATCGAACACTCTGTCGACTGATCATTCCAAAATTAGCACCCCTGCTAATTTGGGAATTCTCCCACACTCCACGGTCGATGTCTGGCCACAAGCCCATGGAGCCCAATCACTGGTGAATTAATTCAGTGAACCTTTTAATCATTTACAATTTCCATATACGCTATAATCTCTCCATCGATCGATCTCCTAGTCAATACTTTAGGGCATGGATTTTTCATCGGTTCCCTTTTAATTTGTTTTGACCTTATGCATTCTGATCTCGAAATAATTCTCTTTGACTTAATCCTTATGAGCTACTTTCATAAAGCCGTCAGATACCTTGGCCAAGGATTTCACCAGAATTAATTTCTCACAGAAATCCATAGGAGAATTTCCCAACCTATCAAGTCGGGTCAATGGATCATTTGTTGATGATATGAACCTGCATACGAGTCCCTCTATACCCAATGTGAATCCACAGAGACTTTCTGGTAATCTCCAGTCGGTCGGAACTCACATCTAAGTATAGACGTTCTCGCACCAGATAAACCCTATCACCTCAAGTATTTAGGGATCATTCCTCGTATACTATCGTAAATTGGAATAACTTCAACTCCGATATGCGACTACCGCTTCCATGTTGAGTTATTTCCTAATTGGGGTATTCAGTGCACTTGCCATCCCAGCAAGTCACCCACTTATGTGTATCGACTATCCCAGTCACGCTCGTGGACCCTAGCGTTCTCCAGTTCATCGGAGTATACACATTAGTGAGAGTCTAACCGAATCCAACGATGTCCCATCTCGATTGGATTCTACGACTCTTGAATATGTTCTAGATCACGGCCTTGGAGATCAGTCCACGGGTTGTCCCATAGCCCTGTGATCTAAGGACTTATATCCTTATGCGTAGATAATTATTACATAAGATAAAGTTGACCATATAATATAGATGCATTTATTAATCTAAATTGAATAGTTCCTTTATTTATTACAATAAATGGCAGCCATACAGTTGGCTTGCCGGACACTATTCTATCATATAAAATTGCATAAATTATCCTTTTGTCTTGCTACATGCTCTACATTGTATCGTTAATTAGCTAACACAGTTAATAAGTTTTTGAACTTCTCTTTTACCTTGATTTATACCCTTGATATATATATATATATATAAAATTAATCAAAAAACATAAAATCTGCAAGGAATTTTATGAAATAAAATGAATAGTGGGGGGGGGGGGGGGTTTATGAAATAAAAATTAATATAGGGGATTATGTGTAAGTTTTCTAAAATACAGATGGATTTTATGCTTATTACCCATAAAAAATACTTTATATCTAAAATTTCAAGGTATATTTAATTCTATTTTGATGTTTTGGCTACAATTTTTGTACTTATATAATGTTCTACAGTCCATATTTATCATTAAAACCAATTATACTAACCATTAGAGGAGGCTAATTTGGACATTTAAATTTTTTTTTAAGATGGAATGGATAGATGTTTAACATGAGGGGTGTGACTGTCAAAAAATAAAAGATTTTGGGAAAAACCAAATAAATAGACCCAATGAGTCTCATATTATTTATATATAATATAATGAGGGAATTGCATTTTTCATACTAAACTTTTACCACATTTATACATTTCATACCATACCTTTCAAAATGACACATTTCATACCAAAATTGGCCAACCTTTTTCATATTTGATTTGGCCGTTAATTTTTGGATGGAAATCCGTTAAGTCACAATTTTGAACTATTAGGGGGGATATTTGCAATTGGTCAAGGAGGATTTTTGCAATTATATTCATCATATCCATTCTCCACCACCTGCCCACCACCACCACCACCACCACCACCACCACCAACTCCTCCACCTCTAGCACCACCACCAATATTTTTAAAGTTGGTTTAGTGTTACTAAAAACTCAGGGTCGGCCCTGTCATCACTACATCAATCATTTTTTACGGCAAAATCAATTAAATTTTGCCAAAGTACCAATAATAACTAATAACAAAATAAATAATAATATAAGACGAAAACACACTAATTTATTTTGAATTCAGGACTTTAGCTTGGCCATAAGTAGGGCTGAAATTCAAATCAAGTTACTTGATATTCGACTCGAGCTCGTTTGATAAAAGTTCATTTTAGCTCGGTTCGTAACACTAATCAAACAAGCTTGAACATTATTTTCGTTCGATAATTTTTGAAACTCGGCTCGAGCTCGACTCGATAAACTAAAAATTTGTGAAAATACATGTAAATTATCAAGCTACTCGATACTCGACTCGAGTTCGTTCGACAAAAGCTCGTTTGAGCTCGACTCATTTAACAATCAAATCAAGCTCTAACACAAAATTTCAAACTTAATATAATTCAAACCAAATTTGAACACCGTGTCGCTCGATACTACTCGGCTCGATCACACCCCTATCCATAAGGCTACGACCCCATTAATAGTACTTTATATAATTTAAAAACTGACAGAAGGCTTCTTTGCAAGGGAATTCGAAAAAATAGCAGTCGTAGTACCAATAGCAGGCACCTAAATATGCATTAATTACTAAAAGGTTCTCCAATATTCCTATAAGACTCTATTTCACTACTTTCATATTTAACCAACTAGCATAATTTTTTTTTAGAGACATATATATATATATATATATATATATATATATATATATATATATATATAAATATATATATGTTGATGCAGCAATTAATGATAGTTCTGGGAGCTATGGTGTTGGCATAATAGTCCGTGATCAAGCTGGGTTATGTCTTGATTGGAGCTCCAAAAAATATGAGTTATGTCTTGATCCGGAAGCAGCGGAAGCGATGGCTGTGAAACGAGGGTTGGAATTCGGCATATCAAGAGGATGGTCACATATTGAATTGGAGTGTGATTGTATATCTGTGGTGAATGGTCTTTTGAGTCACCCTGGAAACACTAGATTTCACCCCCTGGGCCATTTGTTTTTTGACATTAGAGTTTTAGCTAGTAGCTTACAATTTTTCTCTTGCTCCCACGTGTTTAGGGAGAGTAATTCTGTAACCCATGCTCTATCTAAGTTAGCTTTCTCGATCTCGCCGGGTTCCGTTGTTCTTCCGGGCTATATTTGTGAACTTATTTCTGCTGATTCTTGATCATTTATGTTATCTACCTTTGGGTTTTCTCAAAAAAAAAAAAAAAAAGATTCCTTGACTAGAAAGATAAATAAGGTAATTGCATAAAGTTGTTAATTTATTGATATCGTTAAAATTTTAAAATTCACCTTTTATCTTAACTATATTGACAAATTCATCAAGTTGTAAAAAGCATAAAATCTACCTGTAATATGGGAAATATAAACAAAAACCCGCCCATATTAATTTATTGTATAAAATAGGTAAAATTGTAGAAAACGTCCCAAATTAATTAGTGATTTTGGATTTTTGTCCCAAACTATATCACTTAGTCAATTTTGTCCCGTAATTTTATATTCTTTTGGAATATCGGCCCACTTGCCACATGGCTGCTTTCGTGTCAAGACGTGGTAAATTTTAGCATGAACAATTATACAAGATTGCAGAATCCGTCCCAAACTAATTATAAATTTTGGTTTTCCGTTCTAAACTATATTAATTCGCCGAATTTCGTCTCACGATTTGTCATTTTGCATGAATTTAGTCCATTATTAAATTCTTAAAATGAAAATGACGATTCATCTTTTACTTTTTTAAGGGACTAATGTCAATTTATCCCCTATGATATTCATAGTGTTCAATTTACCCCGTGTAATTTGAAAAGAAGCAATTTATCCCCTGTGAAAATTTTAAAAATGTATTTTATCCCCTTGAACCGGAGAGTGTAACTCAATTGCATAAATTGAGAGTGGGCATGCAAAGTATTTTATAACATAGGGGGTAAATTACTACATTTTTTATAATATAGAAGGTAAATTGCCACATTTATCACAACACAAGGAGGCAAACTGTCACATTATCATAACACAGGGAGGTAAATTGAATATTTTGAATATCACATGGAAGTAAATTGCCATTAACTTTTTTTTAAGAGAAAAATAGTATGGATTTTTGAAATTCTCTTGCGCTTTTGAGAAAAAAATCCTATCTTAGCTCAATAGGAAAAAATTGTGCATTTTTTTTTATTAATAAATATTAAATATCTATAATTAGTTTGGAACGAATTTTTTTCCCCTGTCATTTCAATTACGGGACGAAAGTCGGCTTGTTGATATAATTTGGGACGAAAAATCAAAATTTGTTATTAGTTTGGGACGAATTCTGCAATCTTATATAATTGTTTATGCTAGAATTTGCCACATCATGACAAGCAAGCATCCATGTAGCAAGTGGGACGATATTCCAGAAAAACATAAAATTACGGAACGAATTTGGCTAAGTGATATAGCTTGGGATGAAAATCAAAAATCACTAACTAGTTTGGGACGTTTTTTGCAATTTTGCCTATAAAATATCCTTTTGTCTTGCAAACTGTTACACGCTCTACATTGTATCATTAATTAGCTAGCTAACACATTTAATAATTTTTTGAACTTCTCTTTTACCCTAATTTATAAAAAAAAAAAAATATTTTACACTTGATATATATATATATATATATATATATATATATATATATATTAATGAAAAACACATAAAATCCGCAAAGGATTTTATGAAATAAAATTAATATCTAGATTTATGATGGTATTGTAATTAATTATCAACTTTATGGACACAATCATCAGTACTTTGTTTGGGATCTATATTCCAACTGTTATTAGAATAGTAATATCGCTATATATATGGTTGTTTTCTTATAATCAAGTTTGATTCATCTAAAAAGTTCCCCACAAAAACTACACATGCACTGGACACCGCGCCTTGCGTAAAAGTATAATTAATTATCTGTGGTCAGATGGTAAGGGAATTTAAGTTACTGTTTGAGGCTAGAGAACATCCTCCTTTTTTTTATTTATTTTATTGTATTTCTTTATCAAATATCAATTATAACGCATCTTAAGTTACATAAATTCTTTTGGTACTTTATTAATTCCTAAATATTTTGAACAATATATTTAATAGACTCTTAACAAACTTGCCGGTAGATTTTTTTCGTCATTTGTTGAATACAAAAATTGTTGGTATATTTTTTTTATCTTATGTTGGATAAAATTATAGTGTTACTTTATCTTAAATTAAAATTTCTCATTCTATCATAACTTCAAAAAGATATCGAGTTTGCTATAAAAAAAAATTTCACCCCCACTAGAATAATTGTCTAGCTCCGCCACAGGGCGTTAGAGCTTAGTTATTATGTTTGGTGTTGCACAAATATAAATTAAGGCATCACGATTTTTTTGAGCCGACCCCAACTATTAAGACTAATCTCCCAAATCCAACCCACCAACCACCCACATCCCGCCAAATTTTTTTTAAAAAAAAAGGTCATTGCAGAATGATAGGCAAAAATTATAGAAATATCCTTATTTTTTCTTTAAAAAATTTACATAAATTATTTTAGATTTTCATTCCATAAAATAAGTTTAGATTTTCTTTTCATATTTTAAATCAGGGTGTAAAGTGTCAAAAAATATATTTTTTCAGTATGTAAAGTACCAAAAATATTTAAATAATTACTATTCTACCTTTCCAACAATGAATTTTTTCACCAAAACATACACTATGATGTAAAATTTCAATATTTTTGAATCGAGGTACAAAGTGCCAAAATTTTTTAATCAGGGTGCAAAGGTGTAAAATGCCAAAATCCTGAATTTTCTTGATGGAAACTGTCAAAAACTCTTATTGTGATCAATGCAAATTTAAGGCCGAGTTTGGCTTTAGTTAGTATAATGACGAGGACATGTTAATGAACAAAAAGTAAATATAATAAATGTTTTATTTTATTGTTTGATGTAATGAAAACATTTTCTTTGACAATATACACACTAGATGCTGAGGAGGATTGTACAAATTTTCCATATAATTGAGTTTTATTAATTTATTTTTCTAAGATGGTAAACATATCATCATTATATCATAATTTACCCAACGATATATACACCATCACTCAGGGTCGACCCTGAGCGTAAGCCACACATGTGGTCGTTTAGGGCCACCGACATGCGAGGGTCTTCGAAAAAAAAAGTGTATATTTTCTCAAAAAAAAAAAGTGTATATATATAAATAATATTTGTATGTGTATATAATTAAATATATATGTATATTGTATCAAGAATCAAAGTAGCTCAGTCAGTACTTGGTATTGCACTTTCATATCATGATAGGGCTACTTGATTGAAACTTTTGTTTTATTATTTTTGCTATTCGTGCCAAGTGCCATATTTTTTAATTGAGGAACAAAGTGCCAATTTTTCAGGGTGTAAAGTGTCAAATTTTTTGAATTAAAGTGCAAAATGCCAAAATCCTATATTTTCATTGTGTCTTATTGTGATGAATGCAAATTTAAGGCCGAGTTTGGTTTTAGTAAGTATAATGAGGAGGACATGTGAATGAACAAAAAGTAAATTTAATAAATATTTTATTTTATTGTTTGATCTAAGAGACAAATAATTGAGGCAAATCTAGCTCTCCGACGAGCTAGGACAAGAGTAAAACATTTTCTTTGACAATTTACAGAATCAAAATAATGTTAAGGGAATATAATTGTCTTTACATCTAATGAGTACTGAGTTTGTAACATCTGACCATATGCAGAGTATAAATCGTGTAGGCGTAATTTTCACGAATAATTAAAAAAAAAAACATTCCAAAATTGATTAGTTGGGGTACGAATTACTGCAATATTGACTGAATTTTTATAGAAGGAAATTCTAAAATCACGTAACACTAAATGTCGAGGAGGATGGTACAAATTTTCCATATAATTGAATTTTATCAATTTATTTTTCAAAGATGGTAAATATATCATCATTATATCATAATTTACTCAACAATACACCATTACACAGGGTTGGCCCTGAGCGTAAGCCACACATGCGGTCTCTTAGGGTAACCGACGCGCTAGGGCTTCCGAAAAAAAATTAATGTATGTGTATACAATTAAAAATATATTTGTATATTGTGTCAAGAAGCAAAGTAGCTCAGTTGGTATAGCACTTTCATATCGTGAGTGCTACTGGATCGAAACCTTTCATTTTCAAGTTACTATTCGTGGAGTCCACTCTCTGAATCATAGATCATAGTTTCGTATTTGATATATGTTTCGGTTAGCTGAAAATTTAAAAATTTTCGAAAAGTTTCTAGAAACGTTTCAGAAATATTAGAAAATTTATGAAAAATATTACTAAATTACGAAAAAGAGGAAGTTTCAAGGCAAATATAAAGTTTAGGAAATACATATTATTTCGTTTCCATTTATTAAAAAAAAAACAAATCAATATTTTTGACGGTAAAAATGTAAATTTTGATCCATGTCCAACATGTTGTGTGTTCTACCGGAGACCTTTTCAATAGGTTTTTGTGTTTTAATTTTTCCATAATTAATTTATCTGGAACATGGAAGAGTTTGCAAATATTTTAAAGTAAGAGGTGCATTACTCATTAGCCTCTTTTGTCTAACTCCTTCAACCTATTAAAATAGAACATATATATAAGGTACATTCAACTCAATGGTTCAAACATAAATTCTTCTATAAGTAAATATATATTCTGCTCACTTCACCGAGAGAAGGTCAAAAGATATGCAAAACAACATTTATGATTTTGTACCCAATCAATTTTCAGTAAATATATACTACACATTCAACAAGTGCAAGAATTTTCATTTAATATCCCCAGGGTTGTGCTTTCGGCAAAATCGTGCCGAACAAATTTTCTTGAAGAAAAAAACGAACGGATCCAAACAAGTGAAACCCCCCACCCCCCAAAAATTAGAATCGATATTGAAGAAAAAAAACCTCTAAAAACAATTTAACTGATATTTAGATATCAAAACAATTACTAACTTAAAATAGAAACCAAAATTCTCTAATGCATGCTCCCAAATTCAAGATGCATTAGAGAATAAAATAGGAAAAAATGTTATTTTTTACTAAATGATAAACCACCTTGCAACTTTGGTACTATTGGACACGAATATGCAAATATGATACCACAGTTTAAGTTTCCATTGCACTTTCATACCAAGCCTAATTTTTTTCCGTAGTAAATGACAATTTACCCCCATATGATATTCATTACGTTCAATTTATCTTCCAGTAATTTGAAAAAGCGAATTTTAACCCCTTGTAATTTTATAAAAGTTTAACACCGCCTCCCTGATATTTTATATGTGACAATTTACCCCTACATGTGTTATGATAATGTGGTAGTTTACTTCCCTGTGTTATGATAAATGTGGCAAATTACCCCCTGTGTCATTGTAAATGTGGCAATTTACCCCCTATGATACAAAACATTTTTGCCCACTGTCAATTTCAGTAAGCGAGTTACAATCTCCGGCTAAAAGTGTTAAATTGCTTCTTTAACTTTTTTTTAAGGAGTGGGGGTAAATTGTTTTTTTTTTCAAATTACAGGGGGATAAATCGAACATATGCATTTCATAGGGGGTAAATTGCCATTAACTTTGGAGAAAAAATTGATTTCGTATGAAAGTTGCAACGAAAACTTAAATTGTGGTATCATATTTGTATTTATGTGTACATTGATATTAAAATTACAAGGTGACCTATCATATGATTAAAAAAAAAAAACAAATTTCCTGAATAAAATACCAATTTCAAAAAAAGGGGCATCTCTAATTCACGGTACAGTTTACACCATAAATTATGGTAACTAAAAGATTCCTTGACTAGAAAGGTAAGTTAGGTAATTGCATAAAATTGTTATGGTAGCAACATTATACACTTAAATTTTGCAATAAACACAATATTAATAATTAATTTGCCTTCCATAAATTTTCAATTCTATCAACTATATAATAAGTTCTCAATTGTACCAAAAGAAACACACAGATAAAACACAAAGCCAAAGAAAAACAAACAATAATGGCTTCACACTTTCTTTTGATCTCTTTTATGCTTGCATTTGTATGCAATTGTCAAGCTGATTTGATATATGATGTTTGTTCTAAAGCGGATAATTTCAAGTTATGCAATCAAGTTCTAAGAACCGACTCACGTTCTCGTGGGGCAGATCTTAAAGGTCTCGGTCAAATTGCAATTGAGAAAAGTCGAGACGCCAGTCTAACCACAAGAAATGTGGCTAAAAGATTTCTCAAAGGCGCTACCAAAAGAGTTGCCAGATATTGTATTAAATATATTGACTTTGCCATTAATGAGTTAAACCACTGCTTGCCCTTGATGAAAGCTTTCAATAAAGGGGGGCCTGATGACCTACAAGATTATACTTCTGCAGCTTTGACCGATATTAGTACATGTGACGATGCACTTGGCTTGAGCGAGCTGGCTACGCTGAAAAAAATATCTGAACATACCCAAGACCTCATAGATGTGATTTTTGCCATTATTGTAATTTTGGAAAAGTGAAATCACAATCAGAGAGGTAAAATAGAAAGAAAAAATGTAGTAGTATTTCTGAAGAATGGATTATGAAATTTGAGATCTATTGATTTTTGGAAAATACCTTTTTGACAGAGTCAACATCATGGATTAAAGTTTCGTATTCGATATATGATTCGATTAGCTGAAAATTGGAAACTTTTCGAAAAGTTTTTAGAATCGTTTCGAAAATATTAGATAAATTATGAAAAATATTACTAAATTACGAAAAAGAGGAAGTTTCAATTCAAATATAAAGTTTCAGAAATACATGTTATTTTCATTTCCATATATTCGAAAAGGAATTTTTTTTGATATTTTCGACGGTAAAAATGTAAATTTTGATCCATGGTCAGCATGTTGTGTGTTCCACCGGAGACCTTTTCAATAGGTTTTTGTGTTTTCATGTTTCCATAATTAATTTCTCTGAAACATGGAAGAGTTTGCAAATATTTTAAAGTAAGAGGTGCATTACTCATTAGCCTCTTTTGTCTAACTCCTTCAACCTATTAAAATAGAACATATAAGGTACATTCAATTCAATGATTTTTTTTTCATAAAAACTTCTATAAGTAAATATATATTCTTCTCACTTCACCAAGAGATGGTCAAAAGATTATATATTTATACATAGGAGAATGGTTTTATATATATTTATATATAGGAAAATAATATCAATTTTCAGTAAATATATACTACACATTTCAACAAGTGCAATAATTTTTATTTAATATCCCCAGAGTTGTGCTTTCGGCAAAATCGTATCGAACAAATTTTCTTTAAGAAAAAAACGAACGGATCCAAACAAGCGAGAACCCCCAAAAAAATTAGAATCGATATTTAAAAAAAAATATCTAAAAAGAATCTAATTGATATTTAGATATCGACACACCCATGGTAGTTGGGCCAAGTGGTAGTGACTTGCGACATCCAGATGCGAAACTCAAATTCGAATCCTACTGGAGACATCACAATGTGGAGGACATATTCCCTTTGCACTATTCGGTCCGAGTTGTAAATACACAGTCTAGTAGATAAAAAAAAAAAAAGATATCAACATTCAACACAATTACTAACTTAAAATAGAAACCAAAATTCTCTAATGCATGTTTCCATTCAAGATGCATTAGAGAATAAAATAGGAAAAATTGTTTTTTTTTACTAAATGATAAACCACTTTGCAACTTTGGTACTATTGGACACGAAAATGTAAATTTGATACCACAGTTTAAGTTTTCATTGCACTTTCATACCAAGCCTAATTTTTCTCCATAGTAAATGACAATTTACCCCCATATGATATTCATTACGTTCAATTTATCTTCCCGTAATTTGAAAAAGCGCACTTTATCCCCTTGTAATTTTATAAAAATTTCACACCGCCTCCCTGATATTTTTATATGTGACAATTTACCCCCACATGTGTTATGATAATGTGGTAGTTTACTCTCCTGTGTTATGATAGATGTGACAATTTACCCCCTATGATACAAAACACTTTTGCCCACTCTCAATTTCGGCAAGCGAGTTACAATCTCCGACTAAAAGTGGTATAGGGGGGGGGGGGGGGGGGGAGGAGGGGGTGAATTGCCTTTTTTTTATTCAAATTACAGGGGGATAAATCGAACATATGCATTTCATAGAGGGGTAAACCGCCATTAATTTTGGAGAAAAAATTGGCTTCGTATGAAAGTTGCAACGAAAACTTAAACTGTGGTATCAAATTTGCATTTTCATATATGTCCATTGATATCAAAGTTACAAGGTGACCTATCATGTGATTAAGAAAAAAAAAATCCTGAATAAAATACCAATTTCAAAAAAAGTTGCATCTCTAAGGCACGGTACAGTTTAAAAAAAAAATTCCTGAATAAAATACCAATTTCAAAAAAAGTTGCATCTCTAAGGTACGGTACAGTTTACACCATAAACTTTTGTCCTCATTAACAATTTTCCAGCAAGTTTGGCAATAATGTCTGATTGGAACTGAGAATTTTGGATGGTCAAAGCGTGTAAGCAAAGATGTGAGAATTTCTTGATCACATGACCAAGAAGAAACCATAAACGTCCCTAAGTGTGGGGAACTGGGGATGTTAACTAGCAGATTTTAATCTTAGTTTGGTTTAAATTCGACTTTATTTATTATAATTTTTACCTGATTAAAGACTTGATGAATCAAATTTTGAGATACATAGAGTGCATATAAATTTGGTTTATTCGATGCGTAAAAAAATCTAGATGGTAATAAATAAAAATAAAAATAAAAATGCATAATATTTTATTTATATAGGTAATATTAACTATTTTTAACAACCACTTAAGCCAGACATGAGTTAAGAATCTCATTTTTATGCATAATATCGCCTCAAAATATGAAATCATTTTGATACACTATTTCTCTAGGGTTGTCAACGGGTTGAAATCATGTCGGATCAATCCTGACTCAAATTCGACTTCATTTATATAAGGTCGGATTCAAGTTTTATGTTGGATGTGAAATTTCGAGTTCATCAAATCTTACCTGAATTTGAATAGATCTCAAATCTTTTTCGAATTTAATAAAATCTTCATTTTTAAAATTTGATCATGTTTGTTATCGTTTAAACTCCAACAAAAAATCAACTATTGACACATTTAACTACTTCAAATTATTGAAAAGGTCTTGTTGAATAATTTTGTAAATATTAATTTGATATTAATTTATAAAAAGTAACTCATATTATTAAGTAAATATACATAAAAATAAGATCATAAATGAAATTGTAATTTAAATATTCTATTGTTACTCATACAAATAAAATATTATGTATAAATTAAATTTTTTTATTGCCTGATTCGGCTCTTCAGCATATCTGTTGAATCATTTAAATTAAGTTGTTAAATATGTAAATTTGATATTTTTTATGATGGAGCTAGGTGGATCAAACCATGTGAACTAAATTGATCGTTTATGTAACTTAATTAGACTAAACTCAAAAAAACTTGACGAGACTTTTGAAAGTGGAGATTCTAAAATGATTTTTAAAAATATCGAGTCCAACAAGATTCTATAGACTCGAGAATTTCAAAGACGGAAAATCCAGATTCAAACAGATCTAAATGGATTAAATCCAAATATTTGTTGATCCTACCATATATTGACCGCCTTACCTAAGTGCAACTAACACACATAAATTCAGACTTAATCTAAGCAGTTAGATTGAGACAATTTTATTACCAACATTTTAAGTTCTTGTTAAGTGATAAATATTAAATGACTCATCTCTAATAACTTAAGCTTTTAGATGAGTTGATCATTCAATATGATATTCAAGTTCATGACAAAAAAAGGTCTTGTGTTCGAATTTTTACGCCATCCATTTCTAAATTCCATATTAAATGACTCCACTCTCTAACATCTTAAGCTTTTAGATGAGTTGGTCATTCAATAAGTCCTTTCACTAATATAATTGTGTAAGAAATTAACAATGAAATGATAAGATTTTCATTTTCCATATCCCATTAACCAACCACATGTTCTAAATGATGAACATTATAAAGTGTTATTGGAATGTTTAAAACATGAAATGAGTAACATCTAAGTATCTTTGCTTCATCAAGGAACAATTACAAGAAACATAAGCCAAAAAGTGAAACCACATTTCTGAACTATTAGGAACAAAGAGATATCAAGTGGAAAAAAACTACCTAAATATGTCTTAATTAATCCGCACCAAGTATATGCATGTATCATATGATGCTTTACTTTATGTAAAACTCGTCATTTCCTCTTTTTGTCATCGGGCTTGATTAGCTGCACGGGAGCTGCGGGTATTCTGGTCCACCATTCCCTTACCCGTCTCAGCCCTCTATCGCTACTTTCCTTCCTCAAGGGCATGCTCCTTGTAAAATACTCGAGAAACACCAATAATATATGATATTTGATCAGCGGCAAAAAAGCAAATACCACAGCCATGAAAACCAACAATAGAGTCAGCTTGTCTGTTGCCTGCAAAATAAAAATATGTAATGGTAGAAGCTGGAAAACCATTACAAAATTGCACAAAATCCATGAGAATAAGAATTTCTTCAAGCAAAAATAAGAGCTAAGAAAGTAGCACATAATATAAAATCAAATGGGCAATAGTACCTGTGGCGCAACAGCAAACAGAAGGGCACACATGCATTTTCAAAAGAACAATATTGCCGCTCTGGATGAGAGACTCGAGTTGAGTTATAGCTTCTTGTAATGTTAATAGCTGCTCCACTGCATTTTCCCAGGGGGGGTTCTGATTTTGAATGCTTCCAGTTGCCTTCTTTTATTCGTATTAATTCTTGCGCCAGAGCATGACAGAGTGCCAAAAATATGAAGAGGGATGGTAACATAAAACTTGATCCAGTTCCTGGAAGTCATAATTGAACTTTTAAGATCTGTATATAAAGTCGTTGCATTTTTGTGTTACACAAAATCTCATAACTGTGTAAAAGTCGTGAACAAACTTTTAATTTGCAGCAAGCTGGCGAGAGGAGAAATGAAAATATCATACCTTAGTTACCGGTTGAACTGTAATTTCTTCAGACCCATTGTTGTGCTGCAACCAATCATTGACCTGATTGGAACGAAAATAAATCTGTCGCTATTGATAATGGATTAGCAAACGGCATAGCAACAAAATTTTAAATAAAAAATGTTCCTTCAATGATAGCTACAAATTACCGACGAAATATCGGGAAAATTATTTTTTGTAGGAATTCGGTTGTTAAGTTGTAAAAGGTTATCCATAACAACGAAATCATTCCAACAAAAAGTTATCCGTCGCTATTTAGATTTAGTAATTGAACAACGACGGAACTATAAATATGTTCCGCCAATAATAACGACAAATTGGAAACAAATTATTTTTTTAAAGGAATTTGGTTGTTAAGTTGTAGGAAAAAGTGATCCATAGCGACAAAATTGTTCCAACGTAAAATTTTCCGTTGCTATTTAGCTTTAGTAACAAATATGTAACTGAACAAATACGAAACTAACGATAGATATATGTTCCACAAATAATAATGACAAATTATCAACACAAAATTTAAAAAACAAATTCTTTATATGAAATTTATCGTTAAGTTGTCAGGAAAGACGATACATAGTAGTGAAATCATTCCGATGAAAAATAATATGTCTCTACTTCTCTTTCATATCGCACAAAAGTTTAAGTGAATTTTATATCTAAGCACTATGAAACAAGAGGTGATAAATTAGATTATCTTGAAGTAAGATAGTTCTCCTCAATCCAAAGAAAATTATTATGTCCAACTAATCAAATTTCTAGGAACTTAGAGTAAATGCAATTACATTTAATCAATTTCATTGTGACTAGGATCATTAATAAATCAGTTCGACTTAAGGTGGTAATATGGATCTATCTGCTAAATTTGTTTTATATGAGATTCACAAAATTTTCTAACATGATCATGTAATTTCTCTCTATGTGTGTGGATTGTTCGATTCTTCTCTGTTCTCTATGTGTGTGAATTTAGCTGACCGAGTTTTAATTGATTCACTTGTAATTGATTGTTATTTCAATACAATTTCCATTCAGTTCAAATATAGTAGCTGAGTTTTGACTGCTTCATATTTTTAACCGCCACCACTTAAGTCCACAGGTCATGGATAATTTTGAACTGACCCTAATTCCCCAATTTAATTTCCATTAGGTCCAACTTATGTTATAATTAACTCCCCGTACCTTTTAAACTTACACATTATAAGGCTAAATTCTAATTATCTTGCCTATTAGGTCCAATTATGAAATTTACGTAAGTTTTACATTTTCTCAGTGCAATCAATCGAGTCCAATTAAATTCGACTAAACCTCTAAACTTAATAACTTAAGTTTCTTATTTAAGTAAAAATCAAGTGAAAATTCATTTTGCAATAAGTTTAAAATGCAGGATATTATATAGATGGTTCAAATCAATGAAATAAGTGAAAATATAGATTAATCAGTGAAAATTTGATTAAATCGATCAAAACCCATTCTAATCAATGAAAATTGATGAAAAGACAAGTTGAATTGATAAAAAAAAAAAATTTGCTTTAAATAGGAAAAAAATGATCAAACTAGTTGAATCGATCAAAAACAGTTTAAATCGATGAAGTTAGGATGAAATCGGTGAAAAGTTGGGTTAAATCTATGAAAATTGGTTGAATCGATGAAATTGATAAAGAAAATGAGTTAAATCGACAAAAAACGATGTAAATCATTGAAATTTAAAAATTATTACATTAACCCCTTTTAAGTATATAATCTTTCAATTATACCTTAAGCACAATTTCATCCGTAATATAATGTACATATTAAGTGGGATTTAAAAAAATAATAATCAACATGTGATTGATCTAGTTGGAAGGGACTATTACCCTAAATGCCACGATTCAAGTTCTAATTCATGTTAAAAAAGTTCTCATATAAATTATAATATGTCCGACACGTCTTGAAAGAAATTAGACTATGGGGAAAAAAAAATAGTGAAGTATTTTGTGGGAAGAGAACCCTCAAATTCAATGGAACTAAAACTTGACTACTTTGTTGAAATTGATATTAACAATTTGGCCTGGCTGTTAAAGAATTGAGTTTAAAAGGTTAATTCTAGTATAATTGATTTTCAAAAATTGATTATATGAGTATTCAAATCGTGTTAATTCAAATTGAAAATTTATCAAATAATAGATATAATCTAAATTTGGTTTAATGTGTATAATGAAGTGAACTTAAGTAAATAAAAATATAATGAATCGAATTCTAATGAATTTAAATTGAAATTTTAGTAACTTGATTTTTATTTTGGTCATAATATAATAAAATCAAAAATAATTCTCCAATTTTATTTCTTACAGTTTTTTAAGTTAGGATCTTTTATTTAAAATGATATTTTTTTTATCACCACAAGAGAAAAGTTTAAATTCTACTGACAAAATGTTTATTATCAATGTTAAACTTGTCTTTAACATAAAAAATTAAATGTTAAACTTGTCATTAAGAGAATTAGGTGACATGTCTCAATTGAGATTTTCACATTATAATATATATTGACAAAAAGTTGCTGTTACTGAACTTTACTACATATATAGACTAGTGACAACAACAAAATTATCATTAAATTCTAGAGAAATAATATGTTGCCCCAATCGAGATATTCACATTATAATATATAGTGACAAAAAGTTGCGGTTATTGAACTTTACTACTTATATAGACTAGTGACAACAACAAAATTATCCTTAAATTCTAGAGAATAATATATATGTTGCACCAATCATGCATATATTATTAAGTAGCTAGTTGTTCGTATAAATTAAACTCATGACAAGTATATTACGTGACAATTCAAAATATTTTTTGTTACAATTATATTTTGTAATTCAATTAATCGGAAAAGTAAATAAGACATTTAACTTCTTCTAGCATCAATTTCTTTAATTTTTTTTATTTTTTACTTCTAATGAAAAGATGAGAGAAGTTTCCTACGTCATTACTGATCAAGCTCTTGCATACACAAAGTAAATGTGAGACTGATAAAATATGATTCTAATAAAAATTATACTCCTATATAATTAAGCATGGTTACGAACCTTTTTTTATTAATTTTTTATTGCTTGTCTAACCTCTTAAACGTGTAGTAAAAGAATTCAGATTACCTTTTCTTTTGGGCTAAAAAATGTATCTACCAAAATTGCGTGGTTGCATACATTTTGAAAACTAATAAATTATTAAATAAGTGTAACTGTCAGTCTGTTAATATAGATGATAACTTTCCATTTTCGCCCGAAATTTTAATTGTAACCTATAGGGCAATAATTCAGACAATTATCTTTTGTATCTATATTTCTTATTTGTATTCAATTTTAAAAATGCTAGTATACGTTCCGTGCTATGCACATATTTATTTTAAATCTATTTATATTGTAATTTATTAGATATTATAAACATGAGTAATAATGATTGTGGCATTTTAAAAGAATTATTGAAAATTTTAAATTACATAAAATAAATGAAAAAATTCAAAGGTCCAACAAAATATAAGAAAAATAATTTGTTTGTGTCAACATATGAACTAAGTAGTTAAAGATATATGCATATTGAATGAATGGATATTTGATAAATTATTAAAATATATATATATATATATATATATATATATATATATATATATATATATATATATATAACAATTCTGACTATTTGGAACATAAATAGGAAATTATATTCACCTGGATAGCATACACCACACCATTGATCGTGTAGAAAGTAGGCCTCAATCCATCAGTAGATACAGCACGAGCCTGCCAAATGGTAGAAAGACAGGTAATATCTAACTTCTTTGAAAATTTCAGACAAGACAATGTAGTAAACAACAAAGTAAAAATATCTCCAAGAATTTCATTATAAAACATTCCTCTATTTATGCGTCATTTTGTGTGGCACTACAGCTCAACGTCCTTCTAAGATTTGTACAATTGGGGAGTCAGACAAAGCGATCTATTTCTTCAACAAATCGAGGTGAATTACAAGAAAAATGAGAGTTGCTATAAAACTATTTTTCCGTCATCAATTGAGATTTCTTGAAAACTTTTCCAGTTTATTTATCTTGTAACCGTAACCTCAAATTAATAGTTTGCTGATTAATCTTTCAACTAATCTGATAAAAAATATTATGTAAACAAACAAGCCTTAAATATAATATATGTTACCAACATTAGTAACAATAAATTGGTAATTAGATAACCATTACTACCACTATCGATGACCAGTAATATAAAAAATGCAAGTTGGATTCAATCAAATATTGAACATCAAGAATTCCCCAAATAATACTGACTTACCATAATGCATCTTATGAGAAAACATGAAAAGCATATCGTGGTCACATAACCAACCTGAACGAGCAACACAAGGGAGGGAAAAGTTAAAATTGATATCTGTGGCGAAAAAAATAGTTAACTTACAACATACCTCCTGCAGCTTCTTGCGCCGACCTTTTGATTCTACAGGAAATCTTTGTAACATCAAGAACAACCTACACGAAGTAGACGTTGGAGGTAAGGGTTAACATGAATCCTAGGAACTTCTCTTCAATCTAAATGAATTAATAAATGCATAACACTTAATAAGCTCAAATATTCTTTGTAAGAGAAGCGGCTATAAATTAAGTAGTTGGAGTTGGTTTCCACAAAAATAGCTCAGCAGAAACACAATTATGAGTGATGATCTAAAACTCAATGGAACCACTTCTCTTTCAGAATTATCATCAACGTCATCGCTATTACCATTACTGCTGTTAATATTATGATAATTAAAATATAATTAGGGATAGTGCCATTACCGAGTATATATTTAATCCACATATTAATCATGCATTTTTGAAGAACTTTGTGCAAAGGATAATTTTTTTGCTTCCGACATAATTAGAGTTAGAATAAACGGGGAGGTAATTGAGACTTTAGTCATCAATTAAAGATATTACGATGTTAATGTGCAATACAATAAAATAAAAATAAAAAAAAGTTGTACAACTAAACCTTAGACACCAATGGCGAAGAGTGACAGGCAGGAAACCTTAGTCCATATCTGGTTTGGCTTAAAGATAATTCTACCAAAATAAACTAATAAGCATCGCTTGCTAGTAACAACGTTGCAGGGGCTAAATGATTTCAGGACTAAATATGATCATCAAAGACAATATGATCTAACACATGAGCTAATTAAACTATTCACAAACATGGTGCCATTGTATTAAAGAACTATAACTTGTATCATAAATAATTAAAAGATATGCTACATATCAACTAGTAGCACATTCCATTGTGCAAGAATAAAACTACATTTCTCTCTCCTGTCAAAATTATTTATCATTTTTATTTATTTATTCATTTCCCAACCACTCATTTCATCTTCACCTCATTTTTCTCCCCTTTCTAGCTATTCCTCTCTTGAAAACTACCGCAAAAATGGAGTGAAGAATCTCCTAGAAATTAGTATTATCAACACCCAATGGTCTCGCTTTCTGAGACTACATAACCAAACACAAGTTTTCTAACATTTCAATTCAAAAGAATTATACGTTAGTTTGAAAGGGTCGTTATTAGCAAGTCGAATAGAGCACAATTAAAGGAAGCTCAATTCACCGAACATATACAACTAGGCACAACACTTAGTCCTATAAGCTAGTTTACAAGGGTATAGTAAGAAACACAACACTATCAGGAAAGCTCAATTCCAACATCACTCAATTATAAAAGTGAGGAAATTTCTTTACCTTCCGCCATATAGAAGAAACCCCAGGGCTGCCCAGGGCTGCAAATAAAGAAACACCTGCCAATCGACATAATGTTTAGCAGAGCAAAAGTAATAATGCTTTAATGAATGTATACTCATCAAAAGATTAGAGAATAATAACCTGCAAAGAACATTTTGGACAAAATAATCAATACAGGAATGGGTTTCCACCAAAGAATTAGCCATAAGATTATCTGCAACAAATTAGAAGAAACGGTTATAGGCAAATCAATCATGACAACAAGACTTCTTGACTTTTAGACAATGATGGATTGCATGCCAATTTCCTTCAAGTGCATGCCTATGGTCTTTTGTGTTCATGTTTTAAATTTTTAAAAAAAATGTGAAGATGGTAGTACTTGGATGCTTTACTCCTACAGTAGCTTATAAATATACAACCATGCACAAACTGTCAAAGTACATTTCAGAAATCAATAATTGACAGATAAATTAGTCCTATTTACATCATCTCTATCAGAAATCATGAGACATTGATGTTTTCTTCAAGTTTACCTTAACAACCTTTGAACACGAAACAAAGGCCTTTACTTTGGAACATAAAGGGTTAAGAATATATTGGAACATTAAACCCATGTAATTTCCAATTTCATAAAACTTATATATATATTATATCGGGCACAAATATATTGGATACATGGGCGATAATAGATTTCTTGAAGAATATATTGAAACTTAAACCCATTCACGCACTGCAATCATATTTTGTTCTTCTGAATATTTGGAACATAAATAGGAAATTATATTCACCTGGATAGCATACACCACACCATTGATCGTGTAGAAAGTAGGCCTCAATCCATCAGTAGATACAGCACGAGCCTGCCAAATGGTAGAAAGTAGGTAAATGACTTAACCGTCCTAAATATCACAGCCAAAACCAAATCAAGCCTGATAAAAGAACTTAAAACTACCTGGTAATAAATCTCTGCCCAGAACAAAACGAGTAATGCATAGGTCGTGAAGAACGCAAGACTTGGCATATCAAGCACAATGTGTTGAATAATCTAGCACAAATATAAAGCTATATCAATCAGGACAAAAGTTGATTACAAATTAAAAATCAGACAATAACAACATAAACAAAATTGATACCTCTGGATTTAACTTTTGAACATCTCGCCGGAACACAAAAACTAAGCATCTTACTAAACAAACAATAAAAAGTGAAATTCCGATTAGGCAAATTATGACATCTCAGTTAACTCAAATTAAATGTACACGTCATAAATGAGCTAACGCCAATTTACACCCCCCCCCCCCCCCCCCCCCTGAAATTCATAATGTTCAATATACCCCGGTGATTTGAAAAAGAGCACTTTATCCCCTTCTAAATTTTTTAAAGAAGTAACCTTCTGCCATATAGTGTAACTCACTTGCCAAAAAATTGAGAGTGGGCATGAAAAGTGTTTTTGTAACATAGGGGGTAAATTGCCACATTTATCATAACACATGGGCTAAATCGCCACATTATCATAATATAGGGGTAAAGTGCCACAAAAAAAAATATCCGGGAGGCGGTGTGAAACTTTTATACAATTACAGGGGGTAAAGTGCTTTTTTCAAATGGAGGTGAATTAATTATGAATATCAGAGAATAAATTGCCATTAATTCAATAATAAACGCCCACCTTCAATTAGAAATTAAGGAAAAAATATATACTCATATGAAATTTTAGAGTTGAAACAATTCGTTTGAATATTAAATGGACAAAATTACAAACCTCCATTAACCAAGAAATTAAGGAAATGGAATACTTTTTGAGTAGTCCAACCATACTCTGGTACTCTCAATTGTATTCTCACCAATTGTACCTAAAAGATATTCACAACAAGTCACATCAAATTCTCATATAATAATAATAATAATAATAATAATTCTGTTGATAATTACAAGAGCAACAACGGCGACGATTCCATAGAGAGCGGCAAGGAGGTGAAAAATTCGATCTTGCCAAACGGGTGACTCATTGACACCGTCCCACCAACTCGTGGCATCCTTAAGGCGGAGCGCCACCACCGCTGTCGATGGGTCGAACATCAATTAATAATTAATTAAATCAATGTGCTTGAGATTGAGATTGAGATTGAGATTGGTTTAATGATTGATGCGGATAATAATAAATGAAAAAGAATATTAGATTGGGTATGTTGATTGTTTTTGGGGGAAGTTTCAAGAGCGGTGGAAGGAAGATATGTGTGAAAATGATGCACTCATAACTCACAAGGACAATTACACGTGGATCTATTTGCCTTGGATTGAAACCCATGGCGGTTTCAGCTTGCCGAGCTATTTGTATATTAGTAATGTTAACAAATATAAATTATAAATATTAATAAGATAAATATAAATGAGGGGACATAATTAATTGTTAATGCTCTCCCATATTATGGGTCGTATGTTTGACATTTACGAGAGTAGTTTGAGAAAGTGACAGAGGTCGGTGAAATAATTTTCGTTTGCAAAATATTTTTTGTTTAAGTTTTAGTAGAGATAAAAGAAATTGTCGTTCGTTTGACTTTTGGGAAATTAATTTGAGAAAACTAAGAGAGGATAAATTTATTTTAGAAAGTATTTCATTTTTCCTTAAAGAGAAATAATTTCGAAAAGACCATACAAACAAGCCCTAAAATCTTTCTGTAGTAAATTTTATCTTTTGTTTCTTACGTACGTTAGGATAAGAGTGGAAAGAGAAGAAAAGAAAAAGGATGAATTTATTTAATAAAAATAACCAAAGCTTGATGTAATTTCTAACTTCCTCACTTTTCAGTTGTTTCGATGCATTTACTAATTAATTAGTTTTAGTTTGAATGAGTAAAAAGAATTGATGTATGATGTACTTAATCAAATTTTAGCGATTTCGTCCAATTATAATTGATATTAACAATTTGGCCTGGCGGTTAAAGAATTGAGTTTAAAAAGGTTAATTCTAGTATAATTGATTTTCAAAAATTGATTATATATATGAGTATTCAAATCGTGTTAATTCAAATTGAAAATTTATCAAATAATAGATATAATCTAAATTTGGTTTAATGTGTATAATGAAGTGAACTTAAATAAAAATATAATGAATCGAGAATCAAAAATAATTCTCCCATTTTATTTCTTACAGTTTTTTAAGTTAGGATCTTTTATGTAAAATGATTTTTTTTTATCACCACAAGAGAAAAGTTTAATCCTACTGACAAAATGTTTATTATCAATGTTAAACTTGTCTTTAACATAAAAAATTAAATGTTAAACTTGTCATTAAGAGAATTAGGTGACATGTCACAATTGAGATTTTCACATTATAATATATAGTGACAAAAAGTTGTTACTGAACTTTACTACATATATAGACTAGTGACAAGAACAAAATTATCATTAAATTCTAGAGAAATAATATGTTGCCCCAATCGAGATTTTCACATTATAATATATAGTGACAAAAAGTTGCGGTTATTGGACTTTACTACTTATATAGACTAGTGACAACAACAAAATTATCCTTAAATTCTAGAGAATAATATATATGTTGCACCAATCATGCATATATCATTAAGTAGCTAGTTGTTCGTATAAATTAAACTCATAACAAGTATATTACGTTACAATTCAAAATATTTTTTTGTTACAATTATATTTTGTAATTCAATCGGAAAAGTAAATAAGACATTTAACTTCTTCTAGCATCAATTTCTTTAATCTTTTTTTTTTTTTACTTCTAATGAAAAGATGAGAGAAGTTTCCCACGTCATTTGGTGGTTTAGTTTTGGAGACTGAGAAAATATGATTCTAATAAAAATTATACTCCTATATAATTAAGCATGGTTACGAACCTTTTTTAATTAATTTTTTATTGCTTGTCTAACCTCTTAAACGTGTAGTAAAAGAATTCATTTTGGGCTAAAAAATGTATCTACCAAAATTGCGTGGTTGCATACATTTTGAAAACTAATAAATTATTAAATAAGTGTAACTGTCAGTCTGTTGATATAGATGATAACTTTCCATTTTCGCGCGAAATATTAATTGTAACCTGTAGGGCAATAATTCAGACAATTATCTTTTCTATCTATATTTCTTATTTGTATTCAATTTTGAAAATACTAGTATACGTTCCGTGCTATGCACGGATTTATTTTAAATCTATTTATATTGTAGTTTATTAGATAGTATAAACATGAGTAATAATGATTGTGGTATTTTAAAAGAATTATTAAAAATTTTAAATTACATAAAATAAATGAAAAAACTCAATGGTCCAACAAAATATAAGAAAAATAATTTGTTTGTGTCAACAAATGAACTAAGTAGTTAAAGATATATGCATATTGAATGAATGGATATTTGATAAATTATTAATAAATATATATATCTAATAATAGTATTGACCATGTCATTACATCCAATACAAACTATTTGGTCATAGGAATATATGCAATTACGCGGAAATAGTTAGATCTTACGTCCTCGTAAAAATGAATTATGTGAGATCTTACACCCTCATTATGTTCATGTTTACATATCTTGCATTTGAATATTCAATAATTTTGATATAAAGAACTTACTATTTAAATTAGACCATTTTCTTTACACTGATCTTGTAAACAAAAACTTATAGAAATATATTAGATTATAATATTTTTTAATTACAACATAGGCTATATGTATGTACATACCAACTCTTCACATATAGAACGTCAGTTATGGGGTTACCATCAAAGTAGTAAACACATGTAAATTGTAGAAAGATTGCACGCTGAGTTTGCATGTGATATATATATATATATATATATATATATATATATATATATATATATATATATATATTAATTATCCCTTTTCTATTTTAACTGGCTCATTTATCTACTTATTTATTTTTTGGCTTTTTATCTTTTTATAAATGTGACCTATTTTTGTCTTCTATATATCATTTAAAGTGTACGTATCCCTTATATTCCCTATACTTTACTATTTCTACATGTATGCATGTGATCATCCTTTCTCTTCTTTGATACCAAAATAAAAATCTGGTAATCTTAAATTATTAATAAATTTATGGAATTCTAGCTATTTAATTACTGGAGCTATTTAGTGACCTTAATTGGGACGTTTCCTATAGTACTGATGCTGATTGTTAACAAACTTTGGATTTTACTATTTTATGGAGCAAGTGAAATTACCTTAATTTGGCCGTTTCCATTCATTTATGCAGGGTAGTGAATATGACATCAATATTATATTAGTATTTAAAAAGTTCATATATGTTCACTCACTTAGATAATATAGATATACTATACCTCTGGCCTAATTCTTTATTTCATAGTTAATTTTAAGTATAATTCAAGAGATCATGATATAACATATAAAAATATAGTTTGACGTAATCCTAAAAAGCCAAATCAGGGTATTAAAAGAATAAAAGAATTAATATATCCCGATAAAAGTGACGGAGAAAATAAGAAATAAGAAGTTCAGAAGACTAAAATATGGGATTTTTTGCACTTTGCACCCCCAAAACACATGAAATATAGACTTTGCATCCTCGAAATATAGAAATAGCACTTAGTATCCTCGAAATACAAAATACTCAACAACTTTCCCTCTCTAGATTTTTCTAAGGTCAAAATATGTAATTCATTTCGAATTTTTAGCACGTACTTTGCACCCCCAAAACAAGATAAATGAGTACTATATATGCACCCCCCCCCCCCCCCCCCCTAAAATATAAAATTAGCACTCAGCACCCTTGAATTAAGAAAAATTCATAAATTTACACCCCTGAAATAAGAGGAATTAATTGGCACTTTGCACCCTCAAAACATAAAACAAGCACTTAACATCCTCGACTTAAGAAAAAATAAAGAACTTGAACCCCCTCGTTTTTTCCGACAGAGTTGACCATCTGGGTCAAAAAAACCTAGGGGAAAAATACGTAATTTGTAGAAAATTATGCATGGGTTACCATGATAGTTGTAAATACATGTAATTTGTAGAAATTAATTTACCTCTAAAAGCAAGTATTCATAACATTTACGTACGTACAAGTGTAGATTAGTCTATAAATGAAAACATGCACATTTCATTGAAATCATGCATAGCAGCATATGTACGTACGTATTATCATGCTGTCTTCCTACAATAAAACAAACAGTAAGAGAATTTTAATTTAACTGAGAATCTAATGAATTGATTAATAGTTGAAGTATATATTTCCAAATTAATGCATGCAAGGCCTACAATATATATACTGTATTTCCCAAAAATATACCACATTAATTTCTATCTACCAAACCACACGTACCCTTAGCTAGCTAGAGCCCATTAATGTACGTACGTGTTGCATCTCTTATAAAAACTCACCCAATTGATCATTAAGGACACTAGAGAGCAATCAAAGTGCAAAGAAGAAAATAAAAAATTAAAAAAAAAAATCTTTTCTTTTTTCTTTTGATAGAAGAAGAAAATAAATTCCGTTAATTAAGGAGTTGCTCAAGATCTGTAATAGAAAGGAAGGGGATTTTGAGGCTTGTGAGGTTTTACGTACGCCTGGAGTTTCGATCGAGAACTAAACTGGTGAGTGCATGGTGACTCCGACCCATGATCATCATGTTCTATTTTTTTATTGTTAATCCTACGTTTAAGACTTTAATTTTAATGAAAAAAATGGGAATTAAGAGAATGCACAAAATAGTAAGTTCAATGTTCTATTTTTCAAGTGTTTTCTTCACTAAAATTCAAGAATAAAAGATACATCTATAATGTTCGCATATAGCTAATAGTTATGTTTTTTTTTTTTTTTTTGCAGAGCTATATTTTGAACAATTGGGAAATTGATTTAGCCACGCTTGGGGATTTGATACGACATAGTTGGTAAAAAAAAATCTTATTTACCGTATAATGGCTGAAAAACTATGAGAATTTTTTTATTAGCAAGTGGAACTTTCTACATGTTCTATTTTTTTTTTTTTTATTGTTATACACTAACGTTTCCTAAATAGTTAAAAATTAAAGTGTTCAAAATTTTCCTAACCTTTTTTTTTTCGAAAAACAAGTGTGAATTCCTACATTTGAGACTTTAATTTTAATGAAAATAATGGGAATTATGAGAATGCACAAAATAGTAAGCTCAATGTTCTATTTTTCAAGTGTTTTCTTCACTAAAATTATATTCGCCTATAGCTAATAGTTGTGTTTTTTTGGTTTTTGTAGAGCGATATTTTGAACAACTCGGAAATTGGATTTCGCCACGCTTGGGGATTTGATACGACACAGTTGGTAAAAAAAAATTCTTATTTACCGAATAATGACTAAAAAACTATGAGAATTTTTTTATTAGCATGATGATCCCATCTTCAAATTAGACAGAGATAAATTTTTAAAATATTAGTGGACTATTAATTCTTATATAATTTGTTGGATTTAATTGATTATGTTTTCAACTGGATTTGATGGGGTACTTTCTTAAATACTTATTTTTAAATCTAAATTAAAAACTAATTATGTAATAGAGTTTAAACAGTCATAATATTTACTCATCAAAATAAGTTATAGACTTTGAAAAATATTTGAAAGATGATATATATTTAATTTATATTATTATTGTAGATAGTAAGGAAGCCTCTATTCTTTTTCTTTTTGAGAGAAGAAAGCCTTCATTCCAATGAAAGTTTCAAAATTTAGTGGTTGAGATAATTTATTCAGAGAAACGATATTCAAAGATTTTTCGTAAGTACATAATCTTGAATGAAGTTTTTATTAAGTCATTGAAGAAAGTACATGTGAATGATGCGTTGCTCTTGATCTATAACCATCATCTGATTATATTATGGGCTATATTCGTAGGCTAATATTCATTTATAAGATATTTCCATTATCTATGTCGATTTAATTGGATAAATTGTTACTTGTACCATGTTCTTCACCTCATTAAATTGATTGTGTTTTGAACTTATAATTTGATAAAATATACTTTATAAGAAACTAAGAAAGCGACTTATAAAACATTTACATTTTAAAAAAAAAACTAAGAAAGTGACTTAGAAAGTCAGAATTCATATTGTGTTCCCAAATATTGGATTGCTTATTCACTTTTGTAGCAAGTAGCAACTGGTATTTCCTTTGATAGGTTTATTAAAGGGATCATTACATCCACTTTCTTTTAGGTTAATGAAACTAATACATAAACTTCTTCTACGTTTTGATAATTACAAACACTTATATATATTACTATTAGTTTTTGTTAAGAAATACAGTATAAAAATAAAAAAAAACATAATATGTATAAGTACAATGACTATTTTACCATCCATCACTTTAAAATAATATAACTTGCATAAAAACAACATTAGTAGCTAAAATTTAAATGATAATATAGCCTCAAAATAGATCAAACCAAACAAAATGAGTTGACCCTAATACAACGAGACAGATTAATTCAAACCATTAAGGGTTTTTAATTCAAACATAAAATTTAATAATATTATGAATTTTAATAATAACTAAATATGGAATTTATTTATAACTTAGTTCATTTTTATTTTTTATTCAGGAATATATATACATAAAAGTTATAATTTTTGTCATTTAAAAAAAAAACAGTTATACTTTTTGTCTTTAAAATATAAGGTAGTACTAGTATTTAATTTTATCAATATAATTTTATTACTTTTTCATCTAATAGAAAATGTGTCATTGTTAAAATTATTATATGTTTACAATGGTTTCATGTGTCATTGTTAAATTTGCATATTCGAAAAAAAATCATAAAAATGTCCTTCTAACACTACATAACGCACTCTGTTTGGCGATAAATTTTTCAGAAAAATTCGTCGTTAAACCTATTTAAGCGACGAAATTAGCGAAGGGATGGAATTTGACACTGAAACCGTCGTCTCTAAATTTGAGCGACGTATGTAGCGGCCATTTCTTTTGCCGCTTATTTTCTTATTTAGCGACAAAAAACAACTTATTTAGCGACCTATTTTATTTCGTCACTATATTTTTAAAGATCGTTGCTAATTTTTTACCGAATAATGACTAAAAAACTATGAGAATTTTTTTATTAGCATGATGATCCCATCTTCAAATTAGGCAGAGATAAATTTAAAATATCAGCGGATTATTAATTCTTAATTTGTTGGATTTAATTGATTACGTTTTCAACTTGGATTTGATGGGGTACTTTCTTAAATACTTATTTTTAAATCTAAATTAAAAACTAATTATGTAATAAAGTTTAAACAGTCATAATATTTACTCATCAAGATAAGTTATAGACTTTGAATAATATTTGAAAGATGATATATATTTAATTTATATTATTATTGTAGATAGTAAGAAAGCCTCTTTTCTTTTTCTTTTTGAGAGAAGAAAGCCTTTATTCCAATGGAAGTGTCAAAAATGGTTGAACGATATTCAAAGATTTTTCGTAAGTACATAATTTTGTGAAGCTTTTATTCAGTCATTGAAAAGTACTACTACATAACATATGTGATAAAATGACATAGGAAAGTACATGTGAATGATGGTTTATCATTTAACATGCATTCATATTTATTTTAATTGGACTCATGCGTTGCTCTTGATCTATAACCATCATCTGATTATGGGCTATATTCGTAGGCTAATATTCATTTATAAGATATTTCCATTATCTACGTCGATTTAATTGGATAAATTGTTACTTGTACCATGTTCTTCACCTCATTAAATTGATTGTGTTTTGAACTTATAATTTGATAAAATATACTTTATAAGAAACTAAGAAAGCGACTTATAAAACATTTACATTTAAAAAAAAAACTAAGAAAGCGACTTAGAAAGTCAGAATTCATATTGTGTTCCCAAATATTGGATTGCTTATTCACTTTTGTAGCAAGTAGCAACTGGTATTTCCTTTGATAGGTTTATTAAAGGGATCATTACATCCACTTTCTTTTAGGTTAATGAAACTAATACATAAACTTCTTCTAACGTTTTGATAATTACAAACACTTATATTACTATTAGTTTTTGTTAAGAAATACAGTATAAAAATAAAAAAAACATAATATGTATAAGTACAATGACTATTTTACCATCCATCACTTTAAAATAATAACTTGCATAAAAACAACATTAGTAGCTAAAATTTAAATGATAATATAGCCTCAAAATAGATCAAACCAAATAAAATGAGTTGACCCTAATACAACGAGTCAGATTAATTCAAACCATTAAGGTTTTTAAATTCAAACATAAAATTTAATAATATTATGAATTTAAATAATAATTAAATATTGAATTTATCTATTACTTAGTTCATTTTTATTTTATTATTCAGACATATATATACATAAAAGTTATAATTTTTGTCATTTAAAAAAAAAAAGTTATACTTTTTGTTTTTAAAATATAAGGTAGTACTAGTATATAATTTTATCAATAATGATTACTTTTTCATATAATAGAAAATGTGTCATTGTTAAAATTAATATATATTTACGATGGTTTCATGTGTGTATATATATAATAGAGGTAAAATTTGCATATTTGGAAAAAGATCATAAAAATGTCCTAACACTACAAAACGCACTCTGTTTAGAGATGAATTTTTCAGAAAAATCCGTCGTCAAACCTGTTTAAATGACATTATTAGTGAAGGGATGAAAATTGACACTGAAACCCTCGTCTCTAAATTTGAGCAAAGTATGTAGCGACCATTTCTTTCGTCGCCAATTTTCTTATTTAGAGACAAAAAAAAAACTTATTTATTTGACGACCTATTTTATTTCGTCGCTATTTTTTAGTAAAGATCGTTGCTAATTTTTCACACTTTAGCGATGGATAAAGGGTCTCAACTCTCTCAAGGAATAACAATTATCAAATCAACTCATGTATTAAGTTGTCATTTCCCACAGCTTCTCAAGGAAAATGGGATATGAATTTACCTCTTCTTTTCAAGTCCTTCATATCATGGCAGTACTTTGTATTGCCATGGTTATGAACATATGCGCAGCTCCCCCACCATTATCTAGACGTACTCCGCACTTAACCGTTGCAAAAGACGGTAGTGGAAATTTCACGACAATTTCTGAAGCATTGAGTGCAATGCCTCTTAAATACACGGGAAGGTATGTAACCATACCTTCTTTTTTTCTTCTCTTAGTTGACTTATTGTTTCACTTTATATGGACCTGAACATAATTTGTAGTTGTAATCATTGATACAGATATGTAATTTATGTAAAGACTGGCGTCTACAAAGAGAACGTAATCGTTACTCAACGGATGGTTAACATTACCATGTACGGTGATGGATACAAGAGAAGTATCATCACCGGAAACAAAAACTTTAAAGATGGATTTCAGTTGTCAAATACATCTACATTTGGTAATTCAATAAATTTGTTGAATTTTTATATTGAAAAAATCATATTTTGTACATGTTAAACCAAAACTTTATCTAATTTGCAGCCGTTCTCGGCGATGGATTCATGGCTCAATATATTGGGTTCATAAACACTGCTGGTCCAATAAAGGAACAAGCAGTGGAACTCCAAGTGCATTCCGACCAAGCTGTTTTTCTAAATTGCCTAATGGAAGGGTACCAGGACACATTATACGCCCATTATGGAATGCAGTTCTATCGAGACTGTCAAATAACTGGAACTATCGATTTCATATTTGGTGATGCCACAGCAGTGTTCCAAAACTGCAATATCTACCTGAGAAAGCCACTTAAAAATCAAGAGAACGTTGTCACTGCTCAAGGCAAGGTAGAAAATAAAAGCAATAAGGGGTTCGTACTCCAGAATTGTAACTTCCTAGCAGATCACACATTCGAGACAGAGAAGGGAAAATTTAAGAGTTATCTCGGTAGGCCATGGAAGTTGTACTCTCGAACCATTGTGATGGAGTCATATATTGGTGATTTCATTTCGCCAAAAGGGTGGTTGGAATATGATGGAACTCGAGGGATCAAGACTCTATTTTATGCTGAATTTAACAATAAGGGACCAGGGTCGAACACTATTGGTAGAGTGACATGGCCGGGCTATAGAGTAATCAAAAGAAAAGAAGCGATGAGGTTTACTGTTGGTCCATTCTTACAGGGTGAGACTTGGCTGACCAGTCTTGGTATTCCCGTACATTTTGGCTTATACACTTGATGTATAATTTTAAGGAATAAAATATGTACATTTTATGTTATTCATTTTGTTAATAATAAAGAGATTTTGTAGTTTTGTTATATAATCAAATTATAATTTTCATAAAGTTTTACTAAGCAATCAAACGTGAGTTGGAAAACATACATATTTTATTAACTTTGTTGATATAATCAAAATCACATTATTTTATTTTCCTTGACCTTTTCTCCTTTTTCATGAAAAAAATTCGTGAAGTGAAACAAGCCATTCGAGTATTTCTTTAACTGGTAATTAAGGTTCTTACATTATGCCATCTCGGGACACTTATGTGTATGTGTTTTACTAAGATATATTCATTAAAAGAAAGTAAAAAAGAAAATGTACTGGATTAATAATCTGGTACGTAAAAGAGTTGTTTGTTTTGCTTGAGAAGTTTGTTATGAAGAATTTTAAGTACATAATAGCAAAGGTATTTCAATTGCTTGGATTTTAACTTTGAGTGATAGATTTCAATATTTAAATAGTAATTACAATCTAATTTTCAGAGATAAATTCAAACCCGCTCAGTATTGTATTCATTTCCCTTTCATTTTTCCCAAGATTTTTTTGATAAAGAAAAAAAAAGAAGAGTTTAACAGGTATAATTAAAGTATACCAATAAAGTTAGTTCTTGATCATCAATTATCTATAATCCAGAGGCGGAGCCAGCCAATTTTGCTTGCAATTAATATTGAACTTAATCTTTTGTGCGTTACTAATTACATTCTAATCACCCACCCGCAACCCCAGCCAATTCTACTTGCAAGATTATACTTATGCGTTACTAATTATATCCTAATCACCTCAATCCAATATTTTTACTTTTTTTTATTAAGTCTTCAATCACACTTCCAACCCTTTGTACTATTGATACTTATCAAACAGCTAATTGGGAATTAGGCCCAATAATACTTACTTACCTGTTGAACTAGACATTGAATATGGAAATTATCATTTCTACAAGTAAAAGTGATGTTTTAAAAATTTTTGGTTAATAAAATCATCAATAATGTATGTTATTTTGTACTAAAACATTTTTTCAAGTGTCCTAAATAAATTTATTTTAATCATTAAATTAGTCAAAAAGAAAATTGTTCAAAGTTGTGATATTAACTCTATCGTACATGAATTAGGATGCATAGGTAAAATTTGTAATTACTATTATTTTCAATTATTTGTATGTCCAAATCCCTTTTCAATCTACTTCATATTTTTTTATGATTATCGATTATTTATATCATAATATTGAAATGGTTATATATTTAGGGATACATACAGAATTATCTCATATACATTTGCCACGGAAGTATCGACATGTTAAAAAAATAAAAAAATAATTGTCAATTATATTTAGACAATTCTTTTTTGATCTATTAAATTGTGGATCACAACCCATACAATAGTGCATTAGGTACATGTCCTCTCTAGGGTTGAAAATCAAACCAGATTATTTGATACTTAACTTGAGCTTTTTTCGATGAAAGCTTGTTTGAGCTTGATTCGTCATACTAATCAAACAATCTTAAACATCATTTTTCGTTTGATAACTTTTGAAGCTCGACTTGACAAGTTGAAAATAGATAATATACATGTTAAATATCAACCTATTCGATACTCGGCTCGAGCTCGTTTGATAAAAGCTCATTTGAACTCGGCTCGTTTAACAATCAAACAAAGCTCAATCACAAAATTTCATGCTCCATAAAATTATAAACCAAGATTGAACAATGTGTATTTAGACACTACTCGACTAGACTACACACCTAGTCCTCCCCAGCGTAGTGACTCCGACAAGATTTGAACTTGGGGTTCACGAGCTGCTGCCATTTGGCCCAGATAGATATAAATAATCTTTCACATTAATCCCGCGCCTCTGGGTTTAAATTTCTGGCTCCGCCCATGCTATAATCTAATGATAAAAAACAGTACACTATGTTAAAACTGTCCAAATTACCATTCCCTAATAACTAATTGATCGAATTGGTTCTTATTTGAAACATTAGATATTGCACGTTATGACAATGAGGCCTTAGCCAGTTGGTTAATGATGAAGCTTCATGGCTAAGAGGTCATGGGTTCAACTCGCATGAATGTGGATTTTTCTCTAGTTTAATACGAATGTTTCGTAGTGGTTTATTATTATGAGAATTTACCTAAAAGGTAAACACAAAATATAAGTAAGTTACTTCCATGTTTTTAATCCAAAAACTCAGGCAATGATGTTGAAAAGTCTAGTTGTAAAAATTGTAACCAGAACATCAAAATAAAATTAAAATACAAGACCATGACATTTGGGATATAAAATCTTCTTGATGGGAAAATAACATAAAATCCACCTTCGTTTTACGAATCCTTTTACAAAGTTGAGAGCTCCATACATTAATTTTATTTCCTAAAATCCATTTATGTTTTACAAAATGTTACTCTATCATGAATCGTTAATAATATTTTGAAATTCATCTTTTACATTACAAATTCATCAAGTTGAAAAGCATAAAATCTACCCTTAATCTAGAAAATATGTACAGAACCCCGCCCATATTTTATTGCATAAAATATCATTTTGTCTTGCAATGTGTTACACGCTTTACATTGTATCGTTAATTACCTAACATATTTTTAAACTTCTCTTTTACCTTGATTTATAAAATAAAAAAAATTTGCCCTTGATATATATATAAATTAATCAAAAAATATAACATCTGCAAGGGATTTTATGAAATAAAATTAATATAGGGGTTATTATGAAATAAAATTCATATAGGATGTTTTCTAGAATACAGGTGGATTTTATGCTTATTACCCATAAAAAATACTTTATATCTAAAATTTCAAGGTATATTTAATTCTATTTTGATATTTTGACTACAATTTTCATACTTAGACTTCTCAAAGTCTGAATTTTTGGGTTAAATGCAAGGAAGGAACTAACTTCTGTTTTTGTGTCGATTTTTTTTTGAGCAAATTACAGTATAATATCACAATATATAATGTTCTAAAGTCCATATATATCATTAAAACCAATTAAACTAACCATTAGGGGAGGATAATTTGGACATTTAGTTAGTTTTTCATGGTGGAGATAGATGCTTAACATGAGAGGTGTAACTGTCAAAAAATAATTTTTTTGGGAGAAGCCAAACAAATAGATCCAATGAATCTCATATTCTTTATATATAATATAAGTTATGTAAACAATATATTTAATACGGTGTGTCAATTAAATTAATATTATAAATTTTTGGCCAAATTTTATAGAGCAAAGGAAAAGCTCACATTTTTATATCTTATTTATCGTTCAACTATTTTTGTCCAGTTTTGCACGTTCTTTCACAAAGTACTTATGTCTATTCAATAATATTTTTTAATGAAATTAATTTAACATTTCAAATTCAGTATGGTTCGCGTTGATAATTTATTTTTATAAAAATAAAATATATTGAATATTATTATCAATTACTTTCGACGATTGTTAAACTTGACAATCCGACACTCTAATCGTGAATCTTATACAAATAAAATATATTGAATATTATTATCAACAAAATTTCGACGATAGTTAAACTCGACTGTCCGACATTCTAATCCTGGATCCGTTAATGTTTGCGAATATTAGGCAAAAATTACAGACTAATCTCCCAAATCCAACCCCAACTATTTTTTTGGGCCGACCCCAACTATTAAGACTAATCTCCCAAATTCAACCCACCAATCACCCACACCCAAATTGCAGAATTATCCTTACCTTTTATTGGAAATTTTTTCATGAAGTATTTTTCAATAATTCAAAATTATTTTTAATTTTCCCTCTGTAAATTAAGTTCAGATTTTATTTTCATATTTTAAATCGGGGTGTAAAGTGCCAAAAAAATTATATTTTTTCAGGGTATAAAGTACCAAAAACTATTCAAAAAATTGACTATTTTATCCTTCCAAAAATGAATTTTCTCACCAAAACATATACTATGGTGCAAAGTGCCTTATTTTTTGAATCGAGAAACAAAGTGCCAATTTTTTTTAATTAGGGTACAAAGTGTCAAAATTTTTAAATTAAGGTGCAAAGTGCCAAAATCCTATATTTTCGTGGTGTCTTATTCTGATGAATGCAAATTAAAGGCCGAATTCGGTTTTAGTAAGTATAATGACGAGGACATGTGAATGAACAAAAAGTAAATTTAATAAATATTTTATTTTGTTGTTTTATTGTTTAATGTAATGAAAACATTTTCTTTGACAATTTACACACTAATTTTAAGAATCAAAATAATGTTAAGTGAATATAATTGTCTTTACATCTACTGAGTACTGAGTTTGTTGCATCAGACCATATATAGACCGGACCATATGCAGAGTATAAATCGTGTAGGAGTAATTTTCAAGAATAATAATAATAAAAAAAATTCCAAAATTGATTAGTTGGGGTACAAATTACTGCAATATTGACTGGATGTTTTTATAGAAGGAAATTCTAAAATCTCGTAACACTAAATATTGAGGAAGATTGTACAATTTATCCACATAACTGAATTTTATTAATTTATTTTTCTAAGATGGTAAATATATCATCATTATATCATAATTTAACCAACAAGACACCACTACTCAGGGTTGGCCCTGAGCGTAAGTCACACATGCGGTCGCTTTGGTTCACCAACATGCGAGAGCCTCCGATTTTATTTATTTTTTGTATGTGTATATAACTAAAAATATATTTGTATATTGTGTCAAGAGAGAATTACAATTGTGGTACCAAACTATATACCGAGACACATTTGGTACCACAATTTAAGAAATTGAATCACTTTTGGTACCACCGTTAAAATTGGACGTTAACTGATGACGTGGCAGTTAAGTTTTATTGCAAAATTGATACCATTACTTATGTTGACTGACAATTATATCCCTAACTTTTCAAGTTGTCAAAATAACCCCACATATTCAAATTTACTGACAATTTTAGTCCACATTGTTGCCCAATTTCAAAATTGGCTCGAATAAGACACGTGCGGACCAATTTAGAGATTTTACTTATTATGTTTACATATTTATTTAACTAATTTAATTTTATAAATAATATTAACAAACCAAATAATACTTTAACATAAATTCGATAAAATATTAAAAATAAAACATATTTTTTAAATCTAAAATTTATATAATAATATTTATTAAAAAGATAAAGGTATATATTTTTATAAAATAATTATAATTTACAAAAAAAAAAAAAAAAAAAAAAAAAAAAAAAAAACCGTCGCCCCTTTTACCCGGCGGCAGTGGGGCGCATTTTAAGCGCCGGGTATACTATTCCCGGCGCTTTTTTCGCCATTCCCGGCGCTTTTTATGCGCCGGGAAAGACCTTAAATGTTGTAGTGCTAATTAATGAGAGAAAGATAAGTTTCTATAATTAAAAAATTGGTAATTTTCGTAAATTTTGGTAACTTAAAGATTCCTTGACTAGAAAGGTAAATTAGGTAATTGCATAAAATTGTTATGGTAGCAACATTACACACTTAAATTTTTGCAATAAACACAATATTAATAATTAATTTGCCTTCCATAGATCTTTTGATTCTATCAACTATATAATAAGTTCTCAATTGTACCAAAAGAAACACACAGAAGAAACACCAAGCCAAAGAAGAAGAAACAAGAATGGCTTCACACATTCTTTTGATCTTTTATATGCTTGCATTTGTACGCAATTGTCAAGCTGATTTGATAGATGACGTTTGTTCTAAAGTTGAAAAACCCAAGTTATGCAATCAAGTTTTACGAACCGACTCACGTTCTCGTGGGGCAGATCTTAAAGGTCTCGGTTAAATTGCAATTGAGAAAAGTCGAGACGCCAGTCTAACCACAAGAAATGTAGCCAAAAGATTTCTCAAAGGAGCTACCAAAGGAGCTGCCATAGCATGTATTGAATATATTGACTTTGCAATTTCTGAGTTAAACCACTGCTTTCCCTTGATGAAAGCTTTCAATAAAGGGGGACCTGATAACCTACGACAATATACTTCTGAAGCTTTGACCGATATTGGTACATGTGACGATATATTTGGCTTGAGCGAGCCGGCTACGCTGAAAAAAACATCTGAACATACCAAAGACCTCATAGAAGTGATTTTGGCCATTATTTTAATTTTGGAAAAGTGAAATCACAATCAGATAGGTAAAATAGAAAGAAAAAATGTAGTAGTATTTCTGAAGAATGGATTATGAAATTTGAGATCTATTGATTTTTGGGAAATACCTTTTTGACAGAGTCAACATTACCAAAGCTTCGTATTCGATTTTTGTTTTGGTTAGCTGAAAATTGAAAAAAATTCGAAAAGTTTCTAGAAACGTTTAGGAAATATATGAAAAATATTACTAAATTACGAAAAAGAGGTAGTTCCAAGGCAAATATAAAGTTTCGGAAATACATGTTATTTTCATTTCCATTGATTCAAAAAGGAAAATTTTAAATGTAAATTTTGATCCATGGTCAGCATGTTATTCTTGTTTTTCTAATTAATAGTTTTGATTTTAGTTTAACAAGTTGTTTAAAAAATTGTATTATTTATTAACGTAATATAGGTACATGAAAATTTAATGTTCACATTTTTAAAGTTGGATTAGGGTCTCTGACAGGATCGACCTTTTCATTACTACATCAAATCATTTTTTTTACGACAAAATCAGTTAAATTATACCAAAGTACCAATAATAACTAATAATAAATCTAATAATAATATTAGACAAAAACCACCCTAATTTGAATTGAATTCAAGACTTTAGCTTGGCCATAAGGCTACAACCCCATTAGTAGTACTTTATGTAATTTAAAAACTGATAGTTTGAAAATAACTCATCTTAAAAACTAAAAGGATCTCCAATATTCCTATAAAACTCTATTTCACTACTTTTATCATATTTTTTTTAGAGACTAGCCAACTATCATAACTAAAGACCTTTAATAAAGGTACATGAAAATTTAAGGTTCACATTTTTTTACAATTTGCACCCTTTTATTCAAGTGGCTTTCCATATAAATGAAGATGTAATGTAACAAAGCTCATCGATAAACTGAAGTATATGGAAGATAAACATTTGGATGCGGAATAAATTAAGAATGCACTAATTACATCCTAATCACCCACCCGCAACCCCAGCCAATTCTACTTCCAATATTATACTTATGCGTTACTAATTACATCCTAATCACCTCAATCCAATATTTTTACCTTTTTTTATTAAGTCTTCTAGCCCATTTCCAACCCTTTGTACTAATTGATACTTATCAAACAATTAGTTGGGAATTAGGCCCAATAATACGTGCTTACCTGTTGAAGTAGACATTGAATAATAAGGAAATTATCATTTCTACTAGTAAAAGTAATTTTTTATTTAAATTTTTGGTTAATAAAAATCATTAATAATGTATGTTATTTTGTAGTAAAACATTTTTTTTCAAGTGTTCTAAATAAATTTATTTTAATCATAAAATAAATCAAAGAGAAAATTGCTTAAATTTGTGATATTAACTCAATCGTATATGAATTAGGATGTATAGGTAAAATTTGTAATTACTATTATTCTCAATCAATTATTTGTATGTCCAAATTTCTTTTCAAGCTACTTCATATTTTTTTATGATTATTGATTATTTATATCATAATATAGAACTGGTTATATATTTAGGGATAGATACACAATTATCTCACTTAATTATATACATAATTTATATTGATTGCCACGGAAGTATCGACATACTAAGAAAAAAATAATTTTGACAGTTATATTAACAGAAAGATTACTGGAGATTGAAAACAAGCATGAAGAAGCAGAAATTGAAAATGAAGCAAATGACCGTTTGCAATCAATTGAAGGATAGCAGACAGGTTTTTTTTTTATCCTAAGCACGTTATATGCAATTTAGTTTTATTATTGTTTTTCTTTAATTTGTTTTATTTGTTTCTCCGCTTTTGTTAATTGTGTAAGCGTGTTTCACGCTTATATAAACAGAGTGGCCTTCATTTAGTTGTATTCAAGAGAATTCAGATAACTCTGTAAATTCACATCCAAAGTTTAATTCCAGTTTGTTTTTCCTTTTCTTCTCCATGTTTATCTTCAAGATAATACATGTCTTCTCCCTTAATATATATTTAGACAATCTTTTTTTTTTATCTACTAAATTGTGGATCAGAGCCCATACCAGATAGCACATTAGGTACATGTCCTCTATAGGGTCGAAAATCAATCCAGATTATTTGATACTTAACTCGAGCTCGTTTGATGAAAGCGTGTTTGGTAGTGGTTTATTATTATGAGAATTTACCTAAAAAGGTAAACACAAAACATAAGTAAGTTACTTCCATGTTAACCCAAAAACTCAGGCAAAGATGTTGAAAATTTTATATAAAAAATTATAAACATAACATCAAAATAGAATTAAAATACACGACCCTGACATAATTGAACTTTTAAGATCTGTATATAAAGTTGCATTTTTGTGTTACACAAAATCTCATAACTGTGTAAAAGTCGTGAACAAACTTTTAATTTGCAGCAAGCTGGCGAGAGGAGAAATGAAAATATCATACCTTAGTATAATACTAGCTTAATCCCGTGCTATGCACAAATTATCTTAAACGCGTACTTTTATTAATCAAGTTACTCAATTGTTTGCATTTGTGAATTGGGGGAAAAAAACATAATACCCGCATGTGATTTACAAAACATGAACGACCCCCCCCCCCCCCCCCCCCCCTATTATTTTTATTGCGTAGAATCCATTGTGTTTCACAATATGTTGCATAAAAAATATTTTTCGTAAAAAATAATGAATAGTGTCTCTCACGTGCATTTTGTGAGACTGAAATTCAATTTTTATCATAACTATAATTAAAGTTAATCTGGGAGCCTAAACCTTAAAGCTTACAATGAAATGACACTTTGTCCCAGCTTAAATACATTGAAAAACTAATTTGATACAAAATCGACCATTCTAATCATATGTAAATTTGGACTATACAAATTGGAATCAAACATTTGTTAACAATGTTTATGGGCAACTTGTGGATTCATCCTCCTTTATCTTCTTCTTCTTGCTAGTTCTCTTGAGGTTATTTTCTTGTCAAAGTTGTACACACTAAATATCATGCCATATATATGTTCAGGGGCGGACCTAGACGGTATTTATTGGGGGGGCCAAGATTTTTTCAAAGCAAAATCAATATTTTTTTGAGGTTTTGGTAAAGCGAAAAAAATTAAATGTAGGTGTTCTAGAATGATTTATAATGTATATTTATCTTAAAATATATATAAGTATAGATGAAAAAGATGTACTTTATCTTTTTTTTTTTACCAAGGGTTAAATTCCTTTCGAGACATGTTTGACACATTAAGTGGGAACCTCTCCCAACAGGGATTCGAACATAAGTTCGCTACTTTGTAGTGAATATTCCCTTCCATTAAATCAATCACATTTTGATAAAATTGTACTTTATCATGCATGAAAAACACTATCTTAAAGTTGTGCGTATCACAACAATTATGCAAGTATATATATAATGCATATCAAACTAATTATCACTTCACAAATATACGCTTATAGCGATTTTAATTTGTCAACATTAATCAAATAAATGGTGACACTTTTTCTTAAATTAAAAAAATCTTCTTCGTCATCTAACAACAATTCGCTCACTTGAATCATAATTTGATTATAATATCAAAAAGAATTTTCTTATAACAATATTAAAAAGAAATTGATTTTCTATAAAAATGTTACTATAATCTTAAAAGATATTAATCTTGTAAAGACCTTGATCCACTTCTGGCCTTGTTAACATTGTTGAACTCTAGTCCACTAGCCCAAAATGCTTAAGCCCATGTTGACAAGTAGAAGTGGATTAAGTCTTTATTAACAATTCTAACAATTCATCCACAATCAATGTGGGATTGGGGTGTTACAATCTCCCCAACTCAAATACTCGACGTCCTCGTCGAGTCCAGAACAATAGCCCAAGACCACCCCCATGGATAACACCACGGAGTCGGCTCTGATACCATTTGTAAAGACCTTGATCCACTTCTGGCCTTGTTAACATTGTTGAGCTCTAGTCCACTAGCCCAAAATGCTTAAGCCCATGTTGACAAGTAGAAGTAGGTCAAGTCTTTATTAATCATTCAAACAATTCATCCACAATCAATGTGGGATTGGGGTGTTACAATCTCCCCAACTCAAATACTCGACGTCCTCGTCGAGTCCAGATCAATAGCCCAAGACCGCCCTCATGGATAACACCACGAAGTCGGCTCTGATACCATTTGTAAAGACCTTGATCCACTTCTGGCCTTGTTAACATTGTTGAACTCTAGTCCACTAGCCCAAAATGCTTAAGCCCATGTTGACAAGTAGAAGTGGATTAAGTCTTTATTAACCATTCTAACAATTCATCCACAATCAATGTGGGATTGGGGTGTTACAAATCTTGTATAAAATAATATTATTATATAATTTCCATAAAAATATGTGACTACATATAGTCTACGTAGAAGGAAAAAATAAAAAGAAAAATCATTTGGAGGCTGGGGGGATTGAACATAGAACCTCCCATGCCCCATGCAATTGCCCAACCAGTTGACCATCAGCATTAGTTTGATTATATGTACCTATAAAAATATACATAGTATATTTCTGGGGGGACCATGGCCCCTCCCAGTCCCCAAGAGGGTCCGCCCCTGTATATGTTAATAAAAGAATATTGTAAAACAAAATTGGAATATGTAAAGAACAAAACAAATTACACAAGAAAAGCAAAAATGATTGTACCTCTCCAATTAGTTGAAGCTTGTGAAGAAAAGCATATTTTCATTGTTTACATCCCACCACAATATATACATTTTTTTTTTTGTAATTATACCACAATTTACATCAAGAATAAAATAAATTAACAAATGAACATGAAGAGAAATTCAGCATAAATGCACATTAAACTGATAAAAGTATACACATAATTCAGTTGAGAATGGCTATTTGTAAAATACTATTATAAGTGAATCATATGGACTTAAAATGTAATACATTGACAATCACATCCTAATCTATTGATTTATGTAATTGGGAATACTCATGATCCATGAAAAAGTAGAAAAAATAGCAAAAAATAAATATACCTAATTATTTAAATATGTTTGCGAATTACAAAAAAAAAAAAAATGAGTGTCATTCTCCACATCTACACCAACCAAGAAAAAAAGGTTAAGAAAAAGTAAAACTATACAAAAAATTTAAGCAATACATGTTATTCATAAAACCCAAAAAATGGGAATAATTCTTTAACAATACTAAAAAAATAAATAATAATTACCTCAAATGTACTTTCATACTCTATACCCATAAAAATGAACATCATCGATCTATATAATGAAAAAGAAAGAATACACAAAAAATGGCAAAATGCAATATACATGATCATATGCAATATACATGATCATTCAAAGGTAAATACATTCTAACATTGAACTTAACAGTCAAAAGTTAAGTTTTTAACTTCCAATAATTGTTCAATCTAGATTGTGTAATTTAATCATCACCAGTGTTGACATCACTCCACTTGCTCTTCCTTCAAGTTATTCATACATTTACATCTCATGGATTAGAAGTTCCTGAAATCAGCAAAAGGAAAAATTATTTAATATGATAAACGAACTAAAATCCATAAAGAAAGCATGTGATGAATAAAAGCACTCTTTTTTTTTAGGGAGATGAATAAGAGCACTCGAAACAAAAGAAATGCATGGTATGGAAACAAAATAAAATAGAAAACACAGAACGAATCTTGGCTCCATGTCTTCTTATATATTACGAACAAATTTGATTGCAATGAACTACCTAACTCATTATATTTGGAAATTTTTGGTTTTTTGGCTTGATTGTCGGAATTTTGAAATTACTATCTATTAGAAAAAAATCTCTTGAGTCAGATTTACATTTATCTCTATTGTGAATTATGACATGTTCTATTTTATATTTTATACTTTAATTTACATTAATTTTCGTCTAAATATAGATTTTTGAAAATCTGAAATTTTAATATTCCTAAGACATAATTAGAAATCTGATTCAGCTCCAAATCTCCGGGTCATTTCATAAATATGCATGTCTATTTTTGGCTAAAAGCTTAGTCTAAGCTAGTTATTTATGAAAAAAATAATTGATTAATTTTCTTATTTTCAACTAATCAACATAAATCTTTATAGATTTAAGTTACATCATTATCTTTGGCATGATTTAAGATGATTGCTTATGGTAATTAATTTTTTTAAACTTGGTAATGTAATGTCATATTGAGTTGGAAACAATATTTATGACCTTGATTAATGGAGCAATATATACCAATCAATATTTTTTTCATAATAAAAAAAATTCAAAACTCTAGAAAAAAAGAATTTGGTCAAATTAGAGTCAAAGACCATTCTCCAATATATATAATAACTAGCTTAAAACCCGTGCTATGCACGGAATTAAGTATACGATTTTAATACTACATTAAAAATTGATATTTTTGTCTATTTCATAATACAATATTAAAACTAAAAATTGATAATGTTAATAGCTAATAAAAAATAACATAGATACTTGAAAATGAACAAAAACCCGTGAATATATGAATTAACTCATAAGAAATGCAAAAGTTTGAATATTTGTTTTACTAATAAAATAGTCAAGACTACACTGTAAAGTCAAAATCTCAATGTATTTTATCAGGAAATGCAATTTCACATTCGTTTAGGAATAAATATAAAATATATGAAAATGCACAAAAAAATAAATTAAGATGTTCATAAATTTTAAAAGATGTGAGATCTTGGGAAGATGAATTGTGTTCATAAGATGTTTTTGCCTTGATTTCTAGATGAATAAGATGCTTAGTTTAAATTCACCACAATTTTACAATTTTTTCTAGTTTCTAAAAAGGTTCTATTAATTTTTCTTAATTTTTAATATTTATGTTAGCTCAACATATATTTCTTTGTTTCCTTTTGTACTTTGTTGTATTTGGAGTTTATTTTTTTGAAATTGTATCTTATAAATATATATACGTGGAGTTCATTTTTTTTTTCTTTTCTTGTTCATTTAAATAGTTCACTTCATTAATTTTTCTAAGTTCACCTAAAAGTATACGAAACGTGGCTAGTTTGTATAATTGCATTAATTATACATACATATATATTTATATTTCACTTTATTACTTATAAAGTCAAAATCAAATAGTGAATTTGTTTGGTTAGTGGAATTTTTATTTTCATGGATCAATGTATTTAATTTTATAAATTTTTGTATGATAACTTTTGGCTTCTTATTTTCTTTTGCCTCAAGTCAATTATATGACCAAATTTAATTGGAGTTCTAGTTGAAAGTATTTTGATTAAAAAAAAAGATCTATACTTTTTCTTGAAAATGTCTCATAATTTTTAAAATGAAAACTTACTAATTAAAATCATACTAAGTGATTTACGTGCATAATATAATATAATTTATATTTTGATAAATCTCTTAGAGTTTTGTGGCAAATAATATTACTATAGGGGTGTATTTCCATTTATAAAAAAAAAAAAAGGATCTATACTTTTTCTTGAAAATGTACTCAAAACTTTTAAAATGAAAACTTACTAATTAAAATCATACTAAGTGATTTACGTGCATAATATAATATAATTTAGATTTTGATAAATCTCTTAGAGTTTTGTGGCAAATGATATAACTATAGGGGTGTATTTCCATCAATAAAAAAAATTATTTTTAACCTCTAAATTTGGAAATTTCGATTAAATATGATAAAAATGACCTCAATTAAACATGCTATTATAAAATCACACTCGGACTTCAATGAACTTTCTGGTTATAATTGACCCAAAAAAAAGTAATCTGATTCAAAATATATACTTTTTTAATAGGACCAAATTACTTAGCACATAAAATATATTTTATTAAAAATAATAATCAACAGGACTATAAATTAAGCCCAATCATGAAACAAAAGAGATGGATTTGTTAACAAAAACCAATCAACAAAACTATAAAAGAGAGGAACTTGTTTACTGCATTAGAAGTGTCTTTCGTTGAAGATAAATAATGATCACCCTCCACAGATCGCGATAATGGCTGTAAAAAAAAGTTAACAATTAGTGTATAAAAATAAAACATTGGAGGCAAAATAAAAAATATTATAAGCTGAATTCAAATTAATCAGACAAAAACGAATAAAAACATATAGTATGGACTCATTAAGCACTATATAAAAAAATTAATAAAAATGTAATTAGATTAGAATACTGAAATGCATACCAGCTTCTAAGAAGTGGATTTAGTTGAAGATAAATAATGATCACCCTGCTCAGATCGTGATAATGACTGAAAAAAGTTAACATTTAGTTATATAATATATAATTTTTTTATATATATAAACAATACTCACTAAAAAACACCTTATAGCAAATAATTAAGGAAAAAGATTAGAAGAATTACGATTAATTCGTGATTGAAGTAGCTAGGATTTATAAGATTACTACTCCATTCTCATTTACCTGTTACTCCAATCTCAATCATTATGAAAATCATTTAGTGCACAAAAATGGAGTTGAAAAGATGACAATGATTTTTGCAGGAAAAGATTGTAGTATAAATTCATTTTATATATTAATTGGCTTGTCTTAGAAATTAAGTTGATTAGCGTAAATAAAGGGTAGATTAAGAGTATTAAGTTGACTTGGAGTAGATTATGGGTAGAATTAGTCTAAATAATTGACTTAAGTTTAGATTAATTATCCTTACCTAATTAAAGTAATGAACTTAGAAAAGAAAACATGAAAAATTCAGCTAATTACTAATAACTGAATTATATATAGAGGTGAATATTTCCTAAATTACGTCCATTAGTGTATTAAAGGAGTACTTTTTTATAATAATTTTAGCAATTATTTTATGAGAATTAATTACGTTAATGACCAAGAATTGAATTATATATAGAACCATACATTGGGGGTATGTTTAATATGTTATAGTTAATTGATCCAAATTAGAAAACGTAAATTACGGCCATAACATTGGGGTATGTTTAATATGTTATAGTTAATTGATCCAAATTAGAAAACGTAACAAATCTTTGAAATTTGTTCAACTGCCAAAATTAAATGCAAAATTCGGCTTTGAGAATAATGAACTTAGTGCAAAAAAAATTGATCAGTTTGGCAAGTCAATAAATGGATCAGTTTTAAATGTAAATTGGAGAGAAAAAATTAATTAAAGACATTAATTGAGAATTTTTAGAAATAAAAAAAAATTCAAAATTCTAGAAAATTAAGATTTTGGTCAAAACAACTAATTGGGGTCAACACCCACCCTTCAAATATATATATTTATAAGATAAGATAAGATAAGATAGCTAAAGAATAACATAAACATCATCGATTTGTAGGGATCTTTACCATGAAGCTAAACGTTGCAGCCGGTTATATGCATGTTTGGATAAGGGAAAAAGCAACTCCTATGAACGAAAAGAAAAGCTTATCAAGAAGAGAAAATAAGAATGATTACAATTGCATTTCTAAGAGAAAATACAGTAATTTCCTAACATTCTATTAAAGATTGAAAAGAAAAGGACACCCAATGCCAAAATACTTTTCTCACGTATGGCTTTAACTAATAGAGAAGGTAAATAATAACATTATAAAATTTGTGAGACAGATCTTCTATACTACAAAGTGAAGATACAAAGAAATTAAAAAAAAAAAAAAACAGAAACAATATTGAGTTACTTGCTAGCAAACACCTTTAATTAAGGGGTTTTTTCAAGTTAACTCCTTGTGATATGTCTAATGGGTAATTTACCTCCCTGTGAAATAAAAATAGGCAATTTAACTCCCTGTGAAATGAAATAATGAGCAATTTACCTCCTTGTGATATAAAAATAGGCAATTTACCTCCCTATGAAATGAATAATGAGCAATTTAACTCCCTGTGATAAGAATTAATGAGCAATTTAGAGGGAGGCAATGTGCTTCTTTTATAAAAACACAGGGAGGTATCTTGCCATTTTTTTTATCACAGGGAGTTAAATTGCCTATTTAGAATATCACAGGGAGGTATTTTGCCCTTTTTAGAATATCACAGGGAGGTATTTTGCCCTTTTATTTATCACAAGGAGTTAGTTTGCCTATTAAGAATAACACAAGGAGTTAATTTGCTATTCACTCTTAATTAAGCTATGAATGATGTTAATATTTTACCTTTCATAATTAGCATATTACCCATACTTCCGAAATAAGACTAAAAAAACTACTCTCTCCATTTGCAAATTATAGTATTATCAAATCAAGTTTAATCATTGAGTTTTTAATCTTAATTAGATCTCGTTTGATCAGTTAATAAATGAAATAAAACATACGTTGAAATATCAAACTATTTGAGTTTTACTTGTGTTCGACCGATTAAATTTTATTTTAGTGTAATATATTTAATAATGAAACCAAAGTGAAACACAATTTTAATTTATTAAAACATTATATCAAAGTTAAGTAATAAACTGGTTAAGTCACTTAAGTCGTTCACATATCTTGTTCAGTGTACTTTTTAATTTTAGTACTTTTTTAATCAAATACCTTAAGACTTGTTATATATGCCTAAACTAGTATAGGTAAACTAACAACAAAGGTCCGCCTCTGATTAGCAGAAATCAAGTTGCCCATCAAAATTTTCATTAAATACATATCACATGATTTAAAAGACGATTTTTTATTTATTTTTTATTCTGACAACAATACTTAGAGTTTATATAAAAAATAATTCCACGCTAAAACAATACAATTATGTTTGAACCACGGGGATCAAGAGTTTAAGATGAATGTATTTCATTCATCATTTAGTTACCGGTTGAACTGTAATTTCTTCATACCCATTGTTGTGCTGCAACCAACCATTAACCTGATTGCAACGAAAATAAATTTGTCGCTATTAGTAATGAATTAGTAACTGCATATCAACAAAATTTCAAATAAAAAATGTTCCTTCAATGATAGCTACAATTCTACAAACTACCGACGAAATATCAGAAAAATTAATTTTTTGTAGGAATTTTGTTGTAAAGTTGTAGGAAAAGGTTATCCATAACGACGAAATCATTACAACGGAAAATTATCCGTTGCTATTTAGATTTAGTAACTGAACAATGACGGAACTATTAACATAAATATGTTCCGCCAATAATAATGACAAATTACCAACGGAAAATTGGGAAATATTTTTTTTTATAGGAATTTGGTTGTTAAGTTGTAGGAAAGTGATCCATAACGACGAAATTGTTCCAACGAAAAATTTTCCGTTCCTATATAGCTTTAGTAACAAATATGTAACTGAACAAAGACGAAAGTAACGATAGAAATATGTTCCACAAATAATAATGACAAATGACCGACACAAAATTTAAACAAAAAAAATTATTTTTATGAAATTTGTCATTAAGTTGTCGGGAAAGACGATACATAGTAGTGAAATCATTTCGATGAAAAACAATATGTCACTACTTCTCTTTCATAACGCACACAAGTTTAAGTGAATTTTATATCTAAGCACTATGAAAGAAGAGGTGACAAATTAGATTATCTTAAAGTAAGATAGTTCTTCCAAATCCAAAGAAAATTATTATGTCCAACTAATCAAATTTCTAGGAACTTACAGTAAATGCAATTACACTTAATCAATTACATTGTGACTAGGATCATTAATAAATCAATTCGGTATAAGGTGGTAATATGGATCGATATGCTAGATTTGTTTTCTATGAGATTCACAAAATTTTCAACATGATCAAATCTATGCGTGTCGATTGTTCTTCTTTGTTCAAGTCTTTTTCGATCATAATTTAACTTAGGAGTTTCATTGGGTAAGTTGGCGTTCCCTTTGTTCGAGCAAACGTGATGGTGGATTGGGATTTAGAGACTTGGAGTCGTTTAATATAGCGCTTCTTGCTAAACAAGGGTGGCGTATCTTGGTGTCTCCTAATACTCTTCTAGCTAGGATTCTCAAGCTATTTCCCACAAACGGACTGACTTCATGAATGCCCCTTTAGGGAGTTCTCCTTCATTAACCTGGCGTAGTATTTGGGTTATAGACCAAGAGAGTACTTATGGCAGGTGTTAGGTGGAGAGTTGGAAACGGCAACAATATTCGAATTTGGGGAGACAATTGGTTGCCTCGTTCTCATTCGTTCAAAATCATTACTCCGATCCACCATGTTTTTTGCCGAAAAGAAAGTTGTGTTAGCTCTTTAATTAATTGATCATGATAGAATGGGAATGGGATAGAAACTTGATTGAGAACATTTTTATTAACGAGGATGCTCAATATATTTTGTCTATCCCTCTTGGCCAAATGAATTATGACGACATCTTAATCTGGCACTTTGAAAAATCCGGTTGTTTTTCAGTCAAAACTGCTTATCATCTTCGCCGCAAAATTAAAACAGCAGATTTAGAGATTAATTCAGGAAGTTCTAGCTCCATGTCTAAGCTGAATTGGGAATGGATTTGGTCAATTAAAGCACCTCATTAGGTGAAGCATTTCGTATGGTCATGTTGCCGAGAAGTCCTTCCGGTTGGTGCAATCTTCGTCATCGAAAGATAACTGTAGAAAGTTCGTGTTTGAGGTGTGTAATGGTGAGGAATCTGTCCTCCACTGCATTTCTTGCAGCTATGCACGGCAAAGTTGGGCCTTATCCGGCATTCCTTTCTCCAAATATAGCAGTTCGACGTCGGAAGCAATTGATTAGTTTATGCTGGTGCGATCGAAGACCGATGCCTCAGAATTGGGCTTAATGGTTACTATGGCCTGGTGGTTATGGTTTGGGCATAACAAATTAAACTACTTTGGGAACAACAAGATATGGCTCCACATGAGTAAGTTTCATTTGCTTGCAACTTTTACCGGAGAATTCGGGAATCGAAAAGTACTCTCCCTAATCAAATTCCTAACAGATCTGATTGCAAGTGGATTCCCCCACCTAATGTGTATGTTAAACTTAATTTTGATGCTGCTATTCATATGAAGTTAGGTGGTTTTGGAATTGGATTTTTTGCACGTAATCATTTAGGCTCTTGTCTTGATTGGGGAACAAGAAAGTTTGATTGATTATATCATTGAATCCGAAGCTGCGGAAGCTATAGCTGCAATACGTTGTCTTGATTTCGGTATAGCTAGAGGCTGGAAGAATATTTTGCTTGAAGGCGATTGCAAAATTGTTAAAGATGGAATTCGGGGATTGCATTCTCATTTTCATCCGTTGGGACATTCTTTTTAAGATATCAAAATTTTGGCCTCCAAGTTAGACTCTTTTAGTTGTTCTCACACTTTTAGAGAAAATAACGCGGTTGCTCACACTTTAGCTAGGGTAGCCTTTAGTTTTTCTTCTACTACTTATGATCTTCCTATGTTTATCAATAACCTTGTACTAGATGATATTGGTCATTATTGAATTTTCCCTCCGGGACTTCTAAAAAAAAATAAAAAAGTTTTAATTGATTCTGATACTTAAGATCTACCTAAGATGGGGGTGAATTAGGTTATAAAAACTTTTTGCAAAGTATTTCGTTCCAGAAACAGTTAGTTATAAGCTCCAGAAAAATTAGTTTAATGTTCCAGTAACTTTAATCTGAAGATTGTTGTTCCAGTAAGTTTATGTTTATAGTTCCGATATAATTAAGTTCAATATTCCAGAAGAGTAAAGTGCGAAAATAAACAAAGTAAGAACAAGATCACCTTTTTTATAGAGGTTCGCGCCCGAATGGCCTACTTCCTCACTTCCAGCACCCCTGGGTAAAATTCCCTGAAAAACGTGGCTTGCAGAACGAACATTCGCCACACGAGATTACAAGATACAAATCTTTCTCTCGATTTTACCGAGCTTGCTAGGACACCTCCTATCGCTCCAACAATGTGTTTGCTAGACCTCAGCCTATCGCAGTAACATGTGCTTGCTAGAACCCTATGTTCTATCGCACCAAAAATGTGCTTACTAGGTAAACAACCTATTGCACTAAACAATCGTGCTTGCTAGGACACCTCCTATCGCACTATTACAGTTCTTCGAATATGATGAAGTAAAGAGATCACTCCTCACGAGTAGATGATTACAATTTAAGCTCACTACAAAATTCCCTCTAACACTCGGATTTTCTCAATGTTTACAAGAGCAAGAGTTAGATGGGTTTTGATATTTTAAGAGAACTTTCGCAAATAAGTATCGGAAATTTTCGTACGAATATTGCAAGTGAAAAGCTTAATTTCTCTCAAATGTTGTATGTAAAATTCAACCAAGGTAGGTCTATTTATACTTGTAAAAACAGCTCTTTTTTAGAGGGAAATATCCTTTTAAAATCTTTCTATGTGTAAAATGATTCTCTAAATATCTTTTATGATTTCCTCAAATATTTTATCTCAAAATCAGATTTATTTAACAAGGAATGTAGGAGACAAAATAAATATATTTCCTGTAACGACCCGAACAATTTTTTTGGACTTAATATTTTAAACTAATAAAAACATGATAAAATAAAACGAAAATTTATCAAAACGGTTTCAAAATCCATCTCTTAAATCACAAGGGACATTTACGTAAAAGTAAAAATAAAATTTTCTTTCGAGAAAAGTCTTTCGAAAGCTTTTAGACAAAAAGGTGACACCAACTGCGACAAGCAGTAATCCACGACATCAATCAAATAAAAAATATTTGTTTATTACGAATAAATTTCTCAAGTACGAAAATATTGTAGAATTAGATATTTCCAGGAAATTACAAAACAAACAACTTTACGATACGTTACTTATTTCGACCAACCAAAAACATGGGACTTCACTTCGAGAACCTATGACCGAGCTGAACCAGAAAGACAGTCCGATGTACGATCTTCTATGACCTGAATACTGAAAAATAGTAAACACGGAACGTATAAGTTGATTGACCCAACTTAGTGAGGCTATGATGCACATGGGCATATGAAGTGCAATGCAAGCATGCTCAATCGTACACACATAAAACAAAATCAACATAACTCGGGATAAGGAAAGAATCAGACATCATAGTAAATAACAATATATTACAGATACCAAAGGTCGTCGATGCCGTCTTCTCTTACCCTCCATGCAGATTAAGCAGACACACCAGTAAGGAGCGACCTTACACAGACAGATGCATTGACATGTCGTTGCTAGCAGTCAGAAGTTTGATTTCACACCCCAAGCATACCTCCATACTTGGTTAATGAGTCTGGTCAACAGTGAGGCCGAGGCAACCCTGTAGCCATCTACTACCCAGGTTGCTTCAAACCGCTGTCCACCGAAAATTTGGGGCCCCAAACAGAACAGAACAGAGTAGACAGACCAAAGCAGAACAGAACAGAACAGAACAGAGCAGAGCAGAACAAACCAAAACTGAACAAAACAGTAACAAATAGTAATCATAAAAGATACACGCTATTCCAGTATAATTATTAAAATGAATCCACCAAATCATATAAACATATCATTAAGACCTACAAACATAAGTCATATATAATTCCAACTAAGCATGCTCATGTGTAGTAAAATTTTACAAGTATTAGTTCATACTGTACTTGACCAAAACAAAATCCATAAATAGAACCAAAATTTTATATATATTATTTCGACTAAATATGCTCGTGTGCAATAAAAATTGGCAAATAACATCGAGTACCATACCTGACAAAGCAAGCCATACACACAATCCGTATTTTCTGTTTTATTCTGACTAAGCATGCTATTTTTGTACGACATAACCAATAAATCTCATGATTTACAATTAATGAAGACAAAACACATACGATTTATATAATCATAAGTTCCTACACCGACTAAGCATATTCATGTATAACATAATTTAAAAAGTCTCGAACATGCATTCTTTCATATTCATCCAAACATGACTTACAATCATACAATTGAAATATTTTATATAATTTATAAGTAACCATGCATAATGACATTCAAAGACTCATGCCAAAACTCAACTACTAGCACATAGGGACTCAATACCACATTACATAGCGCTCACCTGACTCGGTTAATCGGATAGTGATCCGCCTTCGATTCCTGGATAACAATTATGACACTTAGTGCCTAATTCACTCAAAATTCAAAAGAACAAACTCACTTTCGAAAATCTTAAGTTTAACTTGTGCGAGATCAACAAAATAATTTGAAATATAATATGCGCACAAGTCCAAATTTTTCTAGTAAATTAGAATTACAAATATTAATTTTCAAATCTTTAAGCATAATAAACACTCAAAATCTTTAGGCTAAAGATTCATTACCCAAATGAACTCGAATCTTCAATCGGAGACCGGATATGGAATCATCGTTCTGAAATGAAGTCGCTGACCGGAGCAGCCACTGTTGACCAACAGTTGACCGGCGTTGACCGGCCGTTGACCAACACCGGAAAATTAGCCGAACTCACCATGCTACTCATCTTTGATCCCAGAACACAATTGTGGAGTTGGATCTTCGAAAAATTGATCGGAAAACATCCATACAAAGAAACCCATTTCAAGGCCGCCACTTGCCGCCGCCGTCGTCACTTTTCCGACCATGATTTCCGTTGAATAATGGTACCAATAGAGAGCTCTCGTTGAGAAGATGAATTTTGACTACTCATTCACTCAATTTGGTTAAGAAATGAGGAAGTTATAATTTTGTGTGTGTAAGTATGTGTAAAGCTTGGGAAGAAGATGACAATGGTGAAGTTGAGAAGTGTAACTTTCCAAACCCTTTTCTCTCTGATTTTTGTTGCTGAAAATGTAAGTATAATTGTGTAACAATTATTAGAAGAAGTGAAGAATAATGGATTCTTCTTCAAAATTCATGAGCTACAAGTGGAGACTAAATCCTCCTCCACTTGTGTTTTACGGCCCAGCAGTCGGACAATTGTCCTGCTGCAAAATTCTATATTCTTTTTTTTTATTTTTTATTATTTTGTAAAACTGCATTTTGACCCTTGAATTTTCAAAAGTGGCACTTTAGCCCCAAACTTTTGAAAACAGCAAAAAAATCTCAAAAATAAATAAACTTAATCATATTAGTCAATAATTTAATTACACTTTCACTCCAAGAGCTAGCTTTTAAAACTTTAATCTCCAATATCTCTTATTTACAGGATCATTTTAGTTTTATATAAAATCACAACTTCATTTGTAAATAAAATTACCTAAAATTTCTCAAAATACATAACCCCAAAAAAGATTTTTAACTAAACTAAAGTGAAACGTTAGGAATTTCTTAAAATCGAAATTGTGGGGTATTACATTTCCCTTTAAAAGATTCCATTTAAATACTAAGGAAATATTTCAAATAAAATATTATGACATATTTTTAAATTTCAAAGTGTAATATATATGCCATATCCAATTTTCTTTTATTAAAGTGACAAAAATTATTTTGAACCAAGTTCATTGAATAAGGCCACAATTAAGAACAACTGAAATTTTCCTTTTCTTTAACAAATGATACGGCAAGGGTATTTGAAAAAAGCTTTCCAATATAAAATGATTTCTTCTTTGGCCGAGAATATGATACAACCGTACAAGAAGGTAAGATAAAAATGATATTTTATTCCATGATTTAGTTATGATCAATAGTCCAATTTTTGCCTTATATAAAGATTTCCAAAGCATTTAATTAATTCTCCCACAAGTAATATCAGCTACTTAAAAAATAAGGGAAGAATTCAATTTTTTTCACAAAATAATTTGAAGGGCCGATTTTAGTTCAAAATAATTTGGGCCAATTTTGAAAAATGATTTGAAGGCTTAGTTTGAAAATATTGGGCCAAAATAGTTTTACTTGAAAACCTTTGCTCTTATTAGATTGAAAAAATCCGTACCTATAACCGCAATTTTCTTGGATCGAAAGTTAGGCTCTTCAAGGGTGTTAGGCCTTCAATTAAACTCTTCGTCTTGTCCTCTTCGACTTGATGAATCTTTGATGCTCGATTTATTACAATTGAGCCTTGTTCTTGATATATTAAAATATTTCGTCTGCTAAGATCATCCTCAAGAAAACATCACGATAATTGTTTGGCAATCATATGTCATTCGGCTAACATATTCACTTGTAATTGGTTGTTATTTCAGTACATTTTCCATTCAATTCAAATCTGTGTGTGTGGATTGTTCTTCTCTGTTCAAGTCCTTTTCGATCATAAGGACTTTAGGAGTTGAATTTAGCTGATCGAGTTTTAATTGATTCACTTGTAATTGGTTGTTATTTTTCAATACAATTTCCATTCATTTAAATATAGTAGCTGAGTATTGACTGCCTCGTATTTTTTAACCGCTACCACTTAAGTCCATAGGTCATGGATAATTTTGAACTGACCCTAATTCCCCAATTTAAGTTCCATAAGGTCCAATTTATGTTATAATTAACTCCACATACTTTTTAAACTTACACATTAGGCCTAAATTCTAATTATCTTGCCTATTAGGTCCAATTATGAAATTTACGTAAGTTTTACATTTTCTCAGTGCAATCAATTTAGTCCAATTAAAATCGACTATAAACTTAATAACTTAAGTTTCTTATTTATGTAAAAATCAATTGAAAATTCATTTTGCAACTAGTTTAAATTACAGGATATTATATAGATGGTTTAAATCAATGACATAAGCGAAAATATAGATTAATCAGTGAAAATTTGATTAAATCAATAAAAAAATCATTCAAATCAATTAAAATTGGTGAAAAGATGGGTTAAATTGATAAAAAAAAAAAATTTGCTTTAAATCGATACAAAAATGATCAAAAACTAGTTGAGTCGGTCAAAAACAGTTTAAATCGATGAAGTTAGTGAAATAGATGAAATCGGTGAAAAGTTGGGTTAAATCTATGAAAACGGGTTAAATCGATGAAATTTGATAAAAAAAGAAATGAGTTAAATTGGCAAAAAATTATATAAATCAATGAAATTTAAAAATTATTACATTAAACCCTTTTAAATATAAAATCTTTCAATTACACCATGAGCACAATATTGTCCGTTATATAAGGCACATATTAAGTGGGATGTAAAAAAAAAAACCAGCATGTGATTGATCTAGTTGGAATGGACTTATAATACCCCGAAAGCCACGATTCAAGTTCAAATCCATGTTGAAGAAATTCTCATATAATATGTCTGACACGTTTTGAAAGAGATTTGACTATTGAGGGAAAAAAGATAATTGAGTATTTTTGTGGGAAGGGAACCCTCAAATTCAATGGAACTAAAACTTGACTACTTTGTTAAAATTGATTTTAGAAATTTGGCCCAGCGGTTAGAGAATTGAGTTTAGAAAATGTTAATTCTTTTTTTTTTTTTTTTTTTGAGAAATGGTTAATCTTGTATAACTGATTTTCAAAAATTGATTATATGAGTATTCAAATCGTGTTAATTCAAATTGAAATATTTATCAAATAATAGATATAATCTAAATTTGGTTTAATGAAGTAAATTAAGTAAAAATATAATGAATCGAGTTCTAATGAATTTAAATTGAAATTCAAGAAACTTGATTTTTATTTTGGTCATAATAAAATTAATTCAAAAATAATTCTCCCATTTTATTTATTACAGTTTTTTAAGTTAGGATATTTTATGTAAAATGAATTTTTTTTATCACCACATGAAAAAATAATAATTTAAGAGATTTAGGTGACATGTCACAATCGATATTTTCACATTATAATATATAGTGACAAAAAGTGCGGTTATTGAACTTTACTACATATATAGATTAGTGACAACAACAAAATTATCATTAAATTCTAGAGAAATAATATGTTGCTCCAACCATGCATATATCATTTATAAGTAGCTAGTTTTTCGTATAAATTAAACTCATCACAAGTATATTAATTACGTACAAATGCTAAATGGTTAGGTGGTGGCAAGTTTAAATAACGTGAATATAGTTTCTCGTAAATAGGTATATACCTTCTTAACTTCTTTCGTTATCCACAAAATCAAGGGATCGGAATAATTATCTACACAAGTCCTGAGGTTTTGTGAAATAACAGAATCACCCCTAAAGAAGGTTCCAATAGTTACCAAAATGGACATTCAATATAATTTTGGTCATCACTCTATCACATATCTTTAAAAGGTATATGATATTTTTGTAATTATTGAAATTGATGGGTTGTTTATATAATTTCATTTAATCTCAAGGACGCATAACCGCCAAAATGTAGTTTTCCCATATGCTCATTTCAACGAAAGAAGAAAAAAAGTCAAAAGAATAAATTATTCACCAAGCGAACGGCTCATATGTTATTCGTCAAAGGTTATGGAAATTAAGAATTTTATAAAATAATGTTGCAAATATTAGCAAAATATGCATGTCGATCATGTGCTATGTCCTGTGCACACATTAAAATACATCTATTTTTTTTTTCTTAATAAAATTCAATATAATATCGTAGTACTATCACTCAAATGGTTTCGATTTCTTCCATGCACGTGACAAAATAAAAATCTGGTAAAATCTTAAATTATTAACTAATTAGGCTATAACTAGAGCCCTAATTTAGATTTCAGATTAATGCAAACAAATTTAAGGACTTTGATCTATTTTTTTATTAATAAATTTATGGAATTCTAGCTATTTAATTACTGGAGCTATTTAGTGACCTTAATTGGGACGTTTCTTATAGTACTGATGCTGATTGTTAACAAACTTTGGATGTTACTATTTTATGAAGCAAGTGAAATTACCTTAATTTGGCCGTTTCCATTCATTTATGCAGGGTAGTGAATATGACATTGATATTATATTAGTATTTAATAAGTTCATGTTCACTCACTTAGATAATTAATATATATAGAAATACTATATATACCTCTAGCCTAATTCTTTATTTCATAGTTAATTTCAAGTATAATTCAAGAGAGCATGAGATAACATATAAAAATATAGGTTTACGTAATCCAAAAAAGCCAAATCAGGGTATTAAAAGAATAAAAGAATTAATATATCCCGATAAAAGTGACGGAGAAAATAAGAAATAAGAAGTTCAGAAGACTAAAATATGGGATTTTTTGCACTTTGCACAAAACACATGAAATATAGACTTTGCATCATCGAAATATAGAAATAGCACTTAGTATCCTCGAAATACAAAAAACTCAACAACTTTCCCCCTCTAGATTTTTCTAAGGTCAAAATATGTAATTCATTTCGAATTTTTAGCACGTACTTTGCACCCCAAAACAAGATAAATGAGTACTATGCACCCCCACCCCCCCACCCCCCCAAAATATAAAATTAGCCCTCTGCATCCTTGAATTAAGAAAAATTCATCAATTTACACCCCTGAAATACGAGAAATTAATTGGCACTTTGCACCCTCAAAACATAAAACAAGCACTTAACATCCTCGACTTAAGAAAAAATCAAAAACTTGAACCCCTTGTTTTTTCCGACAGAGTTGACCATCTGGGTCAAAAAAACCTAGGGGAAAAATACGTAATAGTTGTAAATACATGTAATTTGTAGAAATTAATTTACCTCTAAAAGCAAGTATTTATAACATTTACGTACGTACAAGTGTAGATTAGTCTATAAATGAAAACATGCACATTTCATTGAAATCATGCATAGCAGCATATGTACGTACGTATTATCATGCTGTCTTCCTACAATAAATCAAACAATAAGAGAATTTTAATTTAACTGAAAATCTAATGAATTGTTTAATAGTTGAAGTATATATTTCCAAATTAATGCATGCAAGGCCTACAATATATATACTGTATTTCCCAAAAATATACCACATTAATTTCTATATACCAAACCACACGTACCCTTAGCTAGCTAGAGCCCATTAATGTACGTACGTGTTGCATCTCTTATAAAACTCACCCAATTGATCATTAAGGACACTAGAGAGCAATCAACGTGCAAAGAAGAAAATAAAAAAATAAAAAAATAAAAATAAAAAAAATAAAAAAAAATCTTTTCTTTTTTCTTTTGATAGAAGAAGAAAATAAATTCCGTTAATTAAGGAGTTGCACTAAACTGGTGAGTGCATGGTGACTCCGACCCATGATCATCATGTTCTATTTTTCTTTTTTTATTGTTATTACACTAATTAACGTTTCCTAAATAGTTCAAAATTAAAGTGGTCAAAATTTTCCTAAACATTTTTTTTTTCGAAAAACAAGTGTGAATTACGTTAATCCTACGTTTAAGACTTTAAATTTAATGAAAAAAATGGGAATTAATTAAGAGAATGCACAGAATAGTAAGTTCAATGTTCTATTTTTCAAGTGTTTTCTTCACTAAAATTCAAGAATAAAAGATACATAATACATCTATAATATGTTCGCATATAGCTAATAGTTATGTTTTTTTTGTTTTTTGTTTTCTGCAGAGCTATATTTTGAACAATTGGGAAATTTGATTTAGCCACGCTTGGGGATTTGATATGACATAGTTGGTAAAAAAAAATCTTATTTACCGTATAATGGCTGAAAAACTATGAGAATTTTTTTATTATCAAGTGAAACTTTCTACATGTTCTATTTTTCTTTTTTTTTTTTTTTATTGTTATACACTAACGTTTCCTAAATAGTTATAAATTAAAGTGTTCAAAATTTTCCTAACTTTTTTTTTCGAAAAACAAGTGTGAATTCCTACATTTGAGACTTTAATTTTAATGAAAATAATGGGAATTATGAGAATGCACAAAATAGTAAGCTCAATGTTCTATTTTTCAAGTGTTTTCTTCACTAAAATTCTACTCGCCTATAGCTAATAGTTGTGTTTTTTTGTTTTTTGCAGAGCGATATTTTGAACAACTCGGAAATTGGATTTCGCCACGCTTGGGGATTTGATACAACATAGTTGGTAAAAAAAAATCTTCTTTACCGAATAATGACTAAAAAACTATGAGAATTTTTTTATTAGCATGATGATCCCATCTTCAAATTAGACAGAGATAAATTTAAAATATCAGTGGACTATTAATTCTTAATTTATTGGATTTAATTGATTACGTTTTCAACTAGGATTTGATGGGGTACTTTCTTAAATACTTATTTTTAAATCTAAATTAAAAACTAATTATGTAATAGATTTTAAACAGTCATAATATTTACTCATCAAGATAAGTTATAGACTTTGAAAAATATTTGAAAGATGATATATATTTAATTTATATTATTATTGTAGATAGTAAGAAAGCCTCTTTCCTTTTTCTTTTTGGGAGAAGAAAGCCTTTATTCCAATGAAAGTTTCAAAATTTAATGGTTGAGGTGATTTATTTAGAGAAGCAATATTCAAAGATTTTTCGTAAGTACATAATTTTATGAAGTTTTTATTCAGTCATTGAGAAGTAGTACTACATAACATATATGATAAAAGGACATAGGAAAGTACATGTGAATATTGGTTTATCATTTAACATGCATTCATATTTATTTTAATTGGACTCATGCGTTGCTCTTGATCTATAACCATCATCTGATTATGGGCTATATTCGTAGGCTAATATTCATTTATAAGATATTTCCATTATCTACTCGATTTAATTGGATAAATTGTTACTTGTACCATGTTCTTCACCTCATTAAATTGATTGTGTTTTGAACTTATATTTTGATAAAATATACTTTATAAGAAACTAAGAAAGCGACTCATAAAACATTTACATTTAAAAAAAAAACTAAGAAAGCGACTTAGAAAGTCAGAATTCATATTGTGTTCCCAAATATTGGATTGCTTATTCACTTTTATTAAAGGGATCATTACATCCACTTTAATTTCTTTGAGGTTATTAATGATACTACATATACTTCTTTTAACGTTTTGATAATTACAAACACTTATATTACTATTAGTTTTTGTTAAGAAATACAGTATAAAAATAAAAAAAACATAATATGTATAAGTACAATGTCTTTTTAACCATCCTTCACTTTAAAATAATAACTTGCATAAAAACAACATTAGTAGCTAAAATTTTAATGATAATATAGCCTCAAAATAGATCAAACCAAACAAAATGAGTCGACCCTAATACAACGAGTCAGATAATTTAATAATATTATGAATTTAAATAATAATTAAATATTGAATTTATCTATTACTTAGTTCATTTTTATTTTATTATTCAGACATTATATACATAAAAGTTATATTTTTTGTCATTTAAAAAAAAAGTTATACTTTTTGTCTTTAAATTATAAGGTAGTACTAGTATATAATTTTATCAATAATTATTACTTTTTCATATAATAGAAAATGTGTCATTGTTAAAATTAATATATATTTACAATGGTTTCATGTGTGTATATATATTTTTTTTTTGATAATTAAACATTCATTTCAATACTGGAAAAAAAATACTATTACAAATACATCACAAGAGGTAAGCAGGATCAATATCAGACCAAATTAAGGGGGGTAAACAAAAAGACAGAAAATAAAACTGAAGAAGAAAATGAGCCATTGCACATAAATGTACAAACAAGTGATTCCCAGACAGAGTGAAAATCTGCACCATTTCTTCAAGCTGATAATCCCATGGGGCAGGGGGATTATGAAAACCAACTGAAACCATCTTCGGAAGAAGACAACTGTGACAAACAACCCTTAACCTGATCTTTTCTTCAATGCAATCAACCTCTGATAAACAACAATAACCTAAAATAAACAGCAAAAAACAGAGGATACAAAAGACAAAAATAGGAGGTGCCAAAATCACTGAGGTGATGCTCCAAAAACAAAACAGAGCCTTTTCAAGCAAAATAAAATGGCGCGACCGCCAATGTGTGTATATATATAATAGAGGTAAAATTTGCATATTTGGAAAAAGATCATAAAAATGTCCTTTTAACACTACAGAACGCACTCTGTTTAGCGACAATTTTTTCAGAAAAATCAGTCGTTAAACATGTTTAAGCTACGAAATTAGCGAGGGATGAAATTTGACACTGAAACCCTCGTCTCTAAATTTGAGCAACGTATGTAGCGACCATTTCTTTCGTCGCTAATTTTCTTATTTAGCGACAAAAAACAACTTATTTATTTAGCGACCTACTTTATTTCGTCGCTATTTTTTGTAAAGATCGTTGCTAATTTTTCACACTTTAGCGATGGATAAAGGGTCTCAACTCTCTCAAGAAATAACATTTATCAAATCAACTCATGTATTAAGTTGTCATTTCCCACAGCTTCTCAAGGAAAATGGGATATGAATTTACCTCTTCTTTTCAAGTCCTTCATATCATGGCAGTACTTTGTATTGCCATGGTTATGAACATATGCATAGCTCCCCCACCATTATCTAGACGTACTCCGCACTTAACCGTTGCAAAAGACGGTAGTGGAAATTTCGCGACAATTTCTGAAGCAGTGAGTGCAATGCCTCTTAAATACACGGGAAGGTATGTAACCATACCTTCTTTTTTTCTTCTCTTAGTTGATTTATTGTTTCACTTTATATGGATCTGAACATAATTTGAAGTTGTAATCATTTACACAGATATGTAATTTATGTAAAGACTGGCGTCTACAAAGAGAACGTAATTGTTACTTAACGGATGGTTAACATTACCATGTACGGTGATGGATACAAGAGAAGTATCGTCACCGGAAACAAAAACTTTAAAGATGGATTTCAGTTGCCAAATACATCTACATTTGGTAATTCAATAAATTTGTTGAATTTTTATAATAAAAAAAATCATATTTTGTACATGTTAAACCAAAACTTTATCTAATTTGCAGCCGTTCTCGCCGATGGATTCATGGCTCAATATATTGGGTTCATAAACACTGCTGGTCCAATAAAGGAACAAGCAGTGGCACTCCAAGTGCATTCCAACCAAGCTGTTTTTCTAAATTGCCTAATGGAAGGGTACCAGGATACATTATACGCCCATTATGGAACGCAGTTCTATCGAGACTGTCAAATAACTGGAACTATCGATTTCATATTTGGTGATGCCACAGCAGTGTTCCAAAACTGCAATATCTACCTGAGAAAGCCACTTAAAAATCAAGAGAACGTTGTCACTGCTCAAGGCAAGGTAGAAAATAAAAGCAATACGGGGTTCGTACTCCAGAATTGTAACTTCCTAGCAGATCACACATTCGAGACAGAGAAGGGAAAATTTAAGAGTTATCTCGGTAGGCCATGGAAGTTGTACTCTCGAACCATTGTGATGGAGTCATATATTGGTGATTTCATTTCGCCAAAAGGGTGGTTGGAATATGATGGAACTCGAGGGATCAAGACTCTATTTTATGCTGAATTTAACAATAGGGGACCAGGGTCGAACACTTCTGGTAGAGTGACATGGCCGGGCTATAGAGTAATCAAAAGAAAAGAAGCGATGAGGTTTACTGTTGGTCCATTCTTACAGGGTGAGACTTGGCTGACCAGTCTTGGTATTCCCGTACATTTTGGCTTATTCACTTGATGTATAATTTTAAGGAATAAAATATGTACATTTTATGTTATTCATTTTGTTAATAATAAAGAGATTTTGTAGTTTTGTTATATAATCAAATTATAATTTTCGTAAAGTTTTACTAAGCAATCAAACGTGAGTTGGAAAACATACATATTTTATTAACTTTGTTGATATAATCAAAATCACATTATTTTATTTTCCTTGACCTTTTCTCCTTTTTCATGAAAAAAATTCGTGAAATGAAACAAGCCATTCGAGTATTTCTTTAACTTGTAATTAAGGTTCTTACAGTATGCCATCTCGGGACACTTATGTGTATGTGTTTTACTAAGATATATTCATTAAAAGAAAGTAAAAAAGAAAATGTACTGGATTAATAATCTGGTACGTAAAAGAGTTGTTTGTTTTGCTTGAGAAGTTTGTTATGAAGAATTTTAAGTACGTAATAGCAAAGGTATTTCAATTGCTTGGATTTTAACTTTGAGTGATAGATTTCAATATTTAAATAGTAATTACAATCTAATTTTCAGAGATAAATTCAAACCCGCTCAGTATTGTATTCATTTACCCTTTCATTTTTCCCAAGATTTTTTTGATAAAGAAAAAAAAAAGAGTTTAACAGGTATAATTAAAACTGATACTTTTGCAGGAAACATTATGTACTTAGGCAATCACCATCACAAATTTAAAGTATACCAATAAAGTTAGTTCTTGATCATCAATTATCTATAATCCAGAGGCGAAGCTAGCCAATTTTGCTTGCAATATTGAACTTAATCTATTTGTGCGTTACTAATTACATCCTAATCACCCACCCGCAACCCCAGCCAATTCTACTTGCAATATTATACTTATGCGTTACTAATTACATCCTAATCACCTCAATCCAATATTCTTACTTTTTTATTAAGTTTTCTAGCCCACTTCCAACCTTTTGTACTAATTGATACTTATCAAACCGCTAACTGGGAATTAGGCCCAATAATACTTACTTACATGTTGAAGTAGACATTGAATAAGGAAATTATCATTTCTACTAACAAAAGTAATTTTTATACAAATTTTTGATTAATAAAATCATTAATATTGTATGTTTTTTTATAGTAAAACATTTTTTTAAGTGTTCTAAATAAATTTATTTAATCATAAAATAAATCAAAAAGAAAATTGCTCAAATTTGTGATATTAACTCAATCATACATGAATTAGGATGTATAGGTAAAATATGTAATTACTATTACTCTCAATTATTTGTATGTCCAAATTTCTTTTCAAGCTATTTCATATTTTTTTTTATGATTATTGATTATTTATATCATAATATAGAATTGGTTATATATTTAGGGATAGATACACAATTATCTCACTTAATTACATATATGATTTATAATAATTGCCACGGAAGTATCGACATATTAAAAAAAATACTTTTGACAGTTATATTTAGACAATCCTTTTTTGATCTATTAAGTTGTGGATCACAGTTAATACCAGATAGCGCATTAGGTATATGTCCTCTCTAGGGTTGAAAATCAATCCAGATTATTTGATACTTAACTCGAGCTCGTTAAATGAAAGCTTGTTTGAGCTTGATTCATCATACTAATCAAATAATCTTGAACATCATTTTTCGTTCGATGACTTTTGAAGCTCGACTCGACAAGCTGAAAATAGATAATATACATGTACAATATCAACCTATTCGATATTCGGCGCGAGCTCGTTTGAGCTCGACTCGTTTAACAATCAAACCAAGCTCAATCATAAAATTTCAAGCTCAATAAAATTCAAAACAAGATTGAACAGTGTGTCGTTCGACACTACTCGACTACACCCCTAGTCCTCCCCAGTATAGTGACTTCGGCAAGATTCGAACTTGGGGTTCATAAGTTGCTGCCATTTGGCCTAGATAAATATAAATAATTTTTCACATCAATCCCACCACACTCGGTTTAAATTTTTGGCTTTGCCCATGCTATAATATATTGATAAAAACCAGTACACTATGTTAAACTATCCAAATTACCCTTCCCTAATAATTAACTGATCGAATTGGTTCTTATTTAAAAAATTAGATATTGCACATTATGACAATGAGGTCTTAACCAGTTGGTTAAGGATGAAGCTCCAGGACTAAGAGGTTATGGGTTCAACTCCCATGAATGTGAATTTTTCTCTAGTTTAATACTAATATTTGGTAGTTGTTTATTATTATGAGAATTTACCTAAAAAGGTAAACACAAAAGACAAAACATAAGTAAGTTACATCCATGTTTTTTAATCCAAAAACTCAGGCAATGATATTGAAAAGTCTATATATAAAAATTGTAACTAGAACATCAAAATAGAATTAAAATACACGACCATGACATTTTTTTTTTGAGATGATGAATATATTATTACATCAAACACTATATCGAATCGAAACTTTACAATGATATCAAAGTAAACTAATTACTAGTATTAAATTAGAGAAATGCTAGTATGAAACTAGAGAAGATACTCACATTCGTGGGAGTTGAACCCGTGACCTCCTGGTCATGAAGCCTCATCCTTAACCACTTGGCTAAGGCCTCATCGGCCACGACCATGACATTTGGGATATAAAATCTTCTTGATGGGAAAATAACATAAAATCCACCTGCGTTTTATGAATCCTTTTACAGAGTTGAGCATAAATGATTTTATTTCCTAAAATCCATTTATGTTTTACAAAATGTTACTTTATCAAGCATCGTTAATAATATTTTGAAATTCACCTTTTACATTAACTATATTGACAATTTCATCAAGTTGAAAAGCATAAAATCTACTTGTAATATAGGAAATATGTACAGAACCCCGCCCATATAAATTGCATAAAACATCCTTTTGTCTTGCTACATGCTCTACATTGTATCGTTAATTAGCTAACAAGTTAATAAGTTTTTGAACTTCTCTTTTACCTTGATTTATACCCTTGATATATATATATATATATATATATATATATATATATATATATACACTAGGCATATTGCTCCACGCGAATGCGTGGAGTTTGTTGCCCAGATTTTGTGACCTGTTCTTGTTGGTTAAAGTGTGGTCTGGAGACTCTGGACATTTGATTTGGGCTTGTACTGAGTTTTTATTTAATTGGGTCATAAGATCATTTATTGCAATGGAAAATTATGGAACAACTGAACTAAACAAAACTAAATAATAGAAACAAATTAATACTGATAGATGCTACAAAATATTTTTTGTTCCATGGGGTCAATCCAACCTCTCCACCCTAATGCATGGAGTTTGTTGCCTAGAATTGTTGGGTTGCTTTGGTGAGTAAATATGGGTATATTGTGTAAGAATGAAGATAAATTTGAGGTATAATGCAGTAGGATTTTGGTTTACTTATTTTGTGCAGTTTATGTAATCATGAACAAGTATTATTTAGGGAAAGCAATGAAGAAACAGGAATTGGTAATGAGAATAAATATGGTTAAACTGTTAATGTGCAAAGCAGGGGCATAAAAACTTGTCGAAACAACCATCATATACATAGGCTGACATAGTAATCCCATCCAAGCCATAACAAAACCCAAATTAATCCATCCGAAGCAAAAGGAAAGGACGAACTCCCAAACCCAACCCGAAGCACAGTACAAATGAGAAGAAACCACCGCATTTACAATTCCTAATGAGTTGCCTGCATAACCAAGCAGACCCAAGCTGGGCGACCAAAAAAGAGAATAGACAATACAAATCACATAGCCTCAATCATGACAATAGGAATTTGTAGTAATCGATTATCATAAACGCCGCAAAATCCAGTAGAAAATATATTACTCCGTATTTAAATAATCCACTAGCCATTTGAACAATTAAAGGAGGAGAAAACAAAAGGGGAGAAGAAAATTGAGGCAGCATATGAAAATAGCAAGCAGGAAGGGCCTTAAGAAAAAACGGAAGAGAATAGAAACTGGTGAAATTAAAGAGAAAATAATTTGAGGTGGTAGTGTAAAACTGGGAAGTAAAAATGAAACTACAGCAAAACAGAAAAACAAAAAGCACACACATTAAAGGGGTTTCATTGCACAATCTCATATTCTCATTAAAACCAATAAACTACAAATACATTCCACAAAACCGCACAATAGATGTATAGCATAATAATGCCAAAGAAAAAGTTCAACACATTCAATACCATCAAAACTTTCCAAATAAAGCAATACACATGTCCCTAACTTAGTTACCATAACTCTCCTAAAATTGAAAAGAAACAACATAAAACAAATATCCTTCTTTGATTGGAGTATGTTTGCCTCAAACTGCAGTTCTTTCTCAATTTGTTCACATACCCATCATGAAACTTCAAATTTACCACGAATCAAAACCAATTAGTATTTGTAAGAACCCAAAGAGAAAATACGCATAAATGGTAAACTTAGGACACATAGATGGACGAGGGAGAGACAGTAAGCAACTGTGTGGCAATAATGACAAGATATCAGAAACCATAAGAAAACTTCTACGGTTAATTGATTTAGAAAGTACCAAGACATTAAAAGTGGAATATAAAATTTGAACAATTAACAGCTCTTGAATCGGCATCATGCTCTAAAAGCCCAAGATCCTGCCACCAATCTCGGATGTACCACCATGTCGAGCTCCAATAAACCCAATTAGAACTACCTCTACAACCCCAAACCCTAACTCCATCTTCTTCCAACCACTGCAGCGACCGCCGCCGCCGTCCCTGACCAGCGGAGGTGCATCTCTCTCTCTTCCTCTTTCGGTTAGTGCACGGTAATAGCTCCTGCTGTCGTCCTATAACTGTCTCTCGCTCACGGTCTTCCTCACTGTGTGCAAAGCGCACACACCAAATCTAAGTATTTGTGTGAGAATAAAAATAAATTGGGGAACTGTTGTACCTAAATGGAGTTGTAGGCTTGTTGAGTTAATGAATTTAGTACAGATGTAGTTTTGTTGGAGAGTAGATTGTAGAGAAGATGAGACAGATAGGTGAGGTGGGAGATATATACTTGAAGACGAAAGAAACAAATCGGCGAAACAGAAATTACAAGCAGCATAAGAAATAAGAAGCAGGAAGGCCCACCACGGAAAACGGAAGAAAAGAAAATGGCCAAATTAAAGGAGAATTAAATTCACCAAGTAGTGCTAAATAGGGAGAAAATAAAGAAACGGCAGCGTATAACAGTTAAAACGGCGTCGTTTTATGGGGAGGGGGATTAAAAAAAATTGAAAAGAAAAGGCATGCACTGTTCACAGCAGCCATACCTTCTTATACGATATAATATATATATATATATATATATATATATATATATATATATATACTAGGCTGAGTGCTCCACGCTAATGCGTGGAGTTCGTTGCCCAGACTTGTTGGGTTGCTTTGGTGAGTAAAAATGGGTATATTGTGTAAAGATGAAGATAAAGTTGAGGAAAGTTTCACAATAAATTTTTTTTTCTTAAATAGTTAAATGTCAAAGCTATTGAACTTGATGCATCCAAAACCATCTGAGGACTGTCTCTAATTCTAATAACGAAATCATGAGAGAAACATGTATCATTATCAGAAGCTGACATCAAGTAAAACACTGCTGAAATAAAATCAGATACAAAATTCGATCTGATATTAGATATAATCACATAATCATAAGACCATCCAACCACTGATAAATTCTCGTGACACCAAAATGTAGCAGAATACAGGTCAAGATTCAAATATACCTGGATGATACTAATCCCACCATAAACATAAGAAAAACATATAAAACAGGACCAACAAAACTCTGATACCTTTGGTTGATTTGAACTGATTTAGTGATCAAAATCCCTTGTGGAGGGGAAAATTAGTAAGCATCCCTATGAAATAACTTAATATTCCACCAACAATAAAATTTATAAGTACCATAAGGATATATTTCGGGAAGACAATCACAGAGCATCGGCTAAAGACTTTTGTCCATGTATCAACAGGCTCATTGTGGCCAATGGAATCACATTGTCTCAACCGTGCAACAAGTGTTTGTTCATGGATGGTCCATATGACAGGTACATTTTAAAGGGTTCCTGCATAAGACTGCAATGTGTAAATTCTTTTATTTAATTGAACAGGAACGGATCACTAACAATTCAGATCATTTTAAAGATTACATAATGAATGGAAGTTGCATACCTGGACATGGCATCCACTACTTTAAGTAATTTCACAAGTATGCCATTATAGCTGGAAAAATAAAATGAATTAATAAGAATAGCATGATTATTAGCCAACGAGGGCCACTTCCACAATAAAACAAAATATTTTACCTTTTATTCTAAAAGACCACAAGATTATTCATCCCGAAGTACGTCATAATTGAAAGTCTGAACCTAGATCATCAAATAACCACTCAAATCTTTCATCTTAACAATTGAACACAAAATTAATAGTATTAGATTCAAGTTAAAATCATGAAGCAACCCAAGGCAAGACTCTCTACTGAGTTGATCATAAACTCCTTTAGCTAATCAAGAAATTATTAGTTTTTATTGATAAAGATTTAAGTTCCTACACAAGTAGTTTGAGCAAACATCTTTAACCATCTCCCTTTGATCGTCAGTGTAGACAAGCCTTAACAGACAAAGAAACCCGTAAAAAAATCATATTGGAAAAAATAATGATTTCAATTGAAATGCTAGTTTTGAAGTCTTAATAATATATAATCAAATAAATGAAAAAGGAAATATGAACAAGGGATCAAACCACTTTTACAATGAAAAAAGAATCAATGAGAAACGCCTCCAAGAAAGACCTGAAAAAAAAAAAAAAAAAAAAAAAAAAACTGAGGAAAATATCGACAAAAGATAGTTGTATGGGAGGAAGAAGTAGAAATCCATAAAGGAGTAATGACACAACAAGATATTTCATATATTTTTACCAAATACCTCAGTCTGAAAGAAGTGAAACGAACATTGCAGGCCGCACAAACTATGTTAGCGGTGTGGTTAGATAACGTTTCGAAGCAAAAACTAATCTACCCTCATGGTCTCTTGAACTTCTGCAACTGTAGAATCACCCCGAGTCCTTCCTGGACAACAAATATTTTATATTTGTCTTCTAACTGATGAGACTCCACAACCTACTAAAATCTCAAATTTATTTAAAGTTAAACAAACCTTGGTTAAAAATGCATGAACTAAGATCAAGCAAAATAAAATTTAACAACCTTTCAATAAACTGCATATAGCCAAGTGGTCTGAGCAGCCTATAAAATCCAAGAACTCAACTACATTAAATAGTAATAAAGAGAAGAAAGACCAACCTTTTAGCAACTGTATTAAGGCAATGAGGCAGGGCTAACCTACAAAGTTAAAATACCAAAGAAAAAAGCAAAACTAAAATTACTCCAGGGGCGTTTAATTATACATGGGTGCAACAAGTTAATGGTTTTGGTCGTATCGCGAAAGAATCAATGAAATCTTCAACCGACATGATGCATATTTGGAAATTAAATACAAGAAAATTAGAAGCAATAAAAGGGAGAAGCAAGGATTCACTACCGTGGACGCAGGCTGACTGCCCCCTTAAAACTGCAAAAATCAGAAAATCAAAAGATAGGTACTAAATCTTCTTGCTGGACTTAGTTTCATTAACTATTACAGCAGCATCTCAGCTCCAAAAATTTAAAAACTGAAAGATGAGTACTAAATCACCAACAACAACACATACAGAAGCAAAACTGCGAGTAAAATCATAACAAACTCAAATAACTATGTTGTTTTGTCTCTATTAAAAAGTCCAGGTGAAAGATCTTAAGTAAGGCATAAAGTGAATTACAAAAGGAGACTATTCAACATATACTGAGGAAAGAAGAAGTCATACCTACTCAGAAGTCAGAACCCAATATGGATCCAAACCTTCTCATGCCACAACACAAACTACTTTAATTTAGTCCACATAATACAAGACACAAAAATTTAGTTAATGAATAATCAAAACAAAACAGAAAAAAAAAATGGAAATATAAGACCTACATAGAATTTAGAAATGCAAAATTCACAAGGATCCATGTCACATAGAATAACTGAAGGTGACAGTAAGATGGACAAAAATAACTAAATTAAAAAATTAAAAAAATTAGATACTCGACGGTGCTACATTTGTCTGGGGATTCCTTGGAGCCTCAATGGCAGAGCTGCTGATAGAAGTCTCTTTTGCGTCTTGTGTTGTTGGTTAAATACATCTTAATAAACTGGAGAAACACATACACCTGCACAAAGAAATGCTCAAACACTTTAAGAAACTGAAAGACAAACATAATTAATTGTAAAAATAAACAAAACAGAAAGCGAAACACTTTAAGAAACTGAAAGACAAACATAATTAATTGTAAAAATAAACAAAACAGAAAGCAATACCTTAGAAATTGAAAGAATCAGAAATTTTTATATACAAATAAAGTTAAAAAAAACAAGAACGAAATCCCAAAATATTTTAGCTATAACGTGTGAAATTTCAATTTATTTGAACGCTGGAAGATCTGATTAAGCTGGAATTATCATTAATATCTCGACTATCTTTGTACTGGAATTCTCATTCATAGCTGGTGAAATAATTTTTACCTTAAGCCAAAGACGTGTAAGAATAAATTCAATATGAAAATAGAGATCATGAGTAAAAGCATTGACATCATGAGTAAAAGAAAAGAAATTATTAAGAGAAAACCAATTACAATAGAAAAATGAAAAATCAATTACCTTCAATTTGAACTTTTGAGCTTACCGAAACAGCTTAAAAATAAAGACACAATTAGCTTAGTGAAGCTAGTGTAAAGCAAAAAATAGATGAAATTATTTATCTTTCCACCAGATACAATCATCCTCCTAGACTCTAAAATATGTAGAGAAATTGAGAAAAGAAGGGTTAATTTTTTTTCCAGCAATCAAGTGAAAGTAACAGCTTTTAAATGTTGCCTACATCCTCCACAATAAATTTAAATTGGTAGCAAATTGAACCAATATACAATACAAATTAAAAATTTCAGAAAACTAATAATGAGCATTGTTGATGTAAGGGTTACCCTATTTCCCTCTGTCTAAGGCCATCTCTCTTCCTCTATCTGTCGCTTGAGTTTATTCTCAATAAATGATTTTGCCCGTGGAGAAATGAGATAAAATTAGAAATAACAACAGAAGGTGAAAAAGACCAAACAACCACTTCTACCCATCTTTGTCCAACTGTTCTGCAGCGACCCACGAAGCCTCCGCCGCCGCCGCTGCCTTCGCCGTCCCTAACCAGCGGCTATGCCTCTTTCTCTCTCTATTTTCTGCAGGTCTAGGTGTGCGCGGGTCTCCCTCACTGTGTGCAAATCTCACACACCAATTATGAGTAGTGTGTGTGAGAATTACGGAGAAGAGATTGTAGAGAAGATGAATCAGAGAGGTAAGGAAGGCATGGGGAAGATATACTTGAACTGAGAGAGAGAGATAAACTTGAGCAGTTAAGCTTAGAAGAAACAAAATAGGAGTAATGAATTGGAAGCAGCATAAGAAAATAGGAAGCAAGAGGGGCCACAGAAAAATACGGAAGAAATTAGTAGCAGGTGAAAATAAAGAGAAAGTAATTTGAGGTGGTAGTGTAAATATGGGAGAAAACAAAGAAACGACAGAGTTTAGGATATTAAACGACGTCGTTTTACCGGAGGAGGGATTAAAAAAAAAGGAAAAGAAATGGTCGAGTTTAGGATATTAAACGACGTCGTTTTACCGGAGGAGGGATTAAAAAAAAACGGAAAAGAAATGGTCTGCACTGTTCACATCAGCCTTACCTTCTTATATGTCTTAATATATAATCAAAAAACATAAAATCTGCAAGGAATTTTATGAAATAAAATTAATAGGGAGGGGGGGGGTTTATGAAATAAAAATTAATATAGGGGGTTATGTGTAAGTTTTCTAAAATACAGATGGATTTTATGCTTATTACCCATAAAAAATACTTTATATCTAAAATTTCAAGGTATATTTAATTCTATTTTGATGTTTTGGCTACAATTTTTGTATTTATTTAATGTTCTACAGTCCATATTTATCATTAAAACCAATTATACTAACCACTAGAGGAGGGTAATTGGACATTTAATTTTTTTTTTATGATGGAATGGATAGATGCTTAACATGAGGGGTGTGACTGTCGAAAAAAAAAAAAAAGATTTTGGGAAAAACCAAATAAATAGACCCAATGAGTCTCATATTCTTTATATATAATATAAGTTATGTAAACAATATATTTAATATGGCGTGTCAATTAATTATTATAAATTTTGACCTAATTTTATAGAGCAAAGGAAAATCTCACATTTATATGTTTATTTATTGTTCAACTATTTTTTCCAATTTCGCATGTTCTTTCACAATGTTCTTATTTCTAATCGCTAATATTTTTTAATGAAATTAATATAAAATTATAAATTTAATATGGTTCTCGTTGATAATTTATTCTTATAAAAATAAAATATATTGAATATTATTATTAATTACTTTCGACGATAATTAAACTTGACTATCCGACACTCTAATCATGGATCTTATACAAATAAAATATATTGAATACTATTATCAACTAGTTTCGGCGATAGTTAAACTTGACCATCCGACACTCTAATCCTCAATCCATTCATGTTTGCAAATATTAGGCAAAAATTACAGACTAATCTTCCAAATCCAACTATTTTTTTGGGCATCACGATTTTTTTGGGCCGACCCCAACTATTAAGACTAATCTCCCAAATCCAATCCACCAACCACCCACACCCCGCAAAAAAAAAGTTAAAAAAAAGGGGTCATTGAAGAATAATAGGCAAAAATTACAGAATTGTCCTTAGTTTTTCTTGGAAAAATTTTCATAAAGTATTTTTCAATAATTCTAAATTATTTTAGATTTTTTCCTCCATAAAATAAGTTCAAATTTTAAATTGAGGTGTAAAGTGACAAAAATTTAAATTTTTTTATAGTGCAAAGTACAAAAAATATTCAAAAAATGATTATTATACCCTTCCAACAATGAATTTTCTCACCAAAACATATACTATGGTGTAAAGTGTCAAATTTTTTGAATCGAGGAACAAAATGCCAAATTTTTTTAATCAGGGTGCAAAGTGTTATTTTTTTAAATTAAAATGCAAAGTGCCAAATGCAAATTTAAGGCCGATTTTGTTTTTAACAAGTATAATGACGAGGACATGTGAATGAACAAAAAGTAAATTTAATAGATGTTTTATTTTACTGTTTGATGTTATGAAAACACTTTCCTTGACAATTTACACACTAAATTCAAGAATCAAAATCATGTTTAGTGAATATAATTGTCTTTACATCTACTGAGTACTGAGTTTGTGACATCGGACCATATGCAGAATATAAAATGTGTAGGAGTAATTTTCATGAATAATAATAATAAAAAATAAAAAAAAAAACTTTCCAAAAGTGATTAGTTGGGGGTACGTATTACTGCAATATTAACTGGATATTTGTTATAGAAGGAAATTCTAAAATCTCGTACCACTAAATGTTGAGGAGGATTGTACAAATTTTCCATATAACTGAATTTTATCAATTTATTTCTCTAAGATGGTAAATATATCACCATTATATCATAATTTACCCAATAATACACCATTACTTAGGGTTGGCCCTAAGCGTAAACCACACATGCGGTCACTTAGGGTCACCGATGTCCGAGGGCCTCCGAAAAAAATTATATAAATATATTTGTATGTGTATATAATTAAATATATTTATATATTGTGTCAAGAAGCAAGGTTGCTCACTTTGTATGGCACTTTCATATAGTGATAGGGCTATTGGATCAAAACCCTTCATTTTCAAGTTGCTATTCGTGGAGCCTAGATTTTAGTGTGGGAAGTCAAAGGCACTACTTAAGTTTTGAAAATCAGGCTTAATACATTCGCAAGTAATTTAATGAAACCCCATATTCTAAATTAGTTGACAGATAAGTTGAAATAGATATTGTCTAAATAAAAAAGTAAAAAAAACCTTTTATATTGCAATTTCAAATTTATTTGGAGTTGTGAGCCATATGACCACGGAATCCATGTGAATATATTAGAATTTAAATAGTTTAGTGTTCACCTTGCATATCTAATCATCTTTTCCAAAAAAATTAAATATTAATGGATGTTATGTGAAGTGATATTAATATTAATTCTAAAATTAATATATTAAATAAAATTGTTTATCGTAGTATCGATGTTTTTCACAAAGCAAGATTATATTTGATTAATTATTCATTATTTTTTCTTGTTTCTCTAATTAATAGTTTTGATTTTAATTTAACAGGTTGCTTAAAAAAATTGTATTATTTATTAACGTATTATAGGTAAATGAAAATTAGGCCCATATTTTTTTAAAGTTGGTTTAGTGTTACTAAAAACTCAGGGTCGGCCCTGTCATCACTACATCAATCATTTTTTTACGGCAAAATCAATTAAATTTTGCCAAAGTACCAATAATAACTAATAACAAAATAAATAATAATATAAGACGAAAACCACACTAATTTATTTTGAATTCAGGACTTTAGCTTGGCCATAAGTAGGGCTGAAATTCAAATCAAGTTACTCGATATTCGACTCGAGCTTGTTTGATAAAAATTCATTTGAGCTCGGTTCGTCACACTGATCAAACAAGCTTGAACATTATTTTCGTTCGATAATTTTTGAAACTCGGCTCGAGCTCGACTCGATAAACTAAAAATTTATAAAAATACATGTAAATTATCAAGCTACTCGATACTCGACTCGAGTTCGTTCGACAAAAGCTCGTTTGAGCTCGACTCATTTAACAATCAAATCAAGATCTAGCACAAAATTTCAAACTTACTATAATTCATACCAAATTTGAACACCGTGTCGCGATACTACTCGGCTCGATCACACCCCTATCCATAAGGCTACGACCCCATTAATAGTACTTTATATAATTTAAAAACTGACAGAAGGCTTCTTTGCAAGGGAATTCGAAAAAATAGCAGTCGTAGTACCAGTAGCAGGCACCTAAATATGCATTAATTACTAAAAGGTTCTCCAGTATTCCTATAAGACTCTATTTCACTACTTTCATATTTAACCAACTAGCATAAACTTTTTTTAGAGACTACCCAACTTTCATAACTAAAGACCTTTAAGGCTACATAATTATAATAACATAAAACATTCTCAAATAATAATGATAAACGGGAACAAATATTTCAGATTTGAAGCATCTTCATTGTCTTTTTGAAACTATGTCAACATTTATCTTGCATATTGTGAAAATAATGAAAATGAAAATTGCTCATATATATATATATATATATATAACAAAGCTCAATTATACACTGAAACATATGGATTATAAACATTTGGAAACATTTGGAAGCGGAATAAGTTAAGATTGCACTAATTAATGAGAGAAAATATAAGTTTCTATAATTAAAAATTTGGTAATGGTAATTTTGCATAAATTATGGTAACTAAAAGATTCCTTGACTAGAAAGATAAATAAGGTAATTGCATAAAGTTGTTATGGTAGCAACATTACACACTTAAATTTTGCAATAAACACAATATTAATAATTAATTTGCCATCCATAAATAAAAGATACCTTGACTAGAAAGGTAAATGAGGTAATTGCATAAAGTTGTTATGGTAGCAACATTACACACTTAAATTTTGCAATAAACACAATATTAATAATTAATTTGCCTTCCATAAATTTTCAATTCTATTAACTATATAATAAGTTCTCAATTGTACCAAAAGAAACACACAGATGAAACACAAAGCCAAAGAAGAACAAACAAGAATGGCTTCACACTTTCTTTTGATCTCTTTTATGCTTGCATTTATATGTAATTGTCAAGCTGATTTGATAGATGACGTTTGCTCTAAAGCGAATAATGCCAAGTTATGCAATCAAATTTTCAGAACCGATCCACGTTCTCGTGGGGCAGATCTTAAAGGTCTCGGTCAAATTGCAATTGAGAAAAGTCGAGACGCTAGTCTAACCACAAGAAATGTGGCTAAAAGTTTTCTCAAAGGCGCTACCAAAGAAGCTGCCGTATCATGCATTGAATATATTAACTTTGCCATTAATGAGTTAAACCAATGCTTCCCCTTGATGAAAGCTTTCAATAAAGGGGGACGTGATGACCTACGAAAATATACTACTGAAGCTTTAACCGATATTGTTACATGTGACGATATATTTGAATTGAGTCATGAGCCGGCTACGCTGACAAAAGCATCTAAACATACCCAAGACCTCATAGATGTGATTTTTGCCATTATTGTAATTTTGGAAAAGTGAAATCACAATCAGAGAGGTAAAATAGAAAAAAAAAATATAGTAGTATTTCTGAAGAATGGATTATGAAATTAGAGATCTATTGATTTTTGGAAAATACCTTTTTGACCTAGCTTTTAGTGACTCGGCATGTTGTGTGTTTTTGTGTTAAAAATTTTCCACAATTAATTTTCAGGTAAATAATATTTTGACATCGTTAATTTATTGATATCGTTAAAATTTTAAAATTCACCTTTTATCTTAACTATATTGACAAATTCATCAAGTTGTAAAAATCATAAAATCTACCTGTAATATGGGAAATATAAACAAAACCCCGCCCATATTTATTTATTGTATAAAATAGGTAAAATTGCAGAAAACGTCCCAAATTAATTAGTAATTTTGGATTTTTGTCCCAAACTATATCACTAAGTCAATTTTGTCCCGTAATTTTATATTCTGTTGGAATATCGGCCCACTTGCCACATGGCTGCTTTCGTGTCAAGACGTGGTAAATTTTAGCATGAACAATTATACAAGATTGCAGAATCCGTCCCAAACTAATTATAAATTTTGGTTTTCCGTTCTAAACTATATTAATTCGTCGAATTTCGTCTCACGATTTGTCATTTTGCATGAATTTAGTCCATTATTAAATTCTTAATTTAATGAAAATGACGATTCATCTTTTACTTTTTTAAGGGACTAATGGCAATTTATCCCCTATGATATTCATAATGTTCAATTTACCCCCTGTAATTTGAAAAGAAGCAATTTATCCCCTGCGAAAACTTGAAAAATGTATTTTATCCCCTTGAACCGGAGAGTGTAACTCAATTGCATAAATTGAGAGTGGGCATGCAAAGTATTTTATAACATAGGGGGTAAATTACTACATTTTTTATAATATAGAAGGTAAATTGCCACATTTATCACAACACAAGGAGGCAAACTGTCACATTATCATAACACAGGGAGGTAAATTGAATATTTTGAATATCACATGGAAGTAAATTGCCATTATTATGAAATTTAACTTAAGTTATGGATGCCATTGCAATTTACAAGTTGTATGATGTCAAGACAATACTCTTGCACTTGGTTGCATAAGGAATTAACACATATCTCTATATGTGTCAAAGCAAGATTAAGTGTGGCAAAGGAAGAACTTGTGGAAGCTTATAGACATATACAAGTGTTACAACTTATTAGTAGCCATGCATCACAATGCATGAGAAGCCACCCGTCACTCTTCTTTGTATAACATGTGTAATCTTGAACTCCTATAAATAGGTGAGTTCATTCATCATTTTGTAAGAATAAGAACAAGAACAACTACATAATCTTATATCTCCATTTACATATTACTTTGCTTACACAACAATTTCATCCCTTTTATCCTAAGTTTTATAAAACGTTATCAGCACGAATTTGCTCCATAACTCGATTTCCCGATGTTTAGCTTGACCACTAAAATATATCACACAAACAAGAAAGAAATGAGGCAAACACTTTGAAAGGCAGATTTTCGGATTTGCACAAAATAGCTTCTGTTTTCACTCATTCCGACCATTTTCACCGTTGGATCATCCTCAAATTTTAATCGAAGGTTCCTCACACCAGCCTCTTAATTCTGACCGTTCGGATCGTCGTTACAACGTTTGTAGGTGACACGGCATCCATCAGAAGTTGACGAAAAAAAAGGGTTGAGGAAAGTAACAATTTGCCTCTATCCGAAAGGATTAAAATCGACAAACAAGTAATATGCATACTTTATTATACGTAGTATAAATAACTTGAAATTCGAATTAATATGAATACTTTATTATACGTAGTATAAATAACTTGAAATTCGAATATGAACAAATTGTTTTCGGCTTGAAAGAAAGCCTAATAAGTTTTGAGCTTGAAATAAAGCTTTAAAGTTTAAGCTTGAAAGAAAGCTTCGAAAATCTTAGACTTGAAAGAAAGTCTAGGCGAAAAACTCAACCCCGAAGTTTTGAGTATATTTTCGGCTTGAGACTACTATATTTATGCCATAGAAAAATGGCAAATATTACCAAGCTCGAGTTCGCTGCCCTTGACATTTCCGGAAAGAATTATTTGACATGGGTTCTTGATGTTGGCATTCACTTGAGTGCAATGAACCTCGGAAATGCTATCAAAAAAGGAAATGAGGCAACCGAACAAGAAAAGACAAAGGCTATGATTTTCATTCGCCATCACATCCATGAAGGGCTTAAATCTGAATATCTTGGGATGAAAGATCCCGCTGCCCTATGGGAGAGCTTGGAGGAAAGATATGATCACCAAAAGAGTGTGATACTCCCAAAAGCTCGATATGAGTGGATGCACCTGAGGCTGCAAGATTTTAAAACAGTGAATGAGTATAACTCTACAATGTTCAAAATTGTATCTCAATTGAGATTGTGCGGAGATAATATCACTGATGAAGATATGTTAGAGAAAACATATACTACTTTTCATGCCTTTAATATGCTCCTGCAGCAGCAATATCGTGAGAGGAATTTTAAGAAATACTCTCAATTGATTTCATGCCTTCTTGTGGCCGAACAAAATAATGAATTGTTGATGAAAAATCACAACTCCCACCCCACCGGTTCCCAAGCATTTCCAGAAGTAAATGCAAATGCTTCATTCCCAGAAGTGAATGCAAGTTATTATGGAAACAATCGTGGACGTGGTCATGGTCGTGGTCGTGGACGCGGTCGTGGTTATAGTGGCGGCTCTGGAAGGAACCGAGGTGGTCCTAATAAAAGGATTGCACCGTACCACTCAAAGGGAAACAATAGTGGTGTTAAATATGAAAAAGCGAAGGGTACTAAAAGGTACAAAAATGATACTTGCTATATGTGTGGAGTTAAAGGACATTGGTCTCGTACCTGTCGTACGCCAAAACATCTTGTTGATCTTTATCAAGCTTCTATAAAAGAAAAAGAAAAAGAAGCTAATTTTATCAATACAGTTGAAACCACTCATTTGGATGTTGCCGATTTTCTCATTGAGCCCAGCAGTGCTTATGACGACAATGAAAAAGTCCAGAATGAATTACTTGATGGCAACAGAAAATGAACTTGTCATTTTGTATTATGTATCTTAATGTTGTTTTTTATTTGTATATGTATATATATATATATATATATATATATATATATATATATATATATATATTATATTTATATATATACAAATTTTGACCAATGTATAAAAGGCATGTTTTCTAACTTATATCTCATTATCTTTATGTTATAGAAAAAATGAAAAATAACGTTGATGTGAGCGTGAACAATGGAGATATTTGTTTGGTTGACAGTGGAACCACACACACGATTCTTCGAGATGACAAATATTTCTCAAAATTGAAATTAGCAAAGGCTAATGTAAGTACAATTTGTGGTACTACAAAATTAATTGAAGGCTCCGGAAGAGCCAATATAATATTGCCCGGGGGTACAAATATTTTGATAAAAGAGGCGTTGTACTCTCCGAAATCCAAAAGAAACTTGTTAAGTTTCAAAGATATACGTTTGAATGGATTTCATATTGAGACCATGAATGAGGGGAATATGGAATATCTTTGTATCACATCCATGATTTCATGCCAGAAGCATGTAAATGAAAAACTCCCAGTTTTCTCATCGGGTTTATATTATGCGACCATAAGAATTTTTGAATCAAATGTTGTATTGAACCGGAAGTTCAATGATTCAAAACTTTTCTCGCTTTGGCATGACCGACTTGGCCACCCGGGAGCAATTATGATGCGTCGAATAATAAAGAATTCAAGCGGGCATCCTTTAAAGAACCAGAAGATTCTTTTGCCGCAAGAAAATGTGTGTGTGACATGCTCACAGGGGAAATTAATCATCAGACCATCTCCTATGAAGATTGATGTTGAATCCCCAATGTTTTTACAACGAATTCATGGAGATATATGTGGGCCTGTAGATCCACCTTGCGGACCTTTTCGTTATTTTATGGTCCTAATAGACGCATCTTCGAGATGGTCTCATGTATGCCTACTGTCAACGCGTACAATGGCTTTTGCCAAGCTTCTTGCTCAAATTATAAAATTAAGGGCACAATTTCCTGATTATTCGATAAAGACAATCCGTCTTGATAATGCCGGTGAATTTACATCTCAAGCATTTGATGATTATTGCATGTCAATTGGAATTAATGTTGAACATTCTGTTGCACATGTTCATACCCAAAATGGCTTGGCTGAGTCATTTATAAAGAGTTTGCAATTAATTGCTAGACCTTTGCTTTTGAGGTCAAATTTACCCACCTCTGTTTGGGGACATGCAATATTACATGCTGCTTCACTGGTCCGGATTAGACCAAGTTCATTCGAGGCGTATTCGCCATTGCAGCTTGTGACAGGCCAGCAACCTGATATTTCTCATTTGAGAAATTTCGGATGTGCGGTTTATGTTCCAATATCACCGCCACAATGAACAAAAATGGGTCCACAGAGACGACTTGGGATCTACATTGGTTTTGATTCCCCGTCTATTATTAGATATCTTGAGCCCCTGACGGGTGATATGTTTAAAGCAAGATATGCTGATAGTATTTTTAATGAGACAGTTTTCCCGCCGTTAGGGGGAGATAAGAAGGCTGTTCCTGAAGAACGGCGTGAAATAGAATGGAATGTGCCATCTTTGTCTCATTATGACCCACGCACAAATAATTGTGAGCAAGAAGTAAGAAAGATTATACATTTACAAAATATTGCAAATCAATTGCCGGATGTATTTGTTGATACAAAGAAAATAACAAAATCTTATATACCGGCTGTTAATGCACCAGCACGGATTGACGTCCCTGAAGGACATGTCCCTGCAGGACAATCTGAAAAACCACGAACGAAACGTGGACGACCGGTTGGTGCGAAAGACAGAATCCTCGAAGGAAAAAGATACCAGAAGTATGTATTCCTCCTGGAGAGGAAACTGTTTCAACACAAAGCGCTATAGAAAAAATAACTGATCAGTCTGAATTAAGAAATGCCCCGGAAGAGGCAAATGAAACTGATACTCCTGAAGAGGCGATATTTGAAGAGATCCTTTGAATTATTTAAATACCCGAGAAAACTGGGATAGAAAGAAAGTAATTGTAGACAATGTTTTGCATATGGGGTCGCACTAGATATTATAAATAAGGATCCCGAAGATCCAAAACCGATATCGGTTGATGAATGTCGACATAGAAATGATTGGCCAAAATGGAAAGATGCAATTCAAGCTGAGCTTAACTCGCTAGAAAATCGTAAAGTTTTTGGACCGATAGTTCGCACGCCCGAAAACGTGCAACCGGTCGGGTACAAATGGGTATTTGTATGAAAACGGAATGAGAAAAATGAGATTGTGAGATACAAGGCACGACTTGTTGCACAAGGATTCTCACAAAGACCTGGAATTGATTATGATGAAACATATTCCCCTGTAATTGATGTAATCACGTTGCGGTATTTGATTAGCTTTACAGTCTCTGAAGGACTGGACATGCGTCTCATGGATGTGGTTACCGCATATTTATATGGATCACTTGATAGTGATATATATATATATGAAAATCCCTGAAGGATTCAAAATCCCTGAAGGATCTCATAATCAAAGGTCTCATGGATTGTATTCAATTAAATTGCAACGATCCTTGTATGGATTAAAACAGTCTGGTCGGATGTGGTATAATCGGCTCAGTGATTATCTCGTAAAGGAAGGATTTGTTAATAATCCAATTTGTCCATGTGTTTTCATTAAAAGATTTGAGAATGGATTTTCCATTATTGCGGTATACGTGGACGACTTAAATCTTGTGGGGACTCCTGAAGAGCTCACAAAGACCGCAAACTATTTGATGAAAGAATTTGAGATGAAAAATCTTGGGAAAACAAAGTTTTGTCTCGGCCTGCAGATCGAACATTTATCAACTGGAATATTTATTCATCAATCGGCATATACAGAAAAGATTATGAAGAGATTTTATATGGACAAATCTCATCCATTGAACAGTCCCATGGTTGTCCGATCTTTAGATATAAAGAAAGATCCTTTCCGTCCTCGGGAGGAAAATGAAGAATTGCTTGGTCCTGAAGTACCTTATCTAAGTGCAATTGGAGCCTTGATGTATGTTGCAAATTGTACTAGGCCAGATATCGCTTTCTCAGTTAATTTGCTGGCAAGATATAGCTCTGCACCAACACGAAGACACTGGAATGGAGTTAAACATATTTTGCGTTATCTTCGTGGAACGATTGATTTGGGTTTATTTTACTCTAGAGATTCCGACCCACATGTAGTGGGTTATGCAGATGCCGGTTATCTTTCTGATCCACACAAAGGTAGATCACAAAGTGGATATGTATTTACTTGTGGTGGCGCTGCAATATCATGGCGATCTGTTAAACAATCTCTAGCAGCCACTTCTTCCAATCATGCTGAAATTTTGGCATTGCATGAAGCAAGTCGAGAATGTTTATGGCTGAGATCAATGGTTCAATATATTCAAGAATCTTGTGGGTTGCATTCAACAAAGAATATACCAACATCATTATATGAAGACAATGCCGCCTGTATTGCTCAAATAAGAAATGGATATATCAAAGGAGACAGAACGAAACACATATCACCAAAGTTTTTCTTTACCCATGAGCTTCAGAAAAAAGGGTGATATAGAAGTGCTTCAGATTCAGTCATGTAACAACTTTGCTGATTTATTCACTAAAGCATTGCCAACTACATCATTCAGAAAGATGTTTTACAACATTGGAATGCGGCGACTTGTGGATCTTATGTCGGCATCAGGGGGAGCGTGTAATTAACGACACTTACACTGTACTCTTTTTCCTTCGTCCAAGTTTTTGTCTCAATGGGTTTTTCTTGGCAAGGTTTTAACGAGGCAGTGTTACACGCTTATAAACCCCATATGGATATGTACTCTTTTTCCTTCGTCCAAGTTTTTGTCCCAATGGGTTTTTCTTGACAAGGTTTTAACGAGGCATACTCCAGAAGCAATAGGCATCCAAGGGGGAGTATTATGAAATTTAACTTAAGTTATGGATGCCATTGCAATTTACAAGTTGTATGATGTCAAGACAATACTCTTGCACTTGGTTGCATAAGGAATTAACACATATCTCTATATGTGTCAAAGCAAGATTAAGTGTGGCAAAGGAAGAACTTGTGGAAGCTTATAGACATATACAAGTGTTACAACTTATTGAGTAGCCATGCATCACAATGCATGAGAAGCCACCCATCACTCTTCTTTGTATAACATGTGTAATCTTGAACTCCTATAAATAGGTGAGTTCATTCATCATTTTGTAAGAATAAGAACAAGAACAACTACATAATCTTATATCTCCCTATACATATTACTTTGCTTACACAACAATTTCATCCCTTTTATCCTAAGTTTTATAACAGCCATTAACTTTTTTTTTAAGAGAAAAATAGTATGGATTTTTTAAATTCCCTTGCGCTTTTGAGAAAAAAATCCTATCTTAGCTCATTAGGAAAAAATTGTGCATTTTTTTTGTATTAATAAATATTAAATATTTATAATTAGTTTGGAACGAATTTTTTTCCCATGTCATTTCAATTACGGGACGCAAGTCGGCTTGTTGATATAATCTGGGACGAAAAATCAAAATTTGTTATTAGTTTGGGACGAATTCTGCAATCTTATATAATTGTCTATGCTAGAATTTGCTACGTCATGACAAGTAAGCATCCATGTAGCAAGTGGGACGATATTCCAAAAAAAATTAAAATTACGGGATGAATTTAGCTAAGTGATATAGCTTGGAACGAAAATCAAAAATCACTAATTAATTTGGGACTTTTTTGCAATTTTGCCTATAAAATATCCTTTTGTCTTGCAAACTGTTACACGCTCTACATTGTATCATTAATTAGCTAGCTAACACATTTAACAATTTTTTGAACTTCTCTTTTACCCTAATTTATCAAAAAAAAAATTATCTTTTCCGCACATTTAATAATTTTTTGAACTTCTCTTTTACCCTAATTTATCAAAAAAAAAATATTATCTTTTACCCTTGATATATATATATATATATATATTAATAAAAAAAACACATAAAATCTGCAAAGGATTTTATGAAATAAAATTAATATCTAGACTTATGATGGTATTGTAATTAATTATCAACTTTATGGACACAATCATCAGTACTTTGTTTGGGATCTATATTCCAACTGTTATTTGAATAGTAATATCGCTATATATATGGTTGTTTTCTTATAATAAAGTTTGATTCATCTAAAAAGTTCCCCACAAAAACTACACATGCACTGGGCACTGGGCACTGGACACCACGCCATGCGTAAAAGTATAATTAATTATCTGTGGTCAGATGGTAGGAGTATTTAAGTTACTGTTTGAGGCTAGAAAACATCCTCCTTTTTTTATTTAATTTATTGTATTTCTTTATCAAATATCAATTATAACGCATTACATAAATTATTTTGGTACTTTATTAATTCCTAAATATTTTGAATAATATATTTAATAGACTCTTAACAAACTTGCCGGTAGATTTTTTTCGTCATTTGTTGGATAAAAATATTGTTAGTATATTTTTTTTTATCTTATGTTGGATAAAATTATAGTGTTACTTTATCTTAGAGAGAATTACAATTGTGGTACCAAACTATATACCGATTCTCACTTATGGTACCATAAAAATCGAGGCCGACACATTTTGTACCACAATTTAAGAAATTGAATCACTTTTGGTACCACCGTTAAAATTGGACGTTAACTGATGACGTGGCAGTTAAGTTTTATTGCAAAATTGATACCATTACTTATGTTGACTGACAATTTTACCCCTAACTTTTCAAGTTGTCAAAATAACCCCACATATTCAAATTTACTGACAATTTTAGTCCACATTGTTGCCTAATTTCAAAATTGGCTCGAATAAGACACGTGCGGACCAATTTAGAGATTTTACTTATTATGTGTACATATTTATTTAACTAATTTAATTTTATAAATAATATTAACAAACCAAATAATGCTTTAACATAAATTTGATAAAATATTAAAAATAAAACATATTTTTTAAATCTAAAATTTATATAATAATATTTATTAAAAAGATAAAATTATATATTATTTATAAAATAATTATAATTTACAAAAAAAAAAAAAAAAAAAAAAATCCCAAAACCCATCCCTACCAACCCCTCCCCTCCCCCCCCCCCCCCCTCCCAACCCCATCCCCATCCCCATCCCCCCTAACCCCCTCCCCCAACCCAAATCCCAGGCCGCCGGCGATCGTCGGTCCCAGGCCGAGGTGGCCTGGGATCGGAGGACCCAGGCCACCGCGGCCTGGGGCGGACGATCCCAGGCCGCCGCGGCCTGGGAATTGGGTTGGGGGAGGGGGTTACGGGGATGGGGATGGGGTTGGGGGGGGGGGGGGGGGTTGGTAGGGATGGGTTTTGGGATTTTTTTTTTTTTAATAAATATTATTATATAGATTTTAGATTTAAAAAATATGTTTTATTTTTAATATTTTAAAAAATTTATGTTAAAGTATTATTTGGTTTGTTAATATTATTTATAAAATTAAATTAGTTAAATAAATATGTAAACATAATAAGTAAAATCTCTAAATTGGTCCGCACGTGTCTTATTCGAGCCAATTTTGAAATTTGGCAACAATGTGGACTAAAATTGTCAGTAAATTTGAATATGTGGGGTTATTTTGACAACTTGAAAAGTTAGGGGTATAATTGTCAGTCAACATAAGTAATGGTATCAATTTTGCAATAAAACTTAACTGCCACGTCATCAGTTAACGTCCAATTTTAACGATGGTACCAAAAGTGATTCAATTTCTTAAATTGTGGTACCAAATGTGTCGGCCTCGATTTTTATGGTACCACAAGTGAGAATCGGTATATAATTTGGTACGACAATTACAATTCTCTCCTTTATCTTAAATTAAAATTTCTCATTCTATCATAACTTCAAAAAGATATCGAGTTTGCTATCAAAAAAAATTCACCCCCCCTAGAATAATTGTCTAGCTCCGCCACTGGGCGTTAGAGCTTAGTTATTATGTTTGGTGTTGCACAAATATAAATTAAGGCATCACGATTTTTTTGAGCCGACCCCCAACTATTAAGACTAATCTCCCAAATCCAACCCACCAACCACCCACACCCCGCCAAAAAAAGTAAAAAAAAAAAGAGGTCATTGCGGAATAATAGGCAAAAATTATAGAATTATCCTTAATTTTTAAAAATCTACATAAAGTATTATCAATAATTCAAAATTATTTTAGATCTTCCCTTCATAAAATAAGTTCAGATTTTTTTTTTGATACCAAACTTTATTCCAAAACACACATTTGGTACCAAACTTTTTGAAAAAATACATTTCATACCATGATTCACAAAATCTTGACACATTTAATTTTGTTGTCAATTTTCGGACGAAATTCAAGAGAATTCAGATAACTCTATAAATTCACATCCAAAGTTTAATTCCAGTTTGTTTTTCCTTTTCTTCTCCATGTTTATCTTCAAGATAATACATGTCTTCTCCCTTAATATATATTTAGACAATCTTTTTTTTATCTACTAAATTGTGGATCAGAGCCCATACCAGATAGCACATTAGGTACATGTCCTCTATATGGTCGAAAATCAATTCAGATTATTTGATACTTAACTCGAGCTCGTTCGATGAAAGCTTGTTTGAGCTTGATTCGTCATACTAATCAAACATTCTTGAACATCATTTTTTCGTTCGATAATTTTTGAAGCTCGATTCAACAAGCTGAAAATAGATAATATACATGTAAAATATCAACCTATTCGATATTTAGAGCGAGCTCGTTCGATAAAAGCTTGTTTGAGCTCGACTCGTTTAAATATCAAACCAAGATCAATCACAAAATTTCGAGCTCGATAAAATTCAAACCAAGATTGAACTGTGTGTCGTTCGACACTACTCGACTCGACTACACCCCTAGTCCTCCCCAGTGAAGTGACTCTGGCAAGATTCGAACTTTGGGTTCGCGAGCTGCTGCCATTTGGCCCAGATAAATATAAATAATTTTTCACATTAATCCCGCCCCCCTCGGTTAAAATTTCTGGCTCTGCCCATGCTATAATCTATTGATAAAAAGCAGTACACTATGTTAAACCGTCCAATTTACCCTTCCCTAATAACTAACTGATCGAATTGGTTCTTATTTGAAACATTAGATATTGCACGTTATGGCATTGAGGACTTAGCCAGTTGGTTAATGATGAAGCTCCGGGACTAAGAGGTCATGGGTTCAACTCCAATGAATGTGAATTTTCCTCTAATTTAATATGAATGTTTGGTAGTGGTTTATTATTATGAGAATTTACCTAAAAAGATAAACACAAAACATAAGTTACTTCCATGTTAACCCAAAAACTCAGGCAAAGATGTTGAAAATTCTATATATAAAAATTATAAACAGAACATCAAAATAGAATTAAAATACACGACCATGACATTTGGGATATAAAATCTTCTTGATAGGAAAATAACATAAAATCTACCTGCGTTTTATGAATCCTTTTAAAGACCTGAGAGCTCCATACATTAATTTTATTTTCTAAAATCCATTTATTTTTTACAAAATGTTACTCTATCACGCATTGTTAATAAAATTTTGAAGTTCATCTTTTACCTTAGCTATATTGACAAATTCATCAAGTTGAAATGCATAAAATCTATTTGTAATCTAGGAAATATGTACAGAACCCCGCCCATATTTTATTGCATAAAAAATCTTTTTGCCTTGCAAAGTGTTACATGCTCTACATTGTATCGTTAATTAGCTAACACAGTTCATAATTATTTGAACTTCTCTTTTACCTTGATTTATCAAAAAAAAAAAAATCTTTGACCCTTGATATATATATATTTTTTTGATCCACTAGACTGTTTATATACAGCTCGGACCGAAGAGTGCAAAGGGTATAGGTCCTCCCCAGTGTGGTGTCTCCAGTAGGATTCGAACTTGAGTCTCGCCTCTGGGGGTCGCATATATATATATAAATTAATCAAAAAGCATAAAATCTGCAAGGGATTTTATGAAATAAAATTAATATAGAGGGTTTTTATGAAATAAAAATTAATATAGGGGGTTATGTGTAAATTTTTTAAAATACAAATGGATTTTATGCTTTTTACCCATAAAAAATGCTCTATATCTAAAATTTCAAGGTATATTTAATTCTATTTTGATGTTTTGGCTACAATTTTCATACTTAGACTTCTCAGTATCGTTGTCCGAGTTTTTGAGTTAAATGCAAGGAAGGAACAAACTTATGTTTGTGTTGATTTTTTTTATAGCAAATTGAAGTGTAAAATCGCAATATATAATGTTCTAAAGTCCATATTTATCATTAAAACCAATTATACTAACCATTAGAGGAGAGTAATTTGGACATTTAGTTATTTTTTCATGGTGGAGTGGATAGATGCTTAACATGAGGGGTGTGACTGTAAAAAAATAAAAGATTTTGGGAAAAGCCAAACAAATAGACCCAATGAGTCTCATATTCTTTATATATAATATAAGTTATGTAAACAATATATTTAATATGGTGTGTCAATTAATTAATATTATAAATTTTGACCTAATTTTATAGAGCAAAGGAAAAGCTCACATTTTTATGTCTTATTTATCGTTCAACTATTTTTGTCCAGTTTCGCATGTTCTTTCACAAAGTTCTTATGTCTATTCGATAATATCTTTTAATAAAATTAATTTAAAATTTCGAATTTAATATGGTTCTCGTTGATAATTTATTTTTATAAAAATAAAATATATGGAATATTATTATCAATTACGATAGTTAAACTCGACTATCCGGCACTCTAATCATGGATCTTATACAAATAAAATATATTAAATATTATTATCAACTAGTTTCAGCGATAGTTAAACTCGATCACCAACACTCTAATCCCGGATCCGTTCATGTTTGCGAATATTAGGCGAAAATTGCAGACTAATCTCCCAAATCCAACCCCAACTACTTTTTTGGGCATCACGATTTTTGGGCCCGACCCCAACTAGTAAGAATAATCTCCCAAATCCAACCCACCAACCACCCACAACCCGCCAAAAAAAGATTTAAAAAAAAGGTCATTGAAGAATAATAGGCAAAAATTACAGAATTATCCTTACATTTTCTTGGAAAAAATATTCATAAAGTATTTTTGAATAATTCAAAAAAAAATTAGATTTTCCCTCCATAAATTAAGTTCAGATTTTCATTTCATATTTTAAACTGGGGTGCAAAGTGCAAAAAATAACTATTCTATCCTTCCAACATTGAATTTTCTCACCAAAACATATACTATGGTGCAAAGTGCCAAATTTTTTTAATCGACGAACTAAGTGCCAATTTTTTTAATTAAGTGCAAAGAGCCAAAATCTTATATTTTCATGGTGTCTCTTATTGTGATGAATGCAAATTTAAGGCCGAGTTTGGGTTTTAGTAAGTATAATGACGAGGACATGTGAATGAACAAAAAGTAAATTTAATAAATGTTTTATTTAATTGTTTGATGTAATGAAAACATTTTCCTTGACAATTTACACACTAAATTCAAGAATCAAAATAATGTTAAGTGAATATAATTGTCTTTACATCTACTGAGTACTGAGTTTGTAACATCGGACCATATGCAGAGTATAAATCGTGAAGGAGTAATTTTCAGGAATACTAATAATAATAAAAAAAAGGTTGGGCCAAGTGGTAGTGACTTGCGATCCCCAGAGGCGAGACTCAAGTTTGAATCCTACTGAAGACATCACACTGGGGAGGACTTATACCATTTGCACTCTTCGGGCCGAGCTGTAAATACAAAGTCTAAAATAATAATAATAATAATAATAATAAATTCCAAAATTGATTAGTTGGGGTACGAATTACTGCAATATTGACTGGATATTTGTTATAGAAAGAAATTCTGAAATCTCGTAACACTAAATGTTGAGGAGGGTTGTACAAATTTTCCATATAATTGAATTTTATCAATTTATTTTCCTAAGATGGTAAATATATCATCATTATATCATAATTTACCCAACAATACACTATTACTTAGGGTTAACCTTGAGCGTAAGTCACACATGCGTCTCTTAGGGTCACTGATGTGCGAGAGCCTCCGAAAAAAAAAATTATATAAATATATTTGTATGTGTATATAATTAAATATATTTGTATATTGTGTCAAGAATCAAAGTAGCTCAGTTGGTATGGCACTTTCATATCGTGATAGGGCTACTGGATCGAAACCCTTCATTTTCAAGTTGCTATTCGTGGAGCCCAGATTTTAGTGTCGGAAGCTAAATACACTACTTAAGTTTTGGAAATCAGGCTTAATAAATTCGCAAATAGTTTAACGGAACCCCATATTCTAAACTAGTTGACAGATAAGTTGAGATAGATATTATCTAAATAAAAAAGTTAAAAAAAAAATTTATATTGCAATTTCAAATTTATTTGGAGTTGTGAGCCATGTGACCACGGAATCCGTATGAATATATTAGAATTTAAATAGTTTAGTGTTCAACCCTGCATATCTAATCATCTTTTCCAACAAATTTAAATAAATTATTCGTAATTTTTTATATCATTAATGGATGTAATGTGACGTGATATTAATATTAATTTGTTGGTTCATACTCTAAAATTAATATATTAAATAAAATTGATTCTCATATTATCGATGTTTTTCACAAAGTAAGATTATATTTGATTAATTATTCATTATTGTTTCTTATTTTTTTAGTTAATACTTTTGCTTTAAGTTTAACAGTTTGCTTAAAAAAATTGTATTTTTTATTAACGTATTATAGGTACATGAAAATTTAAGGTCCACATTTTTAAAGTTTGTTTAGGGTCACCGAAAACCACACTAATCTTATCTTATTATTATATATATTGGAGAATGGTCTTTGACTCTAATTTGACCAAATTCTTTTTTTCTAGAGTTTTGATTTTTTTTTTTATTATGAAAAAAATATTGATTGGTATATATTGCTCCATTAATCAAGGTCATAAATATTGTTTCCAACTCAATATGACGTTACATTACCAAGTTTAAAAAAATTAATTACCATAAGCAATCATCTTAAATCATGCCAAAGATAGTGATGTAACTTATATCTATAAAGATTTATGTTGATTAGTTGAAAATAAGAAAATTAATCAATTATTTTTTTCATAAATAACTAGCTTAGACTAAGCTTTTACCAAAAATAGACATACATATTTATGAAATGACCCGGAGACTTGGAGCTGAATCAGATTTCTAATTATGCCTTAGGAATATTAAAATTTCAGTTTTTCAAAAATCTATATTTAGACGAAAATTAATGTTAATTAAAGTATAAAATAAAAAATAGAACATGTCATAATTCACAATAGAGATAAATGTAAATCTGACTCAAGAGATTTTTTTCAAATAGATAGTAATTTCAAAATTCCGACAATCAAGCCAAAAAATAAAAAATTTCCAAATATAATGAGTTAGGTAGTTCATTGCAATCAAATTTGTTCGTAATATATAAGAAGACATGGAGCCAAGATTCGTTCTGTATTTTCTATTTTATTTTGTTTCCATACCATGCATTTCTTTTGTTTCGAGTGCTCTTATTCATCTCCCTAAAAAATGAAATGTTTTATTCATCACATGCTTTCTTTATGGATTTTAATTCATTTATCATATTGGTGAATTTTTCCTTTTGCTGATTTCAGGAACTTCTAATCCATGAGATGTAAATGTATGAATAACTTGAAGGAAGAGCAAGTGGAGTGATGTCAACACTGGTGATGATAAAATTACACAATCTAGATTGAACAATTATTGAAAGTTAAAAACTCAACTTTTGATTGTCAAGTTCAATGTTAGAATGTATTTACCTTTGAATGATCATGCATATTGCATTTTGCCCTATTTTTTTGTATTCTTTATTTTCATTATATAGATCGATGATGTTCATTTTTATGGGTATAGAGTATGAAAGTACGTTTGAGGTAATTATTATTTGATTTTTTTAGTATTTGTTAAAGAATTATTCTCATTTTTTAGGTTTTATGAATAACATGTTTTGCTTAAATTTTTTGTATAGTTTTACTTTTACTTAACCTCTTTTTTTTTGTTGGTGTAGATTGTGGTGAGATGTGGAGAATGACACTCATTTTTTTTTTTTTTTTTTGTAATTCGCAAACCTATTAAAATAATTATGTATATTTATTTTTTGCTATTTTTTTCTACTTTTTCATGGATCATGACTAATCCAAATTACATAAATCAATAGATTAGGATGTGATTGTCAATGTATTACATTTTAAGTCCATATGATTCACTTCTATTCTTATTTTACAAACAGTCATTCTCAACCGAATTATGTGTACACTTTTATCAGTTTAATGTGCATTTATGCTTAATTTCTCTTCATGTTAATTTATTTTATTCTTGATGTAAATTGTTGTATAATTACCCAAAAAAAAAAAGAATGTATATATTGTGGTGGGATATAAAGAATGAAAATATGCTTTTCTTTTCCTTTTTTCTTCGCAAGCTTCAACTAATTGGAGAGGTACAATCATTTTTGTTTTTCTTGTGTAATTTGTTTTGTTCTTTACATATTCCTATTTTGTTTTACAATATTCTTTTATTGACATATATATGGCATGATATTCAGTGTGTACAACTTCGACAAGAAAATAACCTCAAGAGAACTTGCAAGAAGAAGAAGATAAAGGAGGATGAATCCACAAGTTGCCCATAAACATTATTAACAAATGTTTAATTCCAATTTGTATAGTCCAAATTTACATATGATTAGAATGGTCTATTTTGTATCAAATTAGTTTTTCAATGTATTTAAGCTGGAATGAAGTGTCAATTCATTGTAAGTTATAAGTTTTAGGCTCCCAGATTAACTTTAATTATAGTTATGATAAAAATTGAATTTCAGTCTCACAAAATGCAAGTGAGAGACACTATTCGTCATTTTTGACGAAAAATATTTTTTATGCAACATATTGTGAAACTCAATGGATTCTACGTAATAAAAATAATAGGAGGGTGGGGGGGGAGGGGGAGGGTCGTTCATGTTTTGTAAATCACAGGCGGGTATTATGTTTTTTTCCCCCAATTCACAAATGCAAACAATTGAGTAACTAGATTAGTAAAAGTACACGTTTAAGATAATTTTTTGCATAGCACGGAATTAAGCTAGTTTAATTTGAATTCAGGACTTTAGCTTGGTCATAAGGCTATGACCCCATTAGTAGTACTTTATATAATTTTAAAAACTTACAGTTTGAAAATAACTCATCTTAATATTCCTATAAAACTCTATTTCAGTACTTTCATATTTAACCAACTAGCATAATTTTTTTTAATTTTTTTTTAAGAGACTACACAACTATCATAACTGAAGACCTTTAAGGCTACATGATAATAACATAAACCATTCTCAAATAGTAATGATAAACGGGAACAAATATTTCAGATTTGAAGCATCCTCAATGTCTCTTTGAAACTATCTCAACATTTATCTTGCATATTGTGAAAAAAATGAAAATGAAAATTGCTCATATATATATATATATATATATATATATATATATATATATATGTATATATATATATATATGTATATATATATATATATATATATATTCAAGTGGCTTTCCATATAAATGAAGATGTAATGTAACAAAGCTCATTGATAAACTGAAACATATGGAAGATAAACATTTGGAAGCGGAATAAATTAAGATTGCACTAATTAATGAGAGAAAATATAAGTTTCTATAATTAAAAAATTGGTAATTTTGCATAAATTATGGTAACTAAAAGATTCCTTGACTAGATAGGTAAATTAGGTAATTGCATAAAATTGTTATGGTGGCAACATTATACACTTAAATTTTGCAATAAACACAAATATTAATAATTAATTTGCCTTCCATAAATCTTCAATTCTATCAACTATATAATAAGTTCTCAATTGTACAAAAAGAAACACAGATAAAACACAAAGCCAAAGAAGAACAAACAATAATGGCTTCACACTTTCTTTTGATCTTGTTTATGCTTGCATTTGTATGCAATTGTCAAGCTGATTTGATAGATGACGTTTGTTCTAAAGTTGAAAAACCCAAGTTATGCAATCAAGTTTTAAGAACCGACTCACGTTCTTGTGGGGCGGATCTTAAAGGTCTCGGTCAAATTGCAATTGAGAAAAGTCGAGATGCCAGTCTAACCACAAGAAATGTGGCTAAAAGATTTCTCAAAGGCGCTACCAAAAGAGCTGCCAAATATTGTATTAAATATACTGGCTTTGCCATTGATGAGTTAAGCCACTGCTTGCCCTTGATGAAAGCTTTCAATAAAGGGGAGCCTGATGACCTACGACAATATACTTCTGCAGCTTTGATCCATATTAGTACATGTGGCGATGGATTTGGCTTGAGCGAGCCGGCTACGCGGAAAAAAATATCTAAACATACCCAAGACCTCATAGATGTGATTTTGGCCATTATTGGAATTTTGGAAAAGTGAAATCACAATCAGAGAGGTAAAGTAGAAAGAAAAAATATAGTAGTATTTCTGAAGAATGGATTATGAAATTTGAGATCTATTGATTTTTGAGAAATACCTTTTTGACAGAGTCAACATTATCAAAGTTTCGTATTCGATTTTTGTTTCGGTTAGCTGAAAATTGAAAACTTTTCGAAAAGTTTCTAGAATCGTTTAGGAAATATATGAAAAATATTACTAAATTATGAAAAAGAGGTAGTTCCAAGGCAAATATAAAGTTTCGGAAATACATGTTATTTTCATTTCCATTGATTCAAAAAGGGAAAAAAAATTATATTTTCGACGGCAAAAATGTAAATTTTGATCCATGGTCAGCATATTACTTGTTTCTAATTAATAGTTTTGATTTTAGTTTAACAGGTTGCTTAAAAAAACGTATATTTATTAACGTAATATATGTGCATGAAAATTTAAAGTTCAGATTTTTAAAGTTGGCTTAGGGTCACTGAAAACTCAGAGTCGACATTTTCATCACTACATCTAATCATTTTTTTTACGGCAAAATCAGTTAAATTATACCAAAGTACCAATAATAACTAATAACAAATCTAATAATAATATTAGACAAAAACCACCCTAATTTGAATTGAATCAAGACTTTAGCTTGACCATAAGGCTACAACCCCATTAGTAGTACTTTATGTAATTTTAAAAACAATAGTTTGAAAATAACTCATCTTAAAAACTAAAAGGATCTCCAATATTCCTATAAAACTCTATTTCACTACTTTTATACTTAACCAACTAGCATATTTTTTTTTAAAAAACTTTTTTTTAGAGACTAGCCAACTATCATAACAAAAGACCTTTAATAAAGGTACATGAAAATTTAAGGTTCACATTGTTTAAGTTGGCTTATGGCCATTGAAAACTCAGAGTTGGCCCTGTCAATTGTCATCACTACATGAAATAATTTTTTTACGACACAATCAATTAGACCCAAGATGGTTGGGCCAAGTGATAGTAACTTAAGACCTCCAGAGGTGGGACTCAAGTTTGAATTCTACTGAAGACACCACACTGGAGAGGACTTATACCAGTTGCACTCTTATATTCAAGTGACTTTCCATAAATGAAGATGAAATGTAATAAACTCAAGTATATGGAAGATAAACATTTGGATGCGGAATATTAAGAATGCACTAATTACATCCTAATCACCCACCCGCAACCCAAGCCAATTCTACTTCCAATATTATACTTATGCGTTACTACACTACAACATTTAAGGTCTTTCCCGGCGCGTAAAATGCGCCGGGAATAGCGAAAAAAGCTCCGGGAATACTATTCCCGACGCTTTAAATGCGCCCCACTGCCGCCGGGTAAAAGGGACGACGGGAATAAAAAAGCCGCCGGGAATAATTATTCCCGGAGCTTTTTACGCGCCGAGAATAGTTATTCCCGGCGTTTGCTAAATCTATCATGGAATAATCCCCCTTTTTTATTTTTTATTTTTTATAAATATAAAAGAATTTTCATTTTTAAGATATATTTTGTGCTTTTGATTATTAGTGCATATATATAATTCAAATCTAAATCCAATTATTTTTTTGAGGGTTTTTGGCATTTTGCACCCTGGAATTATAGGGTTTTGGCACTTTGCACCCTGACTTAAAAATTTTGGCACTTTGCACCCTGAAAATATAATTTATTTGGCACTTTGCACCCTAGTGTGTGTTTTAGTGAGAAAATTCATTGGTAGAAGGGTAGAATAGTTATTTTCAATTTTTTTTTCACTTTGCACCTTGGCAATATAGATTTTGCACCCTTAAAATCTAGAATGTTGGCATTTTTCATCCTAAAAATATAAATTATTAGCATTTTCACCCTGATTTAAATTTATTGGTACTCTGCACCCTAAAAATATAATTTGTATGACATTTTGCACCCTAATGTATTTTTTCTTAAAAGAAACAAACTCGTGAATGTCGGCGATGTAGAGATAAAATAGTCATTTATATGCACAACAATCATAAACTTGTTATTCTAAATTTATTTTACTTTATAATAACTTATTTTAACATTTTAACTCAGTAAAATTTAGATTAAAAAAAAGACATTGTCTTCTTTTTATTTCAAGTATCCTCTAAATTATTTACTCTATATCTAAAATACACGTTTACATATCTAACATATTATTATATTGCATGTTATTTACATTATTTAGATTATCATATTAAGTCGGGGTTGAAAATGTCAGAAGTTATATTTTTTGGGTGCAAAGTGTCAATATTCTATATTTCAGAGTTCAAAGTGTCAAAAACTATATTTTTAGGGTGCAAAGTGTCAAAAATATTCGAAAATAACTATTATGCCCTTCAATCAATGAATTTTTTCTTCAAAACACACACTAGGGTGCAAAGTGCCAACTAAATTGTATTTTCAGGGTGCAAAGTGCCAAAACTTTTAAGTTAGGGTGCAAAGTGCCAAAATCCTATAATTCCAGGGTGCAAAGTGCCAAAAGCCCATTTTTTTGATGATCTTTTAACAAATTCAATCACAATAACATATTTTTCAAATCATCCAATATATATTATCAAAATATGCATCTTTTCCAAATCATTTAACATATGAAATGCCCCAACAATTTGCATTAACAAAAAACGTTAATAAAATATCTATCAAACTAAATACAAAAATAATGTGCAATATAACCATCCATATTAAACCTTCTTCTTTGGCAACACCTTCCTGAGAATCAGAAAATGAATGTGTTAGGAACATAACAACAATGAAACACAAATAATCAATCCAAGAAATGAAACTTATCATATAGTAGTAGCTAAAGACAAACCAACAATAAATACGATGAGTTTTACCAAATAGAACTTAACGTAGACATGAATTATATTACTAATAGAAACACTTCCACAATCATAATTGCCCAAGCATATGGTAGTTAAACAAGACAAACCAACAATAAACAAGATGAATTCAACCAAATAAAACTTAACATAAACATGAAATTCATTAACTATAGAGAAATTTCCATTAATCACAATTACCAAACCATATGGTAGTAGTTAAACAAGACAAACCAACAATAGGGACAATCAATTCAACCAAATAAAACTTAACATAGACATGATATTCATTACCAATAGAAAAACTTACATGAACACAATTAGCAAACTTAACATAGACATGATATTCATTAACCTCTCATACCTCACCGGTATTGTGGTTTTGCGTTTATTTTTTTTCACTGTAGTTTCTTGCATGGGTTCTTGCATCTGCAATTAATTGAAAATCATAGATTAATTTTCTGCATCTGCCTAGAGGAACTTGAAGAAGTAAAACTTTGAAACTCTTGAAAAATATTACCTCGCAAAATTTGACACTTGAGTGCATATGACTTTCTCGAGGAAAAGTAGCACCCTGTAAACTTGAAGATTGTGGGGCTGCATTCACCTCGTGATCTTGTTGTGAGCGACTAGATGTCCCTCCATGCATATTGGTCGGGGGCTCCTATTGATGAGAATATAGTTTTGTAAATCTCAAATATTACAACTTCACAAATATTTATGCATACATATATAACTCTAAAATGCATACATTACCTTAGACGCTTGAACATTTTGGTGGAAACGAGATTGAAGTGCATTTTCAATCATTTGTTCCATCTCTTCCCTTAGCTCCATCCTCAGTTCTTCTCTAACACGCTCCTTAAGGGATTCCACTATGAGGGAGACCTTCTTATCAATAATTGAGTCTTGATTCTTTATGGCCAAGACTTTAGTGGGCGTAAGACCAAATCCATATGTGCGTAAACGTCCGTGTTTCTCAGGGCCTAAAACAACATCCAAAATTTGATCTTTCATTTCCTTAGAGTTCATGGCCTCCGGATTTTCTGAAATAAGATTTGTCAACTTTTCCTACAAGTTAACAAAAAAATGGGATTTAGGACAAATGGAGATTAACATTATAAATTCAAAATCAAATATAGAATATAGAATTTACAATTACTTACAATAGTAGAAGATGTATATGCATCATGGTGTCCATTCTTCGGCGTGTTTGCCTTCACCCATACGTCAAAGTTGGAAGGTTCTTCACCCTTCTCTATAAACATCTAAGAAACAATAAAATATTTCACGAGTAAGCATATCAATTCTTTTTCATCTACAAAGAACTAATAAAATTGTCTAGTTTTATCTACATGATTATATCTTACATAATTTTGTCTCATTCATCACTCACTCGAACCATGCATTTAGTACATCTAGTTTGTATACATGTCAAAATTCATAAAATCCAAGCATGAAATAACACACCAAAATATGGATTCTCACAAAATGAATTCAGGAGTTTGCACCTGAAAAGGCTGAATTCTCTGTTTCTCGCAATCGTATGCAAAAATTCGCAGTCAAGGACAAAAGAAGTTACATAAAGCTGTTATAATCTGCACTCATATGGTATATGTTAGTAAAACCAATGGATTGAAGTATAAAGTAAGATTAAATGCTTCAAAGTTCATGAAATTTCTAACACAAGAGAAAATCTATATAGAAAACCCAAATCTTAGTGAATTGACACAAAGGATTAAAGGGGATTGCATGTTATTTATAGGAGAGAAGATTTTATCAGAAAATAGAATATATATGAAAATTAGAACAAAAGACAAGCTCACTCACATTTCTTAATAGTGAAATAATAAAGCTAAAGTCATGTGAAGTTTTACAGCTAATAATTAACTAGCTATATAGTCCTATAGGTTAACATTCATCAATGTATAAACATTGCAGGATATGAACTATAGGGCAGCAGTTGTGCAGGGTAGGTGTGGGGTGGGGATATTGTTCAAATCAATATTCTTTCTATTTCAATTACCAATATATCAAAATTAGTAGGAAAAATATAAATGAAGTTAATCAATTAGTGTTATTATACAATACAAGTGGATTGAAAGGAGTCCATAGGACAAAAATTCCAAATGTTTCAAGGTCAAAACTGCAATTTTTAATAAAACATGAAACCAATAATATTAAGGATTTTAATATTAAGGAATATTAAGAATGCACTAATTACATCCTAATCACCCACCCGCAACCCCAGCCAATTCTACTTCCAATATTATACTTATGCGTTACTAATTCCATCCTAATCACCTCAATCCAATATTTAACTTTTTTTTATGAAGTCTTCTAGCCCACTTCCAACCCTTTATACTAATTGATACTTATCAAACAACTAGTTGGGAATTAGGCCCAATAATACTTGCTTACCTGTTGACGTAGACATTGAATAATAAGGAAATTATCATTCCAACTAGTAATAAAAGTAATTTTTTATTTAAATTTTTGGTTAATAAAAATCATCAATAATGTATGTTATTTTGTAGTAAAACATTTTTTCAAGTGTTCTAAATAAATTTATTTTAATCTTAAAATAAATCAAAGAGAAAATTGCTCAAATTTGTGATATTAACTCAATCGTACATGAATTAGGATGTATAGGTAAATTTTGTAATTACTATTATTCTCAATCAATTATTTGTATGTCCAAATTTCTTTTCAAGCTACTTCATATTTTTTTATGATTATTGATTATTTATATCATAATATAGAACTGGTTATATATTTAGGGATAGATACACAATTATCTAACTTAATTATATACATAATTTATATTGATTGCCACGGAAGTATCGACATACTAAAAAAAAATTATTTTTGACAGTTATATTAACAGAAAGGTTACTGGAGATTGAAAACAAGAATGAAGAAGCAGAAATTGAAAATGAAGCAAATGACCGTTTGCAATCAATTGAAGGATAGAAGACGGGTTTTTTTTATCCTAAGCACGTTATATGCAATTTAGTTTTATTATTGTTTTTCTTTTATTTGTTTTATTTGTTTCTCCGCTTTTGTTTCACGCTTTTGTTTAGGCAGTTAGGTTTCAGTTAGTTAGGCCCGGGATTATATAAACAGAGTGGCCTTCATTTAGCTGTATTCAAGAGAATTCAGATAACTCTGTAAATTCACATCCAAAGTTTAATTCCAGTTTGTTTTTCCTTTTCTTCTCCATGTTTATCTTCAAGATAATAAATGTCTTCTCCCTTAATATATATTTAGACAATCTTTTTTTTATCTACTAAATTGTGGATCAGAGCCTATACCAGATAGCACATTAGGTACATGTCCTCTATAGGGTCGAAAATCAATCCAGATTATTTGATACTTAACTCGAGCTCGTTCGATGAAAGCTTGTTTGAGCTTGATTCGTCATACTAATCAAACAATCTTGAACATCATTTTTTCGTTCGATAACTTTTGAAGCTCGATTCATCAAGCTGAAAATAGATAATATACATGTAAAATATCAACCTATTCGATACTTAGAGCGAGCTCGTTCGATAAAAGCTTGTTTGAGCTCGACTCGTTTAAATATCAAACCAAGATCAATCACAAAATTTCGAGCTCGATAAAATTCAAACCAAGATTGAACTGTGTGTCTTTCGACACTACTCGACTCGACTACACCCCTAGTCCTCCCCAGTGAAGTGACTCCGGCAAGATTCGAACTTGGGGTTCGCGAGCTGCTGTCATTTGGCCCAGATAAATATAAATAATTTTTCACATTAATCCCGCCCTCCTCGGTTAAAATTTCTGGCTCTGCCCATGCTATAATCTATTGATAAAAAGCAGTACACTATGTTAAACCGTCCAATTTACCCTTCCCTAATAACTAACTGATCGAGTTGGTTCTTATTTGAAACATTAGATATTGCACGTTATGACATTTAGGACATAGCCAGTTGGTTAATGATGAAGCTCCAGGACTAAGAGGTCATGGGTTCAACTCCAATGAATGTGAATTTTCCTCTAATTTAATATGAATGTTTGGTAGTGGTTTATTATTATGAGAATTTACCTAAAAAGGTAAACACAAAACATAAGTAAGTTACTTCCATGTTAACCCAAAAACTCAGGCAAAGATGTTGAAAATTCTATATATAAAAATTATAAACAGAACATCAAAATAGAATTAAAATACACGACCATGACATAATTGAACTTTTAAGATCTGTATATAAAGTTGCATTTTTGTGTTACACAAACTCTCATAACTGTGTAAAAGTCGTGAACAAACTTTTAATTTGCAGCAAGCTGGCGAGAGGAGAAATGAAAATATCATACCTTAGTATAATATAGCTAAGGAATAACATAAACATCATCGATTTGTAGGGATCTTTACCATGAAGCCAAACGTTGCAGCCGGTTATATGCATGTTTGGATAAGGGAAAAAGCAACTCCTATGAACGAAAAGAAAAGCTTATCAAGAAGAGAAAATAAGAATGATTACAATTGCATTTCTAAGAGAAAATACAGTAATTTCCTAACATTCTATTAAAGATTGAAAAGAAAAGGACACTCAATGCCAAAATACTTTTCTCACGTATGGCTTTAACTAATAGAGAAGGTAAATAATAACATTATAAAATTTGTGAGACAGATCTTCTATACTACAAAGTGAAGATACAAAGAAATTAAAAAAAAAAAAAAAAAAAACAGAAACAATATTGAGTTACTTGCTAGCAAACACCTTTAATCAAGCTATGAATGATGTTAATATTTTACCTTTCATAATTAGAATATTACCCATACTTCCGAAATAAGACTAAAAAAACTACTCTCTCCATTTGCAAATTATAGTATTATCAAATCAAGTTTAATCATTGAGTTTTTAATCTTAATTAGATCTCGTTTGATCAGTTAATAAATGAAATAAAACATACGTTGAAATATCAAACTATTTGAGTTTTACATGTGTTCGACCGATTAAATTTTATTTTAGTTTAATATATTTAATAATGAAACCAAAGTGAAACACAATTTTAATTTATTAAAGCATTATATCAAAGTTAAGTAATAAACTGGTTAAGTCACTTAAGTCGTTCACATATCTTGTTCAGTGTACGTTTTGATTTTAGTACTTTTTTAATCAAATACCTTAAGACTTGTTATATATGCCTAAACTAGTATAGGTAACAACTAACAACAAAGGTCCGCCTCTGATTAGCAGAAATCAAGTTGCCCATCAAAATTTTCATTAAATACATATCACATGATTTAAAAGACGATTTTTTTTAGGGATTAATGCATTTTTGGTGCCACAACTATAGCCCACTGGCGTTTCTACCCCGTAACTTTTCGGGCTGGCACATTCGGTGCCACAACTTCAACATCAGTGGCAATTTTGGTGTCAATTGAGGCCCAATTTCAAAATTGGCCCGAAATTTCCCCATATGCGGGTCATGTGATTTAGTAATATATCAAAATTGACCATTCAACGTTTTTTTCAATAAAAAAAATACCAAAATTTAAAATTTTAACTTTTCCTATAAAATTCACCAAACATTCCCTTAATTAAATTATTACCCGCTTTCTTATTCTTCCCCAAATAAAAACATCCAAGTAGCCTAGTTCTTGGTGGGTGAATTTTTTTTTTCATGAAAAAGGTGTTGAATGGTCAAAATCCCCAATTTTCATGTCACATGGCCCGTACATGGAGGAATTTCAGGCCAATTTCAAAATTGGGCCTCAATTGGCACCAAAATTGCCACTGATGTTGAAGTTGTGGCACCAAATGTGCCAGCCCGAAAAGTTACGGGGTAAAAATGCCAATGAGCTATAGTTGTGGCACCAAAAATGCAATAATCCCATTTTTTGTATTTTTTATTCTGACTACAATACTTAGAGTTTATATAAAAAATAATTCCACGCTAAAACAATACAATTATGTTTGAACCACGGGGATCAAGAGTTTAAGATGAATGTATTTCATTCATCATTTAGTTACCGGTTGAACTGTAATTTCTTCATAACCATTGTTGTGCTGCAACCAACCATTAACATGATTGCAACGAAAATAAATTTGTCACTATTAGTAATGAATTAGTAACTGCATATCAACAAAATTTCAAATAAAAAATGTTCCTTCAATGATAACAATTCTACAAACTACCGACGTTTTGTAGGAATTTTGTTGTAAAGTTGTAGGAAAAGGTTATCCATAACGACGAAATCATAAAACGAAAAATTATCCGTCGCTATTTAGATTTAGTAACTGAACAATGACGGAACTATTAACATAAATATGTTCCGCCAATAATAATAACAACTTACCAACGAAAAATTGGGAAAAAAATATTTTTTTGTAGGAATTTGGTTGTTAAGTTGTAGGAAAGTGATCTATAACTACGAAATTGTTCCAACGAAAAATTTTCCGTTCCTATATAGCTTTAGTAACAAATATGTAACTGAACAAAGACGAAAGTAACGATAGACATATGTTCCACAAATAATAATGACAAATTACCGACACAAAATTTAAACAAAAAAAATTCTTTTTTGAAATTTGTCATTAAGTTGTCGGGAAAGACGATACATAGTAGTGAAATCATTCCGATGAAAAACAATATGTCACTACTTCTCTTTCATAACGCACACAAGTTTAAGTGAATTTTATATCTAAGCACTATGAAACAAGAGGTGATAAATTAGATTCTCTTAAAGTAAGATAGTTCTTCCCAATCCAAAGAAAATTATTATGTCCAACTAATCAAATTTCTAGGAACTTACAGTAAATGCAATTACACTTAATCAATTACATTGTGACTAGGATCATTAATAAATCAATTCGGTATAAGGTGGTAATATGGATCGATATGCTAGATTTGTTTTATATGAGATTCACAAAATTTTCAACATGATCAAATCTATGCGTGTCGATTGTTCTTCTCTGTTCAAGTCTTTTTCGATCATAATTTAACTTAGGAGTTTCATTGGGTAAGTTGGCATTCCCTTTGTTCGAGCAAACGTGATGGGGGATTGGGATTTAGAGACTTGGAGTCGTTTAATATAGCGCTTCTTGCTAAACAAGGGTGGCGTATCTTGGTGTCTCCTAATACTCTTCTAGCTAGGATTCTCAAGCTATTTCCCACAAACGGACTGACTTCATGAATGCTCCTTTAGGGAGTTCTCCTTCATTAACCTGGCGTAGTATTTGGGGTATAGACCAAGAGAGTACTTATGGCAGGTGTTAGGTGGAGAGTTGGAAACGGCAAAAATATTCGAATTTGGGGAGACAATTGGCTTCCTCGTTCTCATTCGTTCAAAATCATTACTCCGATCCACCATGTTTTTTGCCGAAAGAAAGTTGTGTTAGCTCTTTAATTAATTGATCATGATAGAATGGGAATGTGATAGAAACTTGATTGAGAACATTTTTATTAACGAGGATGCTCAATATATTCTGTCTATCCCTCTTGGCCAAATGAATTATGACGACATCTTAATCTGGCACTTTGAAAGATCCGGTTGTTTTTCAGTCAAATCTGCATCTTCGCCGCAAAATTAAAACAACAGATTTAGAGATTAATTCAGGAAGTTCTAGCTCCATGTCTAAGCTGAATTGGGAATGGATTTGGTCAATTAAAGCACCTTAGGTGAAGCATTTCGTATGGTCATGTTGCCGAGAAGTCCTTCCGGTTGGTGCAATCTTCATCATCGAAAGATAACTTTAGAAAGTTCGTGTTTGAGGTGTGTAATGGTGAGGAATCTGTCCTCCACTGCATTTCTTGCAGCTATGCACGACAATGTTGGGCCTTATCCGGCATTCCTTTCTCCAAATATAGCAGTTCGACGTCGGAAGCAATTGATTGGTTTATGCGGGTGCGATCGAAGACCGATGCCTCAGAATTGGGCTTAATGGTTACTATGGCCTAGTGGTTATGGTTTGGGCGTAACAAATTAAACTACTTTGGGAACAACAAGATATGGCTCCACATGAGTAAGTTTCATTTGCTTGCAACTTTTACCGGAGAATTCGGGAATCGAAAAGTACTCTCCCTAATCAAATTCCAAACAGATCTGATTGCAAGTGGATTCCCCCACCTAATGGTTATGTTAAACTTAATTTTGATGCTGCTATTCATATGGAGTTAGGTGGTTTTGGAATTGGATTTGTTGCACGTAATCATTTAGGCTTTTGTCTTGATGGGGGAACAAAAAAGTTTGATTGATTATATCATTGAATCCGAAGCTGCGGAAGCTATAGCTGCAATACGGTGTCTTGAATTTGGTATAGCTAGAGGCTGGAAGAATATTTTGCTTGAAGGCGATTGCAAAATTGTTAACGATGGAATTCAGGGATTGCATTCTCATTTTCATCCGTTGGGACATTCTTTTTAAGATATCAAAATTTTGGCCTCCAAGTTAGACTCTTTTAGCTGTTCTCACACTTTTAGAGAAAATAACGCGGTTGCTCACACTTTAGCTAGGGTAGCCTTTAGTTTTTCTTCTACTAATTATGATCTTCCTATGTTTATCAATAACCTTGTACTGAATGATATTGGTCATTATTGAATTTTCCCTCCGGGACTTCTAAAAAAAAATAAAAAAGTTTTAATTGATTCTGATACTTAAGATCTACCTAAGATGGGGTGAATTAGGTTATAAAAACTTTTTGCAAAGTATTTCGTTCCAGAAACAGTTAGTTATAAGTTCCAGAAAAATTAGTTTAATGTTCCAGTAACTTTAATCTGAAGATTGTTGTTCCAGTAAGTTTATGTTTATAGTTCCGATATAATTAAGTTCAATGTTCCAGAAGAGTAAAGTACGAAAATAAACAAAGTAAGAACAAGATCACCTTTTTTATAGAGGTTCGCGCCCGAATGGCCTACTTCCTCACTTCCAGCACCCCTGGGTAAAATTCACTAAAAAGCGTGGCTTGCAGGACGAACCTTCGCCACACGAGATTACAAGATACAAATCTTTCTCTCGATTTTACCGAGCTTGCTAGGACACCTCCTATAGCTCCAACAATGTGTTTACTAGACCTCTGCCTATCGCAGTAACATGTGCTTGCTAGAACCCTATGTTCTATCGCACCAAAAATGTGCTTACTAGGTAAACAACCTATTGCACTAAACAATCGTGCTTGCTAGGACACCTCCTATCGCACTATTACAGTTCTTCGAATATGATGAAGTAAAGAGATCACTCCTCACGAGTAGATGATTACAATTTAAGCTCACTACAAATTCCCTCTAACACTCGGATTTTCTCAATGTTTACAAGAGCAAGAGTTAGATGGATTTTGATATTTTAAGAGAACTTTCGCAAAATAAGGATCGAAAATTTTCGTACGAATATTGCAAGTGAAAAGCTTAATTTCTCTCAAATATGGTGTGTAAAATTCAACCAACGTAGGTCTATTTACACTTGTAAAAATCAGCTCTTTTTTAGAAGGAAATATCCTTTTAAAATCTTTCTATGTGTAAAATGATTCTCTAAATATCTTTTATGATTTCCTCAAATATTTTATCTCAAAATCAGATTTATTTAACAAGGAATGTAGGAGACAAAATAAATATATTTCTCTTTAAAAGATTCCATTTAAATACTAAGGAAATATTTCAAATAACATATTATGACATATTTTTAAATTTCAAAGTGTAATATATATGCCATATCCAATTTTCTTTCATTAAAGTGACAAAAATTATTTTGAACCAAGTTCATTGAATAAGGCCACAATTAAGAACAACTGAAATTTTCCTTTTCTTTAACAAATGATACGGCAAAGGTATTTGAAAAAAGCTTTCCAATATAAAATGATTTCTTCTTTGGCCGAGAATATGGTACAACCGTACAAGAAGGTAAGATAAAAATGATATTTTATTCCATGATTTAGTAATGATCAATAGTCCAATTTTTGCCTTATATAAAGATTTCCAAAGCATTTAATTAATTCTCCCACAAGTAATATCAGCTACTTAAAAAATAAGGAAAGAATTCAATTTTTTGCACAAAATAATTTGAAGGGCCGATTTTAGTTCAAAATAATTTGGGCCAATTTTGAAAAATGATTTGAAGGCTTAGTTCGAAAATATTGGGCCAAAATAGTTTTAATTGAAAACCTTTACTCTTATTAGATTGAAAAATCCGTTACCTATAACCGCAACTTTCTTGGATCGAAAGTTGGGCTCTTCAAGGGTGTTAGGCCTTCAATTAAATTCTTCGTCTTGTCCTCTTCGACTTGATGAATCTTTGATGCTCGATTTATTGCAATTGAGCCTTGTTCTTGATATATTAAAATATTTCGTCTGCTAAGATCATCCTCAAGAAGACATCACGATAATTGTTTGGCAATCATATGTCATTCGGCTAACATATTCACTTGTAATTGGTTGTTATTTCAGTACATTTTCCATTCAATTCAAATCTTTGTGTGTGGATTGTTCTTCTCTATTCAAGTCCTTTTTGATCATAAGAACCTTAGGAGTTGAATTTAGCTGATCGAGTTTTAATTGATTCACTTGTAATTGGTTGTTATTTCAATACAATTTCCATTCAATTTAAATATGGTAGCTGAGTATTGACTGCCTCGTATTTTTAACCGCTACCACTTAAGTCCATAGGTCATGGATAATTTTGAACTGACCCTAATTCCCCAATTTAAGTTCCATAAGGTCCAATTTATGTTATAATTAACTCCACATACCTTTTAAACTTACACATTAGGCCTAAATTCTAATTATCTTGCCTATTAGGTCCAATTATGAAATTTACGTAAGTTTTACATTTTCTCAGTGCAATCAATTTAGTCCAATTAAAATCGACTATAAACTTGATAACTTAAGTTTCTTATTTATGTAAAAATCAATTGAAAATTCATTTTGCAACTAGTTTAAATTACAGGATATTATATAGATGGTTTAAATCAATGAAATAAGCGAAAATATAGATTAATCAGTGAAAATTTGATAAAATCAATAAAAAAATCATTCAAATCAATTAAAATTGGTGAAAAGATGGGTTAAATTGATAAAAAAAATTGCTTTAAATCGATAAAAAAATGATCAAAACTAGTTGAGTCGGTCAAAAACAGTTTAAATCAATGAAGTTAGTGAAATAGATGAAATCGGTGAAAAGTTGGGTTAAATCTATGAAAACGGGTTAAATCGATGAAATTTGATAAAAAAGAAATGAGTTAAATCCGCATAAAATTATATAAATCAATGAAATTTAAAAATTATTACATTAACCCCTTTTAAATATAAAATCTTTCAATTACACCCTGAGCACAATTTTGTCCGTTATATAAGGTACATATTAAGTGGGATTTAAAAAAAAAATTAGCATGTGATTGATCTAGTTGGAATGGACTTATAATACCCCGAAAGCCACGATTCAAGTTCAAATCCATGTTGGAGAAATTCTCATATAATATGTCTGACACGTTTTGAAAGAAATTTGACTATTGAGGAAAAAAAGATAATTGAGTATTTTTGTGGGAAGGGAACCCTCAAATTCAATGGAACTAAAACTTGACTACTTTGTTAAAATTGATTTTAGAAATTTGACCTAGCGGTTAGAGAATTGAGTTTAGAAAATGTTAATTCTTTTTTTTTTTTTTTTTTTTTTTTTTTTTTTGAGGAACTAGTAAAGGTTAATCTTGTATAACTGATTTTCAAAAATTGATTATATGAGTATTCAAATCGTGTTAATTCAAATTGAAATATTTATCAAATAATAGATATAATCTAAATTTGGTTTAATGAAGTAAATTAAGTAAAAATATAATGAATCGAGTTTTATGAATTTAAATTAAATTCAAGAAACTTGATTTTTATTTTGGTCATAATAAAATTAAGTCAAAAATAATTCTCCCATTTTATTTCTTAACAGTTTTTTAAGTTAGGATCTTTTATGTAAAATGAATTTTTTTAATCACCACAAGAAAAAGTTTAATCCTATTTACAAAATGTTTATTGTCAATGTCAAACTTGTCTTTAACATAAAAAAATAATAATTTAAGAGATTTAGGTGACATGTCACAATCGATATAAATGGTTAGGTGGTGGCCGGAATATATATTGCAAGTTTAAATAACGTGAATATAGTTTCCCGTAAATAGGTATTATACCTTCTTTCGTTATCCACAAAATCAAGGGATCGGAATAATTATCTACACAAGTCCTGAGGTTTTGTGAAATAACAAAATCACCCCTACAGAAGGTTCCAATAGTTACCAAAATGGACATTCAATATAATTTTGGTCATCAGACTCATCACATATCTTTAAAAGGTATATGATATTTTTGTAATTATTGAAATTGATGGGTTGTTTATATAATTTCATTTAATCTCAAGGACGCATAACCGCCAAAATGTAGTTTTCCCATATGCTCATTCAACGAAAGAAGAAAAAAAGTCAAAAGAATAAATTATTCACCACGCGAACGGCTCATATGTTACTCGTCAAAGGTTATGGAAATTAAGAATTTTATAAAATAATGTTGCAAAAATTAGCAAAATATGCATGTCGATCATGTGCTATGTCATGTGCACACATTAAAATACATCTATTTTTTTTTTCTTAATAAAATTCAATATAATATCGTAGTACTATCACTCAAATGGTTTCGATTTCTTCCATGCATGTGACAAAATAAAAATCTGGTAAAATCTTAAATTATTAACTAATTAGGCTATAACTAGAGCCCTAATTTAGATTTCAGATTAATGCAAACAAAATTAAGGACTTTGATCTATTTTTTTATTAATAAATTTATGGAATTCTAGCTCTTTAATTACTGGAGCTATTTAGTGACCTTAATTGGGACGTTTCCTATAGTACTGATGCTGATTGTTAACAAACTTTGGATTTTACTATTTTATGGAGCAAGTGAAATTACCTTAATTTGGCCGTTTCCATTCATTTATGCAGGGTAGTGAATATGACATTGATATTATATTAGTATTTAAAAAAAGTTCATGTTCACTCACTTAGATAATTAATATATCTAGATATACTATATATACCTCTGGCCTAATTCTTTATTTCATAGTTAATTTTAAGTATAATTCAAGAGATCATGATATAACATATAAAAATATAGTTTTACTTAACCCTAAAAAGCCAAATCAGGGTATTAAAAGAATTAAAGAATTAATATATCCATTTAAAAGTTCAGAAGACTATAGTATGGAATTTTTTGATTCTTGCAACATACCTCCTGCAGCTTCTTGCGCCGACCTTTTGATTCTACAGGAAATCGTTGTAACATCAAGAACAACCTACACGAAGTAGACATTGGAGGTAAGGGTTAGCATGAATCCTTGGAACTTCTCTTCAATCTAATGAATTAATAAATGCATAACACTTAATAAGCTCAAATATTCTTTGTAAGAGAAGCGGCTATAAATTAAGTAGTTGGAGTTGGTTTCCACAAAAATAGCTCAGCAGAAACACAATTATGAGTGATGATCTAAACTCAATGGAACCACTTCTCTTTCAGAATTATTATCAACGTCATCGCTATTACAATTACTGCTGTTAATATTATGATTATTAAAATATAATTAGGGATAGTGCCATTACCGAGTATATATTTAATCCACATATTAATCATACATTATATTTTTGAAGAACTTTGTGCAAAGGATAATTTTTTTGCTTCCGACATAATTAGTCCTATTTACATCATCTCTATCAGAAATCATGAGACATTGATGTTTTCTTCAAGGTTACCTTAACAACCTTTGAACACGAAACAAAGGCCTTTACTTTGGAACATAAAGGGTTAAGAATATATTGGAACATTAAACCCATGTAATGTCCAATTTCATAAAACTTATATATATATTATATCGGGCACAAATATATTGGATACATGGGCGATAACAGATTTCTTGAAGAATATATTCAAACTTAAACCCATTCACGCAGTGCAATCATATTTTGTTCTTCTGACTATTTGGAACATAACATAGGAAATTATATTCACCTGGATAGCATACACCACACCATTGATCGTGTAGAAAGTAGGACTCAATCCATCAGTAGATACAGCACGAGCCTGCCAAATGGTAGAAAGTAGGTAAATGACTTAACCGTCCTAAATATCACAGCCAAAACTAAATCAAGCCTGATAAAAGAACTTAAACCTACCTGGTAATAAATCTCTGCCCAGAACAAAACTGAGTAATGCATAGGTCGTGAAGAATGCAAGACTTGGCATATCAAGCACAATGTGTTGAATAATCTAGCACAAATATAAAGCTATATCAATCAGGACAAAAGTTGATATACAAATTAAATATCAGACAATAACAACATAAACAAAATTGATACCTCTGGATTTAACTTTTGAACATCTCGCCGTAACACAAAAACTAAGCATCTTACTAAACAAACAACAAAAAGTGAAATTCCGATTAGGCAAATTATGACATCTCAGTTAACTCAAATTAAATGTACACGTCATAAATGAGCTAACGCCAATTTACACCCCCCCCCCCCCCCCCCTGAAATTCATAATGTTCAATATACCCCGGTGATTTGAAAAAGAGCACTTTATCCCCTTCTAAAATTTTTAAAGAAGTAACCTTCTGCCATATAGTGTAACTCACTTGCCAAAAAATTGAGAGTGGGCATGAAAAGTGTTTTTGTAACATAGGGGGTAAATTGCCACATTTATCATAACACATGGGCTAAATCGCCACATTATCATAATATAGGGGTAAAGTGCCACAAAAAAAAATATCCGGGAGGCGGTGTGAAACTTTTATACAATTACAGGGGGTAAAGTGCTTTTTTCAAATGGAGGTGAATTAATTATGAATATCAGAGAATAAATTGCCATTAATTCAATAATAAACGCCCACCTTCAATTAGAAATTAAGGAAAAAAGATATACTCATATGAAATTTTAGAGTTGAAACAATTCGTTTGAATATTAAATGGACAAAATTACAAACCTCCATTAACCAAGAAATTAAGGAAATGGAATACTTTTTGAGTAGTCCAACCATACTCTGGTACTCTCAATTGTATTCTCACCAATTGTACCTAAAAGATATTCACAACAAGTCACATCAAATTCTCATATAATAATAATAATAATAATAATAATTCTGTTGATAATTACAAGAGCAACAACGGCGACGATTCCATAGAGAGCGGCAAGGAGGTGAAAAATTCGATCTTGCCAAACGGGTGACTCATTGACACCGTCCCACCAACTCGTGGCATCCTTAAGGCGGAGCGCCACCACCGCTGTCGATGGGTCGAACATCAATTAATAATTAATTAAATCAATGTGCTTGAGATTGAGATTGAGATTGAGATTGGTTTAATGATTGATGCGGATAATAATAAATGAAAAAGAATATTAGATTGGGTATGTTGATTGTTTTTGGGGGAAGTTTCAAGAGCGGTGGAAGGAAGATATGTGTGAAAATGATGCACTCATAACTCACAAGGACAATTACACGTGGATCTATTTGCCTTGGATTGAAACCCATGGCGGTTTCAGCTTGCCGAGCTATTTGTATATTAGTAATGTTAACAAATATAAATTATAAATATTAATAAGATAAATATAAATGAGGGGACATAATTAATTCTTAATGCTCTCCAATATTATGGGTCGTATGTTTCACATTTATGAGAGTAGTTTGAGAAAGTGGCGGAAGTCGGTGAAATAATCTCCATTTGCAAAATATTGTTTGTTTATTTGAGTTTTTGGAAAATTGTTTGATAAATAAGATTGGTGTATCATGTATGTATATTTGGAAAAAATTATGTTATAGGTGTAAGATGTAGACTTTATGTTAAATCATATTTGTTATATGAGATAGGTTGTGTAAGAGATATATTATATTATGTCAAATCAAATTAGGGTTGATGTAGAATTTTTTTTAGAGATAAAAGAAATTGTCGCTCGTTTGACTTTTGGGAAATTGATTTGAGAAAACTAAGAGAGAATAAATTTATTTTAGAAAGTAAAAAATGTGTTTATTTCATTTTTCCTTAAAGAGAAATAATTTCGAAAAGACCATACAAACAAGCCCTAAAATCTTTCTGTAGTAAATTTTATCTTTTGTTTCTTACGTACTTAGGATAAGAGTGGAAAGAGAAGAAAAGAAAAAGGATGAATTTATTTAATAAAAATAACCAAAGCTTGATGTAATTTCTAACTTCCTCACTTTTCAATTGTTTCGATGAATTTACTAATTAATTAGTTTTAGTTTGATTGAGTAAAAAGAATTGATGTATGATGTACTTAATCAAATTTTAACGATTTCGTCCAATTATTTCATGCATATTTGTTTGGTTTACGATTTCTCCTCGTGTTTTCAAAATGTCGACTAAATTTTCAAAATTTTAGATGCAAAAGATACAGTTTGAAAATAATATTTGGTGTGACAGAGAGTGATGTAATATCACTGTTTTTAAATGACGTTATTAATTTTTAGCAACCATAATATATTTTAGGAAATTTATCTTCTGGAGTGTATTTGAACCATAATAATTAAAAAAAATATCGTAAAAGTTGATTGCAATAAAATTAATTATAAGGAATTTAGTTTTTCAATCGATAGTGCAAAGGTAAACACTTGAATGAATAAACAATCTATAGACATTCGGCTCAAGTTGGATTTATTAAATTTCGTTTGAGTTCAATTCATTATACATATCAAATCAAGTATAATTCCAATGTATTTTTAATCTTAATGATCTCGTTTGATCCGTTAATAAATGAAATAAAACATACGTTGAAATATCAAACTATTTGAGTTTTACTTGTTTTTGACCAGATTAAATTTTATTTTAGTGTAATATATTTATTAATGAAACCAAATTGAAACACAATTTTAATTTATATATTAAAACATTATATAAAAGTTAAGTAATAAACTGGTTAAGTCACTTAAGTCGTTCATATCTTGATCAATGTACTTTTTAATTTTACTTTTTTAATCAAATACCTTAACACTTGTTATATGCCTAAACTAGTATAGGTAACAAGAAATATATATCACACATAATTTTAAAGAAGATTTTTAATTTTTTTAATTTTTTATTATGACAACAATACTTTAGAGTTTATATCAAAAATAATTCCTCGCTAAAACAGTACAATTAAGTTTGACTTTGAACCACGGGGGCAAGAGTTTAAGATGAATGTATTTCAGTCATCATTTAGTTATCGGTTGAACTGTAATTTCTTCAGACCCATTGTTGTGCTGCAACCAACCATTGCAGATTGGAATGAACATACATATGTCGCTATTAGTAACGGCATATCAACAAAAATTTAAATAAAAAATGTTCCTTCAATGATATCTACAAGCTACCGAAGAAATATCGGGAAAATTATTTTTTGTAGGAATAAAATTGTTAAGTCGTAGGAAAATGTTATCCATAACGATGAAATCATTCCAATGAAAAATTATCGGTCGCTATTTAGATTTAGTAACTGAACAATGACGGAACTATCAACATAAATATGTTCGGCCAATAATAACGACAAATTGGAAAAAAAATATTTTTTTGAAGGAATTTGGTTGTTAAGTTGTAGGAAAAAGTGACCCATAGAGACAAAATTGTTTCAAACGTAAAATTTTCCATTGCTATTTAGCTTTAGTAACAAATATTGTAACTGAAAAAATACGGAACTAACGATAGAAATATGTTCCACAAATAATAATGACAAATTACCAACACAAAATTTTAAAAAAAATCTTTATATGAAATTTGTCGTTAAGTTGTCGGGAAAGACGATACTTCGTAGTGAAATCATTCCGATGAAAAATAATATGTCTCTACTTCTCTTTCATATTACACAAAAATTTAAGTGAATTTTATAACTAAGCACTATGAAACAAGAGGTGATAAATTAGATTATCTTGAAGTAAGATAGTTCTTCTCAATCCAAAGAAAATTATTATGTCCAACTAATCAAATTTCTAGGAATTTAGAGTAAATGCAATTACACTTAATTAATTTCATTGTGACTAGGATCATTAATAAATCAGTTCGGCATAAGGTGATCATGTAATTTGTTTTATATGAGATTCACAAAATTTCTAACATGATCATGTAATTTCTCTCTATGTGTGTGGATTGTTCGATTCTTCTCTGTTCTCTATGTGTGTGAATTTAGCTGACCGAGTTTTAATTGATTCACTTGTAATTGGTTGTTATTTCAATACAATTTCCATTCAATTCAAATATAGTAGCTGAGTTTTGACTGCTTCATATTTTAAACCGCCACCACTTAAGTCCACAGGTCATGGATAATTTTGAACTGACCCTAATTCCCCAATTTAAGTTCCATTAGGTCCAATTTATGTTATAATTAACTCCCCATACCTTTTAAACTTACACATTATAAAGCTAAATTCTAATTATCTTGCCTATTAGGTCCAATTATGAAATTTACGTAAGTTTTACATTTTCTCAGTGCAATCAATCGAGTCCAATTAAATTCGACTAAACCTCTAAACTTAATAACTTAAGTTTCTTATTTAAGTAAAATCAATTGAAAATTCATTTTGCAATAAGTTTAAAATGCAGGATAATGTATAGATGGTTCAAATAAATGAAATAAGTGAAAATATAGATTAATCAGTGAAAATTTGATTAAATCGATCAAAACCCATTCAAATCAATGAAAATTGATGAAAAGACGGGTTAAATTGATAAAAAAAAGTTGCTTTAAATCGGAAAAAATGATCAAAAACTAGTTGAATCGGTCAAAAACAGTTTAAATCGATGAAGTTATGATGAAATCGGTGAAAAGTTGGGTTAAATCTATGAAAATTGGTTGAATCGATGAAATTTGATAAAGAAAATGAGTTAAATCAACAAAAAACGATGTAACATTGAAATTTAAAAATTATTACATTAACCCTTTTTAAGTATATAATCTTTCAATTATACCTTTAGCACAATTTCATCCGTAATATAATGTACATATTAAGTGGGATTTAAAAAAATAATAATCAACATGTGAGTGATCTAGTTGGAAGGGACTATTACCCTCAATGCCACGATTCAAGTTCTAATCCATGTTAAAAAAGTTCTCATATAAATTATAATATGTCTGACACGTCTTGAAAGAGATTAGACTATGGGGAAAAAAATATAGTGGAGTATTTTGTGGGAAGAGAACCCTCAAATTCAATGGAACTAAAACTTGAATACTTTGTTGAAATTGATATTAACAATTTGGCCTGTCGGTTAAAGAATTGAGTTTAAAAAGGTTAATTCTAGTATAACTGATTTTCAAAAATTGATTATATGAACTGATTTTCAAAAATTGATTATATGAGTATTCAAATTGTGTTAATTCAAATTGAAAATTTATCAAATAATAGATATAATCTAAATTTGGTTTAATGTGTATAATGAAGTGAACTTAAGTAAAAATATAATGAATCGAGTTCTAATGAATTTAAATTGAAATTTGAGTAACTTGATTTTTATTTTGGTCATAATATAATAAAATCAAAAATAATTCTCCCATTTTATTTCTTACAGTTTTTTAAGTTAGGATCTTTTATGTAAAATGATTTTTTTTTTTTATCACCACAAGATAAAAGTTTAATCCTACTGAGTTTATTATCAATGTTAAAGTTGTCTTTAACATAAAAAATTAAATGTTAAACTTGTCATTAAGAGAATTAGGTGACATGTCACAATTGAGATTTTCACATTATAATATATAGTTACAAAAAGTTGCTGTTACTGAACTTTACTACATATATAGACTAGTGACAACAAGAAAATTATCATTAAATTCTAGAGAAATAATATGTTGCCCCAATCGAGATTTTCACATTATAATATATAGTGACAAAAAGTTGCGGTTATTGGACTTTACTACTTATATAGACTAGTGACAACAACAAAATTATCCTTAAATTCTAGAGAATAATATATATGTTGCACCAATCATGCATATATCATTAAGTAGCTAGTTGTTCGTATAAATTAAACTCATAACAAGTATATTACGTGACAATTCAAAATATTTTTTGTTACTATTATATTTTGTAATTCAATCGGAAAAGTAAATAAGACATTTAACTTCTTCTAGCATCAATTTCTTTAATTTTTTTTTTTTTTTTTACTTCTAATGAAAAGATGAGAGAAGTTTCCTACGTCATTACTGATCAAGCTCTTGTATACACAAAGTAAATGTGAGACTGAGAAAATATGATTCTAATAAAAATTATAGTCCTATATAATTAATTTTTTTTATTAATTTTTTATTGCTTGTCTAACCTCTTAAACGTGTAGTAAAAGAATTCAGATTACCTTTTCTTTTGGGCTAAAAAATGTATCTACCAAAATTGCGTGGTTGCATACATTTTGAAAACTAATAAATTATTAAATAAGTGTAACTGTCAGTCTGTTATAGATGACAACTTTCCATTTTCTCCCGAAATATTAATTGTAACCTATAGGGCAGTAATTCAGACAATTATCTTTTCTATCTATATTTCTTATTTGTATTCAATTTTAAAAATACTAGTATACGTTCCGTGCTATGCACGGATTTATTTTAAATCTATTTATATTGTAGTTTATTAGATAGTATAAACATGAGTAATAATGATTGTTAATTATTGAAAATTTTAAATTACATAAAATAAATGAAAAAACTCAAAGGTCCAACAAAATATAAGAAAAATAATTTTTTTGTGTCAACAAATGAACTAAGTAGTTAAAGATACATGCATATTGAATGAATGAATATTGGATAAAATTATTAAAAAATATATATATCTAATAATAGTATTGACCACGTCATTACATCCAATACAAAATATTTGGTCATAGGAATATATGCAATTATGCGGAAATAGTTAGATCTTACGCCTTCGTAAAAATGAATTATGTTAGGTCTTACACCCTCATTATGTTCATGTTTACGTATCTTGCATTTGAATATTCAATAATTTTGATATAAAGAACTTACTATTTAAATTAATTAGACCATTTTCTTTACACTGATCTTGTAAACAAAAACTTATAGAAATATATTAGATTATAATATTTTCTAATTACAACATAGGCTATATGTATGTACATTCCAACTCTTCACATGTAGAACGTCAGTTATGGGGTTACCATCAAAGTAGTAAATACATATAATTATCCCTTTTCTATTTTAACTGGCTCATTTATCTACTTATTTATTTTTTGGCTTTTTATCTTTTTATAAATGTGACCTATTTTTGTCTTCTATATATCATTTAAAGTGTACGTATCCCTTATATTCCCTATACTTTACTATCTCTACATGTATGCATGTGATCATCCTTTCTCTTCTTTGATACCAAAATATTTGTAAGGTCCAACAAAATAAAAATCTGGTAATCTTAAATTATTAGTAAATTTATGGAATTCTAGCTATTTAATTACTGGAGCTATTTAGTGACCTTAATTGGGACGTTTCCTATAGTACTGATGCTGATTGTTAACAAACTTTGGATTTTACTATTTTATGGAGCAAGTGAAATTACCTTAATTTGGCCGTTTCCATTCATTTATGCAGGGTAGTGAATATGACATTGATATTTATATTAGTATTTAATAAGTTCATGTTCACTCACTTAGATAATTAATATATATAGATATACTATATATACCTCTGGCCTAATTCTTTATTTCATAGTTAATTTCAAGTATAATTCAAGAGAGCATGAGATAACATATAAAAATATAGTTTTACGTAATCCAAAAAAGCCAAATCAGGGTATTAAAAGAATAAAAGAATTAATATATCCCGATAAAAGTGACGGAGAAAATAAGAAATAAGAAGTTCAGAAGACTAAAATATGGGATTTTTTGCACTTTGCACCCCCAAAACACATGAAATATAGACTTTGCATCCTCAAAATATAGAAATAGCACTTAGTATCCTCGAAATACAAAAAACTCAGCAACTTTCCCCCTCTAGATTTTTCTAAGGTCAAAATATGTAATTCATTTCGAATTTTTAGCACGTACTTTGCACCCCCAAAACAAGATAAATGAGTACTATGAACCCCCACCCCCCCCCCCCCCCAAAAAAAAAAATATAAAATTAGCACTCAACACCCTTGAATTAAGAAAAATTCATCAATTTACACCCCTGAAATACGAGAAATTAATTGGCACTTTGCACCCTCAAAACATAAAACAAGCACTTAACATCCTCGACTTAAGAAAAAATTAAGAACTTGAACCCCCTCGTTTTTTCCGACAGAGTTGACCATCTGGGTCAAAAAAATCTAGGGGAAAAATACGTAATTTAGAAATTAATTTACCTCTAAAAGCAAGTATTTATAACATTTACGTACGTACAAGTGTAGATTAGACTATAAATGAAAACATGCACATTTCATTGAAATCATGTATAGCAGCATATGTACGTACGTATTATCATGCTGTCTTCCTACAATAAAACAAACAATAAGAGAATTTTAATTTAACTGAAAATCTAATGAATTGTTTAATAGTTGAAGTATATATTTCCAAATTAATGCATGCAAGGCCTACAATATATATACTGTAATATACCACATTAATTTCTATATACCAAACCACACGTACCCTTAGCTAGCTAGAGCCCATTAATGTACGTACGTGTTGCATCTCTTATAAAAGCTCACCCAATTGATCATTAAGGACACTAGAGAGCAATCAACGTGCAAAGAAGAAAATAAAAAAATAAAAATAAAAAATCTTTTCTTTTTTCTTTTGATAGAAGAAGAAAATAAATTCCGTTAATTAAGGAGTTGCTCAAGATCTGTAATAGAGTCAATTTTGAGGCTTGTGAGGTTTTACGTACGCCTGGAGTTTCGATCGAGAACTAAACTGGTGAGTACATGGTGACTCCGACCCATATATGATCATCATGTTCTATTTTTCTTTTTTTATTGTTATTACACTAATTAACGTTTCCTAAATAGTTCAAAATTAAAGTGGTCAAAATTTTCCTAAACATTTTTTTTTCGAAAAACAAGTGTGAATTACGTTAATCCTACGTTTAAGACTTTAAATTTAATGAAAAAAATGGGAATTAAGAGAATGCACAGAATAGTAAGTTCAATGTTCTATTTTTCAAGTGTTTTCTTCACTAAAATTCAAGAATAAAAGATACATAATACATCTATAATATGTTCGCATATAGCTAATAGTTATGTTTTTTTTGTTTTTTGTTTTCTGCAGAGCTATATTTTGAACAATTGGGAAATTTGATTTAGCCACGCTTGGGGATTTGATACGACATAGTTGGTAAAAAAAAATCTTATTTACCGTGTAATGGCTGAAAAACTATGAGAATTTTTTTATTAGCAAGTGAAACTTTCTACATGTTCTATTTTTCTTTTTTTTTTTTTATTGTTATAAACTAACGTTTCCTAAATAGTTAAAAATTAAAGTATTCAAAATTTTCCTAACCTTTTTTTTTCGAAAAGCAAGTGTGAATTCCTAAATTTGAGACTTTAATTTTAATGAAAAAAATGGGAATTATGAGAATGCACAAAATAGTAAGCTCAATGTTCTATTTTTCAAGTGTTTTCTTCACTAAAATTATATTTGCCTATAGCTAATAGTTGTGTTTTTTTGTTTTTTGCAGAGCGATATTTTGAACAACTCGGAAATTGGATTTCGCCACGCTTGGGGATTTGATACGACACAGTTGGTAAAAAAAAAAATCTTATTTACCGAAGAATGACTAAAAAACTATGAGATTTTTTTTATTAGCATGATGATCCCATCTTCAAATTAGACAGATAAATTTAAAATATCAGTGGACTATTAATTCTTATATAATTTGTTGGATTTAATTGATTACGTTTTAAACTTGGATTTGATGGGGTACTTTCTTAAATACTTATTTTTAAATCTAAATTAAAAACTAATTAAGTAATAGAGTTTGAACAGTCATAATATTAGCATTAGTGGGAAATAATAAATACACTTTTAACTTTAAAAGGTTCGGAATTTACTCATCAAGATAAGTTATAGACTTTGAAAAATATTTGAAAGATGATATATATTTAATTTATATTATTATTGTAGATAGTAAGAAAGCCTCTGTTCTTTTTCTTTTTGAGAGAAGAAAGCCTTCATTCCAATGAAAGTTTCAAAATTTAATGGTTGAGATAATTTATTCAGAGAAACGATATTCAAAGATTTTTCGTAAGTACATAATTTTGAATGAAGTTTTTATTAAGTCATTGAAGAAAGTACATGTGAATGATGGTTCATCATTTAACATGCATTCATATTATGGGCTATATTCGTACGCTAATATTCATTTATAAGATATTTCCATTATCTACGTTAATTTAATTGGATAAATTGTTATTTGTATGTTCTGCACCTCTTTAAAGTGATTGTGTTTTGAACTTATAATTTGCTAAAATATACCTTATAAGAAAATAAGAAAGTGACTTATAAAACATTTACATTTAAAAAAAAAAACTAAGAAAACGACTTAGAATGTCAGAATTCATATTGTGTTCCCAAATATTGGATTGCTTATTCACTTTTGTAGCAAGTAGCAACTGGTATTTCCTTTGATAGGTTTATTAAAGGGATCATTACATCCACTTTCTTTTAGGTTAATGAAACTAATACATAAACTTCTTCTAACGTTTTGATGATTACAAACACTTATATATATTACTATTAGTTTTTGTTAAGAAATACAGTATAAAAATAAAAAAAAACATAATATGTATAAGTACAATGACTATTTTACCATCCATCACTTTAAAATAATAACTTGCATAAAAACAACATTAGTAGCTAAAATTTAAATGATAATATAGCCTCAAAATAGATCAAACCAAACAAAATTAGTTGACCCTAATACAACGAGACAGATTAATTCAAACCATTAAGGGTTTTTAATTCAAACATAAAATTTAATAATATTATGAATTTAAATAATAACTAAATATGGAATTTATTTATAACTTAGTTCATTTTTATTTTTTATTCAGGAATATATATACATAAAAGTTATAATTTTTGTCATTTAAAAAAAAACAGTTATACTTTTTGTCATTAAAATATAAGGTAGTACTAGTATTTAATTTTATCAATATAATTTTATTACTTTTTCATCTAATAGAAAATGTGTCATTGTTAAAGTTATTATATGTTTACAATGGTTTCATGTGTCATTGTTAAATTTGCATATTCGAAAAAAAATCATAAAAATGTCCTTCTAACACTACAGAACGCACTCTGTTTGGCGATAAATTTTTCAGAAAAATTCGTCGTTAAACCTATTTAAGCGACGAAATTAGCGAAGGGATGGAATTTGACACTGAAACCGTCGTCTCTAAATTTGAGCGACGTATGTAGTGACCATTTCTTTTGCCGCTTATTTTCTTATGTAGCGACAAAAAACAACTTATTCAACGACCTATTTTATTTCGTCACTATATTTTTAAAGATCGTTGCTAATTTTTTACCGAATAATGACTAAAAAACTATGAGAATTTTTTTATTAGCATGATGATCCCATCTTCAAATTAGGCAGAGATAAATTTAAAATATCAGTGGATTATTAATTCTTAATTTGTTGGATTTAATTGATTACGTTTTCAACTTGGATTTGATGGGGTACTTTCTTAAATACTTATTTTTAAATCTAAATTAAAAACTACTTATGTAATAAAGTTTAAACAGTCATAATATTTACTCATCAAGATAAGTTATAGACTTTGAAAAATATTTGAAAGATGATATATATTTAATTTATATTATTATTGTAGATAGTAAGAAAGCCTCTTTTCTTTTTCTTTTTGAGAGAAGAAAGCCTTTATTCCAATGGAAGTTTCAAAATTTAATGGTTGAGATAATTTATTTAGAGAAACGATATTCAAAGATTTTTCGTAAGTACATAATTTTGTGAAGCTTTTATTCAGTCATTGAAAAGTACTACTACATAACATATATGATAAAAGGACATAGGAAAGTACATGTGAATGATGGTTTATCATTTAACATGCATTCATATTTATTTTAATTGGACTCATGCGTTGCTCTTGATCTATAACCATCATCTGATTATATTATGGGCTATATTCGTATGCTAATATTCATTTATAAGATATTTCCATTATCTACGTCAATTTAATTGTGTTTTGAACTTATAATTTGCTAAAATATACCTTATAAGAAACTAAGAAAGTGACCTATATATAAAAAATTTACATTAAAAAAAAAAAACTAAGAAAAGGACTTAGAAAGTCAGAATTCATATTGTGTTCCCAAATATTGGATTGCTTTTTCACTTTTGTAGCAAGTAGCAACTGGTATTTCCTTTGATAGGTTCATAAAAGGGATCATTACATCCACTTTCTTTTAGGTTATTGAAACTAATACATAAACTTCTTCTAACTTTTTGATAATTACAAACACTTATATTACTATTAGTTTTTGTTAATAAATACAGTATAAAAATAAAAAACATAATATGTAATGTCTATTTTACCATCCATCACTTTAAAATAATAACTTGCATAAAAACAACATTAGTAGCTAAAATTTAAATGCTAATATAGCCTCAAAATAGATCAAACCAAATAAAATGAGTTGACCCTAGCTAATACAACGAGTCAGATTAATTCAAACCATTAAGGTTTTTAAATTCAAACATAAAATTTAATAATATTATGAATTTAAATAATAACTAAATATGGCATTTATTTATAACTTAGTTCATTTTTATTTTTTATTCAGAAATATATATACATAAAAGTTATAATATTTGTCATTTAAAAAAAACAGTTATACTTTTTGTCTTTAAAATATAAGGTAGTACTAGTATTTAATTTTATCAATATAATGTTATTACCTTTTCATCTAATAGAAAATGTGTCATTGTTAAAATTATTATATGTTTACGATGGTTTCGTGTGTGTATATATATAATAGAGGTAAATTTGCATATTCGTAAAAAACATCATAAAAATGTCCTTCTAACACTACAGAACGCACTCTGTTTAGCTACAATTTTTTTAGAAAAATCCATCGTTAAACCTGTTTAAGCGACATAATTAGCGAAGGGATGAAATTTGACACTGAAACCCTCGTCTCTAATTTTGAGCTACGTATGTAGCGACCATTTCTTTCGCCGCTAATTTTCTTATTTAGAGAAAAAAACTTATTTATTTGACGACCTATTTTATTTCGTCGCTATGTTTTTGTAAAGATCGTTGCTAATTTTTCACACTTTAGCGATGGATAAAGGGTCTCACTCTCTCAAGGAATAACATTTATCAAATCAACTCATGAATTAAGTTGTCATTTCCCACAGCTTCTCAAGGAAAATGGGATATGAATTTACCTCTTCTTTCCAAGTCCTTCATGTCGTGGCAGTACTTTGTATTGCCATGGTTATGAACATATGCGCAGCTCCCCCACCACTATCTAGACTTACTCCACACTTAATTGTGGCAAAAGATGGTAGTGGGAACTTCACGACCATTTCTGAAGCATTGAATGCAATGCCTCATAAATACACGGGAAGGTATGTAACCATGCCTTCTTTTTTCCTTCCCTTAGTTGACTTATTGTTTCACTTATATGAATCTGAACATAATTTGAAGTTGTAATCATTTATACAGATATGTAATTTATATAAAGAGTGGCATCTACGCAGAGAACGTAGTTGTTACGGAACGGATGGTTAACATTACCATATACGGTGATGGATACAAGAGAAGTATCGTCACCGGAAACAAAAACTATAAAGATGGATTTCAGTTGCCAGATACAGCTACATTTGGTAATTCAATAAATTCGTTGAATTTTTATATTAAAAAATCATATTTTGTACATGTTAAACCATATCTTTATCTAATTTGCAGCCGTTCTCGGGGATGGATTCATGGCCCAATATATTGGGTTCATAAACACTGCTGGTCCAATAAAGGAACAAGCAGTGGCACTTCAAGTGCATTCCAACCATGCTATTTTTCTAAATTGCCTAATGGAAGGGTACCAGGATACCTTATACGCCCATCTTGGAAAGCAGTTCTATCGAGACTGTCAAATAACTGGAACTATCGATTTCATATTTGGTGATGCCACAGCAGTGTTCCAGAACTGCAATATCTACCTGAGAAAGCCGCTTAAAAATCAAGAGAACGTTGTCACGGCTCAAGGCAAGAAAAAAAACATAGACAGTACGGGGTTCGTACTCCAGAATTGTAGCTTCCTAGCAGATCACACATTCGAGAGAGAGAAGGGAAAATTTAAGAGTTATCTTGGCAGGCCATGGAAGTTGTACTCTCGAACCATTGTGATGGAGTCATATATTGGTGATTTCATTTCGCCAAAAGGGTGGTTGGAATATAATGGAACTCGAGGGATCAAGACTCTATTTTATGCTGAATTTAACAATAGGGGACCAGGGTCGAACACTTCTGGTAGAGTGACATGGCCGGGCTATAGAGTGATCAAAAGGAAAGAAGCGATGAGGTTTACTGTTGGTCCATTCTTACAGGGTGAGGCTTGGCTGACCAATCTTGGCGTTCCTGTACATTTTGGCTTATTCACTTGATGTATAATTTTAAGGAATAAAATATGTACATTTTATGTTATTCCTTTTCAATCATTTTGTTAATAATAAAGAGATTTTGGATTTTGTAGTTTTGTAAGTTATATAATCAAATAATAATTTTCGTAAAGTTTTACTAAGCAATCAAACGCGAGTTGGAAAACATACATATTTTATTAACTTTGTTGATATAATCAAAATCACATTATTTTATTTTCCTCGACTTTTTCTCCTTTTTCATGAAAAAAATTCGTGAAATGAAACAAGCCATTCGAGTATTTCTTTAACTTGTAATTAAGGTTCTTACAGTATGCCATCTCGGGACACTTATGTGTATGTGTTTTACTAAGATATATTCATTAAAAGAAAGTAAAAAAGAAAATGTACTGGATTAATAATCTGGTACGTAAAAGAGTTGTTTGTTTTGCTTGAGAAGTTTGTTATGAAGAATTTTAAGTACATAATAGCAAAGGTATTTCAATTGCTTGGATTTTAACTTTGAGTGATAGATTTCAATATTTAAATAGCAATTACAATCTAATTTTCAGAGATAAATTCAAACCCGCTTAGTATTGTATTCATTTAACCTTTCATTTTTCCCAAGATTTTTTTGATAAAGAAAAAAAAAAAAGAGTTTAACAGGTATAATTAAAACTGATACTTTTGCAGGAAACATTATGTACTTAGGCAATCACCATCACAAATTTAAAGCATACCAATAAAGTTAGTTCTTGATCATCAATTATCTATAATCCAGAGGCGAAGCTAGCCAATTTTGCTTGCAATATTGAACTTAATCTATTTGTGCGTTACAAAGGGCAAAAGTTCATTGGATGAGGGAGGGAGACCGCAATACCCGTTATTTTCACAGTCGAGCTTCGGCCCGTAAGAAGAAGAACAAAATCAGGGGTATTAAAAAGACAGATGGGTTTTGGTGTACGGCTGATCTGGATATCGAGAAGGTGGTTGTCGATTATTTTCAGAATATTTTCACTTCGACCCAACCTTCGAGTGAGGAGATTGATATGGCTTTGAGCGCGCTTGGCCCAGGGGTGAGCTTTGAGAACAATCAGTACCTCCTCCAACCATACACTGCAGATGAGGTATACCGTGCTTTAATTTCCATGTACCATTTGAAATCCCCCGGCCCTGATGGGTTTCCCCCTTTATTTTTTCCAAAATATTGGAAATACGTGGGGGCCTGATGTCACGAAATGGGTAATTGGCTTTTTAAATAAGGGAATTTTGATGAAAACTGCAATTTTACGAATATTGTCCTTATCCCTAAATGCCACGAACCTGAACAAATGACACATTTTCGTCCTATAAGCCTTTGTAACGTGATTTATAAGATAGCATCAAAAACCATAGCCAACCGTCTAAAACCTATAATGAACTCAATAATCTCTGATTATCAATCAGCATTTGTCCCTGGTAGACAGATAATAGATAATGTCCTAGTTGCCTTCGAAACAACATATGAAAAGAATAACTAAAGGTGATGTGGGCCACATGGCCATTAAGTTGGATATGAGTAAAGCCTATGATAGAGTAGAGTGGGGGTTTCTTAGGGCAGTTATGATCCAGTTAGGTTTTGATGAGAGTTTTGTGTGGCTTATTATGCGTTGTGTCACTTCTGTTTCATACTCTTTTGTTTTGGTTCTCAATTTGGTTTTGTGAATCCGGAAAGGGGAATCCGACAAGGAGACCCCTCTCCCCGTACTTATTTCTCTTTTGTGCAGAGAGCCTCAGTTCACTAATTTGGTAGGCAAAGATGGATGGACATCTTACCGGTATTGCTGTTTGCGAAGGAGCTCCACAGATTTCTCACCTCATTTTTGCTGATGATACGTTTATTCTTTGTCAGGCCACGAATTCAACAGCTTTTTGTATCCGGAACTTGTTGTACACTTATGGCTTGGCATCAGGTCAGAATATTAATTACGAGAAATCTAGTGTTGTGTTTACCAAAAACACTCCTACTAGCAATATTGGTTCGGTCTTATCTGTCTTGCCAATCCGTATGGAGATTTCTCACGACAAATATCTTGGACTTCCTTTATCTATCTGGAGATCCAAGAGGGAGGTATTTGATTTTATTCGGGAGCGAGTTTGGGATCGTGTGAAGGGGCTGAGGGTTAAATCTTTATCTAAAGCGGGTCGTGAGGTTCTTATTAAATCCATTATTCAGGCCATTCCCTCCTATATCATGAGCTGCTTCAAATTACCGGGTTACCTCATTCACGAAATTGAGTATATGATCGCAAATTTCTGGTGGGACGAAGCAGATAAGAAGAAAATTCACTGGGTGAATTGGGGTTCCATGTGTCATAGCAAGAGAGATGGCGGTTTGGGATTTCGGGACCTGGGTTCTTTCAATACGGCTCTCCTAGCTAAACAGGGTTGGCGGATTCTGAAGTATCTGAACTCTCTGATCAGCAGAATATTCAAAGCAAAATACTTTCCTCATTGCGGGTTTCTAGAGGCACAATTAGGATCGAGACCTTCATTGACTTGGAGGGGTATTTGGGGTTCGAAGAAAGTGTTGCAATCGGGTCTTAGATGGAGAGTGGGGGATGGACGTACTATTAAAATTTGGAAAGACAAATGGATTCCGAGTTCTAGAGGCTTTGGAATCTCGTCTCCTCCTTCTATGATCTCCTGTGATGCCACTGTAAACTATCTTATTGATGAAGAATTGGGCACTTGGAATAGAGAACTGGTTGATTCAATCTTCTGGGAAAAAGAAGCTAAGTGTATCCTATCAATTCCCCTCGGTAGTTGGTTGAACAAAGATACTTTGATATGGCATTATGAGCATTCTGGTTTATTTACTGTCAAATCAGCATATCGACTTCACCAAGACATGAAGGCTGTTTTGATTGAATCACGTACGGGTGGACCGAGTACTAGAGAATCTCGTGACTGGAATTGGATTTGGAAGGTCCGGGCGCCTCCAAAAGTTAAAATGTTTCTCTAGTTTTGCTGCTCTAATTCGCTGCCAGTATGTGATCTCCTCCGACAGTGTCGAGTAGCTGTTGATGGAAGCCGTCCTCGATGCGGGTATGTGTCCGAATCAATCATCCCCTGCATTCTTAAATGCTCATATGCTAGGCAGGTTTGGGCTCTCTCCGGAATTCCATTTGCGACGTATAATAGTGATCTTAATGACATTGAACCTTGGCTCAATTTTGTTTGTTTGAAAACAGATGCAAAAGATTTCGGCCTCTTTGCTACGTTCTGTTGGTGGATTTGGTTCAGCCGTAACAAGTGGATTTGGGAGAATTCGGATTTACAGCCTCATCACCTGTGTATGTTAGCTTCAAATTTCTTTGCGATATTTCAAGACTCAAGATCACGGATCCCTTCTCAGACCCCTAGTTTCTCTCCTCCTAGAAAAATTCCTCCCCCTGTTGGTTTTTGCAAAGTCAACATGGACGCAACTTTCAGTAGTAATGGGGAAGTTGTTGGAATTGGTCTTATTGCAAGAAATTCAGTTGGTGAATGCATTGAATGGAGTACTAAAAAACTCCGACTACCACTTAGCCCGGAATCAGCTGAAGCTCTTGCAGCCCTTAAGGCTATGGAATTGGGACTCGCTCTAGGTTGGAATATCCGTTATCCAAGGTATCCGAAATGCCTCTTCTTCTTTGTGCATTCAGGGTCCTATTTATGAAGACATTAGAATACTTGCTCTCGGGTTACAATATTTCGAAGCTCTCCACGTTGTTAGGAAGTTTAATAGCATTGCTCATAACCTAGCCAAGCTTGCTGTTAATGATTTTATTTTTGAGCAAAAGACAAAAACATCCCCTATGCTTTGTCTAACTCCCAAAAACCCCCCCCTGTGTTATTTTAACTCCCAAAAACCCCCCTGAGTTTTGTTTTAAATACCACACTCGACCCAAATAGTATATACTTATAATTTTATTTTTGACTTTTGGTGTAATGACAAGATTACCCCTATGTATTTATTTTTTTTTCAAATTTATTTATTATTTTTGAAAAATTAATTATATACTATTTTGGTCGAGTGTGATACACAGTGGGGTTTTTGGGATTTTAAATTACACATGGGGGGTTTTTTGGGAGTTAGACAAAGCATAGGGGGTGTTTTTGTCTTACGATGTCAGGGGTAAAATTGTCATATCAAAAGCAAAATGTGAACAAATACTTGCAATTTTGGCATTTGAAACACACTCTCTTTTTTTGGGGTGTATTTGGCACTTATTTGAGATCACAGGGGGTTTTTTGGGAGTTAAAATAACACAGGGGGGTTTTTGGGAGTTAGACAAAGCATAGGGGGTGTTTTTATCTTTTGCTCTTTTATTTTTTCTTATGTTCTTCCTGATTCTGTTGCTACTCTTGTAACTCTTGAACAATCTTGATGAGTGTTATTCACTGGTTTCTCAAAAAAGAAAAAGAAAAATTACATCCTAATCACCCACCCGCAACCCCAGCCAATTCTACTTGCAATATTATACTTATGCGTTACTAATTACATCCTAATCACCTCAATCCAATATTCTTACTTTTTTTATTAAGTCTTCTAGCCCACTTCCAACCTTTTGTACTAATTGATACTTATGAGGATTTTTCTAGGGTGCGGGCATGTGAGTTACGCCCGCACATGCGGGAAGCCTCATTGTGCCGTTCATTTGGCTCAGATTGATCTGGGTCGTTGATTAGGTAACTTGGTCAAATATAATTAGTAACTATTGAATTGATTAAATTTCGATTTGCCTAATTTACCCTTTCTCTTATTTTGCTTCTAAATAAATATAAAAACCGTTCTCATAAAAAAAGACCGTTTTAGCACCAATTTTGACAAAAATTGAATTTAAAAATTTTGCAAATTGACCCCTGTCTTTTGCGATTTTATGAATTGAACCCTTCCTCTTTCTTCCTCATGTACACCTTCTTATCACCCATGGATATTCAACATTAATCCCATAAACAAAAACTTCTGACATTCAAAACACCATGAATATTGAGTAGAACATGAATTAAAATTCAAAGAGGCAAAATACTAAATAAAATTCAGATCTCACTGTTAGTTTCCAATTTCATTTCGAATTAAATAACAACAATGTTTGTTAGACAAAGTGAAAAAAAAAAAAAAAAACACTACCTAGTCTTCAAAGACCAGGAAGAGAATCTACTTAAGAATAGATGGTTATGCCTTCAAGAAAATTCGACTTCGTTTTGCTCTTCTTTATTTCGCCGACGATTGGTGCTCCACCTGTAGGGGCAGTGCGTTTCACCAAAACCCTAATTTTGCTCATTTTGACTGTTGCTGTCGTCTCCACCATCGAAATTAAATGGTGGTCTTTGTTCTCCTCTTCGTCGTCGTCACACTCGTATAATCAATTCATCCTAACTCCCAATAATTTGCCCAATATTTCCTCTTGAAATTCTAGATTGCAAACTTAATTTCTGCCCGCTTTCTTTCATCGATTCCATTAATTGTTTTGCGGCTCCAATATGTGAATCAGTTACATGGTTGAAATGCCCTTGTGAAGAGTTTCATGGTAATTGCTGGTTTCGCCGGCATTTTACCGAAACTCAGATTTGCTGGTTTCATAAGCTTTTTTCTTTGAAGAATACTTTTTTTTCCTAAGGTTATAACCGTCTTGTGAAAATTGATTGTTAAATGTTTCAATTTAAGATAAATGGGAAGGTTATAAAAGACTTTTCAAATTGGCTTGGTTATTTTAAGTTTTCTTTAAAAATAAAATTCAAAAGGTAATATGGTATATTAGAAGACCAAGTCAACTCACTGAGTTAACCTCCAGTTACGTGCGACACATGGCATGATTCCAAGGCTATCCCGCATGTAAGGGCAAGTTACTGCGCCCGCACCCTAAAAGCTCCGTACTTATCAAACCGCTAACTGGGAATTAGGCCCAATAATACTTACATGTTGAAGTAGACATTGAATAAGGAAATTATCATTTCTACTAACAAAAGTAATTTTTATATAAATTTTATATTAATAAAATCATTAATAATGTATGTTTTTTTATAGTAAAACATTTTTTTAAGTTTTCTAGATAAATTTATTTAATCATAAAATAAATCAAAAAGAAAATTGCTCAAATTTGTGATATTAACTCAATCGTACATGAATTAGGATGTATAGGCACAATTTGTAATTACTATTACTCTCAATTATTTGTATGTCCAAATTTCTTTTCAAGCTACTTCATATTTTTTTTATGATTATTGATTATTTATATCATAATATAGAATTGGTTATATATTTAGGAATAGATACACAATTATCTCACTTAATTACATACATGATTTATAATAATTGCCACAGAAGTATCGACATATTAAAAAAAATACTTTTGACAGTTATATTTAGACAATTCTTTTTTGATCTATTAAGTTGTGGATCACAGTTCATACCAGATAGCGCATTAGGTATATGTCCTCTCTAGGATTGAAAATCAATCCAGATTATTTGATACTTAACTCGAGTTCGTTCGATGAAAGCTTGTTTGAGCTTGATTCATCATACTAATCAAATAATCTTGAACATCATTTTTCGTTCGATAACTTTTGAAGCTCGACTCGACAAGCCAAAAATAGATAATATACATGTAAAATATCAACCTATTCGATATTCGGCGCGAGCTCGTTTGATAAAAGCTCGTTTGAGCTCGACTTATTTAACAATCAAACCAAGCTCAATCATAAAATTTCAAGCTCAATAAAATTCAAAACAAGATTGAACAGTGTGTCGTTCGACACTACTCGACTACACCCCTAGTCCTCCCCAGTATAGTGACTTCGGCAAGATTCGAACTTGGGGTTCATGAGTTGCTGCCATTTGGCCTAGATAAATATAAATAATTTTTCACATCAATCCCGCCACACTCGGTTTAAATTTTTGGCTTTGCTCATGCTATAATATATTGATAAAAACCAGTACACTATGTTAAACTATCCAAATTACCCTTCCTTAATAACTAACTGATCGAATTGGTTCTTATTTAAAAAATTAGATATTCCACGTTATGACAATGAGGTCTTAACCAGTTGGTTAAGGATGAAGCTCCAGGACTAAGAGGTTATGGGTTCAACTCCCATGAATGTGAATTTTTCTCTAGTTTAATACTAATGTGTGGTAGTGATTTATTATTATGAAAATTTACCTAAAATGGTAAACACAAAACATAAGTAAGTTACATCCATGTTTTTTAATCCAAAAACTCAGGCAATGATATTGAAAAGTATATATATAAAAATTGTAACTAGAACATCAAAATAGAATTAAAATACACGATCATGACATTTTTTTTTTTGAGATGGTGAATATATTATTACATCAAACACTATATCGAATCGAAACTTTACAATGATATCAAAGTAAACTAATTACTAGTATTAAATTAGAGAAATGCTAGTATGAAACTAGAGAAGATACTTACATTCGTGGGAGTTGAACCCGTGACCTCCTGGTCATGAAGCCTCATCCTTAACCACTTGGTTAAGGCCTCATCGACCACGACCATGACATTTGGGATATAAAATCTTCTTGATGGGAAAATAACATAAAATCCACCTGCGTTTTATGAATCCTTTTACAGAGTTGAGCATAAATGATTTTATTTCCTAAAATCCATTTATGTTTTACAAAATGTTACTCTATCAACCATTGTTAATAATATTTTGAAATTCAACTTTTACCTTAACTATATTGACAAATTCATCAAGTTGAAAAGAATAAAATCTACTTGTAATCTAGGAAATATGTACAGAACCCCGCCCATATAAAATTGCATAAAATATCCTTTTGTCTTGCTACATGCTCTACATTGTATCGTTAATTAGCTAACACAGTTAATAAGTTTTTGAACTTCTCTTTTACCTTGATTTATATATATATAATTAATAAAAAACATAAAATCTGCAAGGAATTTTATGAAATAAAATTAATGGGGGAGGGGGGGGGGGGGGGGGGGGGGGTTTATGAAATAAAAATTAATATAAGTTTTCTAAAATGCAGATGGATTTTATGCTTATTACCCATAAAAAATACTTTATATCTAAAATTTCAAGGTATATTTAATTCTATTTTGATGTTTTGGCTACAATTTTTGTACTTATATAATGTTCTACAGTCCATATTTATCCTTAAAACCAATTATACTAACCATTAGAGGAGGGTGATTTGAATATTTAATTATTTTTTTATGATGGAATGGATAGATGCTTAACATGAGGGGTGTGACTGTAAAATAATAAAATATTTTGGGAAAAACCAAATAAATAGACCCAATGAGTCTCAATTCTTTATATATATAATATAAGTTGTGTAAACAATATATTTAATATGGTGTGTCAATTAATTATTATAAATTTTGATCTAATATTATAGAGCAAAGGAAAATCTCACATATGCAGAGTATAAAATGTGTAGGAGTAATTTTCATGAATAATAATAATAAAAAATAAAAATAAAAACTTTCCAAAATGATTAGTTGGGGGTACGTATTACTGCAATATTAACTGGATATTTGTTATAGAAGGAAATTCTAAAATCTCGTAACATTAAATATTGAGGAGGATTGTACAAATTTTCCATATAACTGAATTTTATCAATTTATTTCTCTTAGATGGTAAATATATCATCATTATATCATAATTTACCCAATAATACACCATTACTTAGGGTTGGCCTTAAGCGTAAACCACACATGCGGTCACTTAGGGTCACCGATGTGCTAGGGCCTCCGAAAAAAATTATCTAAATATATTTGTATGTGTATATAATCAAATATATTTGTATATTGTGTCAAGAAGCAAGTTGCTCACTTTGTATGGCACTTTCATATAGTGACAGGGCTATTGGATCAAAACCCTTCATTTTCAAGTTGTTATTAGTGGAGCCCAGATTTTAGTGCGGGAAGTCAAAGGCACTACTTAAGTTTTGAAAATCAGGCTTAATACATTCGCAAGTAATTTAATGGAACCCCATAATAACTAATAATATAAGACGAAAACCACTCTAATTTATTTTGAATTTAGGACTTTACCTTGGCCATAAGTAGGCTTGAAATTCAAATCAAGTTACTCGATATTCGACTCGAGCTCGTTTGATAAAAGTTCTTTTGAACTCGGTTCGTCACACTAATCAAACAAGCTTGAACATTATTTTCGTTCGATAATTTTTGAAGCTCGGCTCGAGCTCAACTCGATAAACTAAATATTTATAAAAATACATGTAAATTATTAAGCTACTCGATACTCGACTCGAGTTCGTTCAACAAAAGCTCCTTTGAGCTCGACTCATTTAACAATCAAATCAAGCTCTAACACAAAATTTCAAACTTAATATACTTCAAACCAAATTTGAACACCGTGTCGCTCGATACTACTCGGCTCGATTACATCCCTATCCATAAGGCTACGACCCCATTAATAGTACTTTATATAATTTAAAAACTGACAGAAGGCTTCTTTGCAAGGAAATTCGAAAAAGTAGCAGTCGTAGTACCAGTAGCATTAATTACTAAAAGGTTCTCCAATATTCCTATAAGACTCTATTTCACTACTTTCATATTTAACCAACTAGCATAATTTTTTTTAGAGACTACCCAACTTTCATAACTAAAGACCTTTAAGGCTACATAATTATAATAACATAAAACATTCTCAAATAATAATGATAAACGGGGACAAATATTTCAGATTTGAAGCATCTTCATTGTCTTTTTGAAACTATGTCAACATTTATCTTGCATATTGTGAAAATAATGAAAATGAAACAAAGCTCAATTATACACTGAAACATATGGATTATAAACATTTGGAAGCAGAATAAGTTAAGATTGCACTAATTAATGAGATAAAATATAAGTTTCTATAATTAAAAAAGGCAAAAATTCAATTTTGGTACCATAGAATAGGCCCAAGTCCATTTTTCATACCAAAATATCAAAAATCATACTGCCGTTAGTTTTTTAACGGAAGTTTAGCCTCCTCCGTTAAGTCAAAAAAGAGGCGAGAAATGCAATTATTAAAAATTAGGCAGGGGTTTTTTGCAATTATCGTCTTCTTCTTCCTCCTCCCATACGACCGCCGGCTCCGGTGGCTTTTGGTCAAAATTGGTTGAGGGTTTTTGTTCCCCTTGTCGTGGATAACTCGTACATGTAAAGATCTTTTCAATCCGTTGAGTAATCTATTCGAATTTTGAGTTCTAATTTTCGAATTATAGGTCAAAATTTTCGAAATTTCAAATCGTGATTTCTTCTTCGATTCTTAACCAAACTTCGTCATTCTTGTTGCAATAGTTTCCCCTGACCGTGGGCATCATTTTCCATAGGTTTATTGTAGCTGCCGTTGACGGTTGAGCTCCGCCCAAGTGGCGGCGCGTTTTTGGGCTAAACCCTAATTTTCGCTGAAAAAATGCGCCTCCCCTGCTCCACCGTCGACGGCCGCTGCAATTACACCATGGGAAATGTTGCCCACAAGAGGAACAAAACCCCTCAACCAATTTCGTCCAACATGCCAGCGGAAGCCGGCGATCATACATAGGAGGAAGAAGGCAATAATTGCAAAAACACCCTGCTCAATTTTAGACAATTGCATTTCCCCCCTATTTTGTTTCAATGGGTGACACGTGGCAGTTCTGTTAAGTAAACTAACGGAAGTATGATTTTTGAAACGTCTATTTATTCTACGGTATGATTTTCATTCGATTGGTATGAAAAATGGACTTGGGCCTATTTTATGGTATGAAAATTGAATTTTTGCCATTAAAAAATTGGTAATGGTAATTTTGCATAAATTATGGTAACTACAAGATTCCTTGACTAGAAAGATAAATAAGGTAATTGCATAAAGTTGTTATGGTAGCAACATTACACACTTAAATTTTGCAATAAACACAATATTAATAATTAATTTGTCATCCATAAATAAAAGATACCTTGACTAGAAATTAAAGGTAAATAAGGTAATTGCATAAAGTTGTTATGGTAGCAACATTACACACTTAAATTTTGCAATAAACACAATATTAATAATTAATTTGCCTTCCATAAATTTTCAATTCTATCAACTATATAATAAGTTGTCAATTGTACCAAAAGAAACACACAGATGAAACACAATTGTCAATTGTACCAAAAGAAACACACAGATGAAACACAAAGCCAAAGAAGACAAACAAGAATAGCTTCACACTTTCTTTTGATCTCTTTTATGCTTGCATTTATATGTAATTGTCAAGCTGATTTGATAGATGACGTTTGCTCTAAAGTTATGCAATCAAATTTTCAGAACCGATTCACGTTCTCGTGGGGCAGATCTTAAAGGTCTCAGTCAAATAGCAATTGAGAAAAATACCAATTCTAACTATATACATGATTGTACTAGAAAAGCCAAACTAGTATGAACTTATGAAACTTTAGAAGATACATTGTGCAGAAACAATAACTAAATATCTTCTTCATGATTGAATAGAACATAGTCTAATTAGGCAAAATATTGTGATAACTGAAACATGTACTCGGAATTAATCTTCGTTTGGTTTTTGGATTTAGTGAGTAAGCTACGAATTTTTTCCTTGCATCATTTAGCTTTATTTTGACTTTTCTTATCATTTTAGGAGCTGAAATCCAAGAACCAAACATAGACTAAGATTATTTGCCAACTAAAGAATTGAAACCCAAGTATCATTTAAAAGCTAAATTAGCCAAAGAAAAATGTTTACAATAAAAATACATAACTGATCAATGTTTACATTTAGGCAAAATTGCACTTTAAAGCCCATAAATATGTGGTCCTCCCTTCTTCTATTTTTGTCTAATTTAAGGATTAAAAAAAGTGCAAAAGAGAGAGGCAGGTTGATGGGACCAAAAATGCATAACTGAAGTGGACAAAATATTTACCTGCAATCAACACAAGGATGTTGATTTCAAGTGTAAGATTGCGAATTGCTGCAACTGCCTTTAAAATTGGACAGATTCCAAAGGCAATTGATCCAATAGCTAACCATTTAAGGGGGCTATAAAAGTATTTTAAGAAAGATAGCAAAAGTAATGTTCCACTAGCAATTGCATAGGGGCTAGGCCATTTGTTCTTGTAATTTGTGTGTCCATAAACTTTAACGTTTGCCTCAAGCCTTGCTTGATTAAGCGCTCTAACTGCAACCAAGAACATAAAAAGAAATCAAAAGAGACCTTTAAGATCTGCCCGACATAAAATTGTACAGAGTTATGCTAGTTTAATCACAAGAAATGTGGCTAAAAGTTTTCTCAAAGGAGCTACCAAAGAAGCTGCCATATCATGCATTGAATATATTAACTTTGCCATTAATAAAGCTTTAACCGATATTGTTACATGTGACGATATATTTGAATTGAGTCATGAGCCGGCTACGCTGACAAAAGCATCTAAACATACCCAAGACCTCATAGATGTGATTTTTGCCATTATTGTAATTTTGGAAAAGTGAAATCACAATTAGAGAGGTAAAATAGAAAAAAAAAATATAGTAGTATTTCTGAAGAATGGATTATGAAATTAGAGATCTATTGATTTTTGGAAAATACCTTTTCGACCTAGCTTTTAGTGACTCGGCATGTTGTGTGTTTTTGTGTTAAAAATGTTTCCACAATTAATTTTCAGGAAAAGTAATATTTTGACATCGTTAATTTATTGATATCGTTAAAATTTTAAAATTCACCTTTTATCTTAACTATATTGACAAATTCATCAAGTTGTAAAAAGCATAAAATCTACCTGTAATATGGGAAATATAAACAAAACCCCGCCCATATTAATTTATTATATAAAATAGGTAAAATTGCAGAAAACGTCCCAAATTAATTAGTGATTCTGGATTTTTGTCCCAAACTATATCACTTAGTCAATTTTGTTCCGTAATTTTATATTCTTTTGGAATATCGGCCCACTTGCCACATGGCTGCTTACGTGTCAAGATACAAGATTGCAGAATCTGTCCCAAACTAATTATAAATTTATGTTTTTCGTTCTAAACTATATCAATTCGCCGAATTTCGTCTCACGATTTGTCATTTTGCATGAATTTAGTCCATTATTAAATTCTTAATTTAATGAAAATGACGATTCATCTTTTACTTTTTTAAGGGACTAATGGCAATTTATCCCCTATGACCCTATGATATTCATAATGTTCAATTTACCCCCTGTAATTTGAAAAGAAGCAATTTATCCCCTGTGAAAATTTTAAAAATGTATTTTATCCCCTTGAACCAGAGAGTGTAACTCAATTGCATAAATTAAGAGTGGGCATGCAAAGTATTTTATAACATAGGGGATAAATTACTACATTTATTATAATATAGAAGGTAAATTGCCATATTTATCACAACACAAGGAGGCAAACTGTCACATTATCATAACACAGGGAGGTAAATTGAATATTTTGAATATCACATGGAAGTAAATTGCCATTAACTTTTTTTTTAAGAGAAAAATAGTATGGATTTTTGGCTTGCGCTTTTGAGAAAAAAATCCTATCTTAGTTCATTAGGAAAAAATTGTGCATTTTTTTTTTGTATTAATAAATATTAAATATTTATAATAGTTTGGAACGAATTTTTTTTCCATGTCATTTCAATTACGGGACGAAAGTCGGCTTGTTGATATAATATGGGACGAAAAATCAAAATTTGTTATTAGTTTGGGACGAATTCTGCAATCTTATATAATTGTTTATGCTAGAATTGCCACGTCATGACAAGCAAGCATCCGTGTAGCAAGTGGGACGATATTCCAAAAAAACATAAAATTACGGGACGAATTTGGCTAAGTGATATAGCTTGGGACGAAAATAAAAAATCACTAATTAGTTTGGGACCTTTTTTGCAATTTTGCCTATAAGATATCCTTTTGTCTTGCAAACTGTTACACGCTCTACATTGTATCATTAATTAGCTAGCTAACACATTTAATAATTTTTTGAACTTCTCTTTTACCCTAATTTATCAAAAAAAAAAAATATCTTTTACCCTTGATATATATATATATATATTAATAAAAAACACATAACGGATTTATGAAATAAAATTAATATCTAGATTTATGATGGTATTGTAATTAATTATCAACTTTATGAACACAATCATCAGTACTTTGTTTGGGATCTATATTCCAACTGTTATTAGAATAGTAATATCGCTATATATTACTATTCATTAAACATGCACTGGGCACTGGGCACTGGACACCGGGAAAATTCTTGCATAGACCTGGTCTATGAGCTTTTTATAGACCTTGTGGTTGTAAATGCACCACATCATTCATTGTGAGAGCAAGACATCATCAAAATGTATGATGTGGTGCATTTACAATCACAAGGTCTACCACTAAGCTCATAGACCTGGTCTATGCAAGAATTTTCCCTGGACACCGCGCCTTGCATAAAAAGTATAATTAATTATCTGTGGTCAGATGGTACGTAGGGGAATTTAAGTTACTATTTGAGGCTAGAGAACATCCTCCTTTTTTTATTTAATTTATTGTATTTCTTTATCAAATATCAATTATAACGCATCTTAAGTTACATAAATTTTTTTGGTACTTTATTAATTCCTAAATATTTTGAACAATATATTTAATAGACTCTTAACAAACTTGCCGGTAGATTTTTTTTGTCATTTGTTGGATAAAAAAATTGTTAGTATATATTTTTTTTTATCTTATGTTGGATAAAATTATAGTGTTACTTTATCTTAAATTAAAATTTCTCATTCTATCATAACTTCAAAAAGATATCGAGTTTGCCATCAAAAAAAATTTCACCCCCCATAAAATAATTGTCTAGCTCCGCCACCGGGCGTTAGAGCTTAGTTATTATGTTTGGTGTTGCACAAATATAAATTAAGGCATCACGATTTTTTTGAGCCGACCCCAACTATTAAGACTAATCTCCCAAATCCAACCCACCAACCACCCACACCCCGCCAAAAAATTATTTTAAAAAAAAGGTCATTGCAGAATGATAGGCAAAAATTATAGAATTATTCTTATTTTTTCTTTAAAAAATTTACATAAAGTATTTTCAATAATTCAAAATTATTTTAGATTTTACCTCCATAAAATAAGTTCAGATTTTCTTTTCATATTTTAAATCAGGGTGTAAAGTGTCAAAAAATATATTTTTTCAGTATGTAAAGTACCAAAAATATTCAAATAATTACTATTCTACCTTTACAACAATGAATTTTTTCACCAAAACATACACTATGGTGTAAAATTTCAATATTTTTGAATCGAGGTACAAAGTGCCAAATTTTTTTAATCAGGGTGCAAAGGTGTAAAATGCCAAAATCCTGAATTTTCTTGGTGGAAACTGTCAAAAACTCTTATTGTGATCAATGCAAATTTAAGGCCGAGTTTGGCTTTAGTTAGTATAATGACGAGGACATGTTAATGAACAAAAAGTAAATATAATAAATGTTTTATTTTATTGAATGATGTAATGAAAACATTTTCTTTGACAATATACACACTAGATGTTGAGGAGGATTGTACAAATTTTCCATATAATTGAGTTTTATTAATTTATTTTAATTTCTAAGATGGTAAACATATCATCATTATATCATAATTTACCCAACAATATATACACCATCACTCAGGGTCGACCCTGAGCGTAAGCCACACATGCGGTCGTTTAGGGCCACCGACATGCGAGGGTCTTCGAAAAAAAAAATGTATATATATAAATAATATTTGTATGTGTATATAATTAAATATATATGTATATTGTATCAAGAATCAAAGTAGCTCAGTTAGTACTTGGTATTGCACTTTCATATCATGATAGGGCTACTTGATTGAAACCCTTCATTTTCATGTTGTTTTGTTTTATTATTTTTGCTATTCGTGCCAAGTGCCATATTTTTTAATTGAGGAACAAAGTGCCAATTTTTCAGGGTGTAATGTATCAAATTTTTTGAATTAAAGTGCAAAATGCCAAAATCCTATATTTTCATTGTGTCTTATTGTGATGAATGCAAATTTAAGGCCGAGTTTGGTTTTATCACTTTATTTTCCTAAGATGGTAAATATATCATCATTATATCATATTTTACACAACAATACACCATTACTTAGGGTTAACCTTGAGCGTAAGCCACACATGCGCCGCTTAGGGTCACCGATGTGCGAGAGCCTCCGAAAAAAAAATTATATAAATATATTTGTATGTGTATATAATTAAATATATTTGTATATTGTGTCAAGAAGCAAAGTAGCTCAGTTGGTATGACACTTTCATATCGTGATAGGGCTACCGAATCGACACCCTTCATTTTCAAGTTGCTATTCGTGGAGCCCAAATTTTAGTGTCGGAAGCCAAATACACTACTTAAGTTTTGGAAATCAGGCTTAATACATTCGCAAATAATTTAACGGAACCCCATATTCTAAACTAGTTGACAGATAAGTTGAGATAGATATTGTCTAAATAAAAAAGTTAAAAAAAAAATTATATTGCAATTTCAAATTTATTTGGAGTTGTAAGCTATGTGACCACGGAATCCATATGAATATATTAGAATTTAAATAGTTTAGTGTTCAACCTTGCATATCTAATCATCTTTTCCAACAAATTTAAATAAATTATTCGTAATTTTTTATATCATTAATGGATGTTTTGTGACGTGATATTAATATTAATTTGTTGCTTCATACTCTAAAATTAATATATTAAATAAAATTATTTCTCGTATTATCGATGTTTTTCACAAAGCGAGATTATATTTGATTAATTATTCATTATTGTTTTTCATTTTTTAATTAATAGTTTTGCTTTTAGTTTAACAGGTTGCTTAAAAATTTTGTATTTTTTATTAACGTATTATAGGTACATGAAAATTTAAGGTCCACATTTTTAAAGTTGGTTTAGGGTCACCGAAAACTCAGGGTCGACCCTGTCATCACTACATCAAATCATTTTTTTACTGCAAAATTAATTAAATTATGCCAAAGTACCAATAATAACTAATAACTAAACTAATAATAATATTAGACAAAAACCACACTAATCTTATCTTATCTTATTTTATTATTATATATATAGGAGAATGATCTTTGACTCTAATTTGACCAAATTATTTTTTTCTAGAGTTTTGAATTTTTTTTTATTATGAAAAAATATTGATTGGTATATATTGCTCCATTAATCAAGGTCATTAATATTGTTTCCATCTCAATATGATGTTACATTACAAGTTAAAAAAAAATTAATTACCATAAGCAATCATCTTAAATCATGCCAAAGATAGTGATGTAACTTAAATCTATGAAGATTTATGCTGATTAGTTGAAAATAAGAAAATTAGTCAATTATTTTTTTCATAAATAATTAGCTTAGACTAAGCTTTTACCAAAAATAGACATGCATATTTATGAAATGACCCGGAGACATGGAGCTGAATCAAATTTCTAATTATGTCTTAGGAATATTCAAATTTCAATTTTTCAAAAATCTATATTTAGAAGAAAATTAATGTAAATTATAGTATAAAATAAAAAATAGAACATGTCATAATTCACAATAGAGATAAATGTAAATCTGACTCAAGAGATTTATTCTAATAGATAGTAATTTCAAAATTCCGACAATCAAGCCAAAAAACCAAAAATTTCCAAATTTAATGAGTTAGGTAGTTCATTGCAATCAAATTTGTTCGTAATATATAAGAAGACATGGAGCCAAGATTCGTTCTGTGTTTTCTTTTTTATTTTGTTTCCATACCATGCATTTCTTTTGTTCCGAGTGCTCTTATTCATCTCCCTAAAAAAAAGAATGCTTTTATTCATCACATGCTTTCTTTATAGATTTTAATTCATTTATCATATTGGTGAATTTTTCCTTTTGCTGATTTCAGGAACTTCTAATCCATGCGATGTAAATGTATGAATAACTTGAAGGAAGAGCAAGTGGAGTGATGTCAACACTGGTGATGATTAAATTACACAATCTAGATTGAACAATTATTGGAAGTTAAAAACTCAATTTTTGATTGTCAAGTTGAATGATAGAATGTATTTACCTTTGAATGATCATGTATATTGCATTTTGCCCTTTTTTTGTGTATTCTTTCTTTTCATTATATAGATCGATGATGTTCATTTTATCGTATAGAGTAAGAAAGTACGTTTGAGGTAATTATTATTTGATTTTTTTAATATTGTTAAAGAATTATTCTCATTTTTTAGGTTTTATGAATAACATGTTTTGCTTAAATTTTTTGTATAGTTTTACTTTTTCTTAACCTCTTTTTTTTTTTGTTGGTGTAGATTGTGGTGAGATGTGGAGAATGACACTCAATTTTTTTTTTTTTTTTGTAATTCGCAAACCTATTAAAATAATTATGTATATTTATTTTTTTGCTATTTTTTTCTACTTTTTCATGGATCATGACTAATCCCAATTACATAAATCAACAGATTAAGATGTGATTGTCAATGTATTACATTTTAAGTCCATATGATTCACTTATATTCTTATTTCACAAACCGTCATTCTCAACTGAATTACGTGTACACTTTTATCAGTTTAATGTGCATTTATGCTTAATTTCTCTTCATGTTCATTTGTTAATTTATTTTATTCTTGATGTAAATTGTGGTATAATTACCAAAAAAAAAAAAAAAAAAAGGAATGTATATATTGTGGTGGGATATAAAGAATGAAAATATGCTTTTCTTTTCCCTTTTTCTTCGCAAGCTTCAACTAATTGGAGAGGTACAATCATTTTTTCTTTTCTTGTGTAATTTGTTTTGTTCTTTACATATTCCTATTTTGTTTTACAATATTCTTTTATTGACATATATATGGCATGATATTTAGTGTGTACAACTTCGACAAGAAAATAACCTCAAGAGAACTTGCAACAAGAAGAAGATAAAGGAGGATGAATCCACAAGTTACCCATAAACATTATTAACAAATGTTTAATTCCAATTTGTATAGTCCAAATTTACATATGATTAGAATGGTCAATTTTGTATCAAATTAGTTTTTCAATGTATTTAAGCTGGGACGAAGTGTCAATTCATTGTAAGTTTTAAGGTTTAGGCTCCCAGATTAACTTTAATTATAGTTATGATAAAAATTGAATTTCAGTCTCACAAAATGCAAGTGAGAGACACTATTCGTCATTTTTGACGAAAAATATTTTTTATGCAACATATTGTGAAACACAATGGATTCTACGCTATAAAAATAATCGGGGGGGCGGAGAATCATTCATGTTTTGTAAATCACAGGCGGGTATTATGTTTTTTTCCCCCAATTCACAAATGCAAACAATTGAGTAACTAGAGTAGTAAAAGTACACGTTTAAGATAATTTGTGCATAGCATGGAATTAAGCTAGTTTAATTTGAATTCAGGACTTTAGCTTGGTCATAAGGCTATGACCCCATTAGTAGTACTTTATATAATTTTAAAAACTGACAGTTTGAAAATAACTCATCTTAATATTCCTATAAAACTCTATTTTACTTTCATATTTAACCAACTAGCATAATTTTTTTAAGAGACTACACAATATTATAACTAAAGACCTTTAAGGCTACATGATAATAACATAAACCATTCTCAAATAGTAATGATAAACGGGAACAAATATTTCAAATTTGAAGCATCTTCAATGTCTCTTTGAAACTATCTCAACATTTATCTTGCATATTGTGAAAAAAATGAAAATAAAAATTGCTCATATATATATATATATATTCAAGTGGCTTTCCATATAAATGAAGATGTAATGTAACAAAGCTCATTGATAAACTGAAACATATGGAAGATAAACATTTGGAAGCGGAATAAATTAAGTGATGTTACACGAAAATGATCAAGGGTATGCTAATTACTAATATGCCCTTAAAACACAAATTATCACCATCATTAAGATTGCACTAATTAATGAGAGAAAATATAAGTTTCTATAATTAAAAAATTGGTAATTTTGCATAAATTACGGTAACTAAAAGATTCCTTGACTAGGTAAATTAGGTAATTGCATAAAATTGTTATGGTAGCAACATTATACACTTAAATTTTGCAATAAACACAAATATTAATAATTAATTTGCCTTCCATAAATTTTCAATTCTATCAACTATATAATAAGTTCTCAATTGTACCAAAAGAAACACACAGATAAAACACAAAGCCAAAGAAGAACAAACAATAATGGCTTCACACTTTCTTTTGATCTCTTTTATGCTTGCATTTGTATGCAATTGTCAAGCTGATTTGATAGATGACGTTTGCTCTAAAGCGGATAATTTCAAGTTATGCAATCAAGTTTTAAGAACCGACTCACGTTCTCGTGGGGCAGATCTTAAAGGTCTCGGTCAAATTGCAATTGAGAAAAGTCGAGATGCCAGTCTAACCACAAGAAATGTGGCTAAAAGATTTCTCAAAGGCGCTACCAAAGGAGCTGCCAGATCATGTATTAAATATATTGACTTTGCCATTAATGAGTTAAACCACTGCTTGCCGTTGATGAAAGCTTTCAATAAAGGGGGACCTGATGACCTACGAGATTATACTTCTGCAGCTTTGAACGATATTGGTACATGTGACGATATATTTGGCTTGAGCGAGCCGGCTGCGCTGAAAAAAATATCTGAACATACCCAAGACCTCATAGATGTGATTTTGGCCATTATTGTAATTTTGGAAAAGTGAAATCACAATCAGAGAAGTAAAATAGAAAGAAAAAATGTAGTAGTATTTCTGAAGAATGTATTATGAAATTTGAGATCTATTGATTTTTGAAAAGTACCTTTTTGACAGAGTTAACATCATGGATCAAAGTTTCGTATTCGATTTATGTTTCAGTTAGCAGAAAATGAAAACATTTCTAAAAGTTTCTAGAAAGGTTTCGGAAATATTAGACAAATTATGAAAAATATTACTAAATTACGAAAAAGAGGAAGTTTCAAGACAAATATAAAGTTTCGGAAATACATGTTATTTTCGTTTCCATTTATTCAAAATGGGTAAATTTTCGATATTTTCGAAGTTAAAAATGTAAATTTTGATCCATGATCAGCATGTTGTGTGTTCCACCGGAGACTTTTTCAATAGGTTTTTGTGTTTTCATGTTTCCATAATTAATTTCTCTGATACATGGAAGAGTTTGCAAATATTTTAAAGTAAGAGGTGCATTACTCATTAGCCTCTTTTGTCTAACTCCTTCAACCTATTAAAATATAACATATAAGGTACATTCAATTCAATGGTTTTTTTTCATAAAAACTTCTATAAGTAAATATATATTCTGCTCACTTCACCAAGAGAAGGTAAAAAGATTATATATTTATATATAGGAGAATGGTTTTATATATATTTATATATAGGAAAATAATACATTATGCTTTTATATTCTCGTACCCAATCAATTTTCAGTAAATATATACTACACATTTCAACAAGTGCAAGAAAGTTTATTTAATATCCCCAGAGTTGTGCTTTCGGCAAAATCGTACCGAACAAATTTTCTTTAAGGAAAAAACGAACGGATCCAAACAAGCAAAAACCCTCCAAAAAATTAGAATCTATATAAAAAAATATATCTAAAAATAATCTAACTGATATTTAGATATCGACACACCTATGGTGGTTGGACCAAGTGGTAGGGACTTGCGACATGCAGAGGCGAAACTAGAATTCGAATCCTACTGGAAACATCACACTGGGGAGAACCTATACCCTTTGCACTCTTCGGTCCGAGCTGTAAGTATACAGTCTAATAGATAAAAAAATAAATAAAAAATTAAAAAAAAAAAAAAAGATATTTACACAATTACTAACTTAAAATAGAAACCAAAATTCTCTAATGCATGTTTCCAAATTCAAGATGCATTAGAGAATAAAATAGGAAAATTTGTTTTTTTTTTTTTTACTACATGATAAACCACCTTGCAACTTTGGTACTATTGGACACGAAATCCAAATTTGATACCACAGTTAAAGTTTTCATTGCATTTTCAGACCAAGCCTAATTTTTCTCCGTAGTAAATGACAATTTACCCCCATATGATATTCATTACGTTCAATTTATCTTCCTGTAATTTGGAAAAGCGCACTTTATCCCCTTGTAATTTTATAAAAGTTTCACACCGCCTCCCTGACATTTTTATATGTGACAATTTACCCCCACACGTGTTATGATAATGTGGTAGTTTCCTCCCCTGTGTTATAATAAATGTGACAATTTACCCCCTACGATACAAAACACTTTTGACCACTCTCAATTTCGGCAAGCGAGTTACAATCTCCGGCTAAAAATGGTAAATTGCTTCTTTAACTTTTTTAGAGGGGGGGGGGGGGGGGGGGGGGGGAAGGTAAACTGGTTTTTTTTTTTTTTTTTTTTCAAATTACAGGGGGATAAATCGAACATATGCATTTCATAGGGGGTAAACTACCATTAATTTTGGAGAAAACATTGGCTTCGTATGAAAGTTGCAACGAAAAATTAAATTGTGGTATCAAATTTGCATTTTCATGTTCATTGATATCAAAGTTACAAGTGACCTATCATGTGATAAAAAAGAAAAAATTCCTGAATAAAATACCAATTTCAAAAGAAGTTGCATCTCTAAGGCACGGTACAGTTTACACCATAAACTTTTGTCCTCATTAACAATTTTCCAGCAAGTTTGGCAATAATGTCTGATTGGAACTGAGAATTTTGGATGGTCAAAGCGTGTAAGCAAAGATGTGCCTTTAAATGTGGGGATGACAAATGGTTGGAACTGAGAACTTCTTGTTATGTATGAAATAAACAATGAAATGTTAAGATTAAGATTTTCATTTTCCATATCCCATTAACCAACCACATGTAAGATTAAGATTTTCATTTTCCATATCCCATTAACCAACCACATGTTCTTAAACATGAACATTATAAAGTGTTATTGGAATGTTTAAAACATGAAATGAGTAACATCTAAGTATCTTTGCTTCATCAAGGAACAATTACAAGAAACATAAGCCAAAAAGTGAAACCACATTTCTGAACTATTAGGAACTAAGAGATATCAAGTGGAATAAAACTACCTAAATATGTCTTAATCCGCAGCAAGTATATGTATCATATGATGCTTTACTTTATGTAAAACTTGTCATTTCCTCTTTTTGTCATCAGGCTTGATTAGCTGCACGGGAGCTGCGGGTATTCTGGTCCACCATTCCCTTACCCGTCTCAGCCCTCTATCACTACTTTCCTTCCTCAAGGGCATGCTCCTTGTAAAATACTCGAGAAACACCAATAATATATGATATTTCAGCGGCAAAAAAGCAAATACCACAGCCATGAAAACCAGCAATAGAGTCAGCTTGTCTGTTGCCTGCAAAATAAAAATATGTAATGGTAGAAGCTGGAAAACCATTACAAAATTGCACAAAATCCTAAACACACATGTTATATAGTAATTCAAGATAATCCCTTTCATCCAGATTCAGAAATCATAATGAAAAGATGTCGAAACATTATTGCACTTTAATAATTTCTACAACAGGTTCACTCATTCTTTTATGATTAGTGAAAAGAGACATGCATGCAGTTCAGTATGTAGGTTGGGATTGAATGGTAGGACATGAAACACTAACTCCTAGAATAACAAGAAATTATAACTTTGTTCTCTCACATGAATATCAGAATAAACCTAAGAGCTATATTACAATACTATAGTGTAAATTGTCTTATCATTAGGCAATGTGTCACATAGACAACATTATACATTACATGGAAATGACAAACCTAAAGAATGTTAAGTTTACTTATAAAATTTTCATTTTATTACTAGAAGAAAGTTACAAAACGCACCCGAAAGATGCATTATTACATGCTTTTCTGTGACTTAAATTGATGCAAATCCTGGAGTATAGTGTCGTTTTACTGTAGATTAGCCTAGTTTTAGATTACTTATAGAATTGTCCTTTAAACGATCAACATGACATTTTTAACCCTGATCGGCCTCTCTTTTATGTTCTTGCATGATTGGAGTCGAGCCAAAGGAAAAACAGAAGATTAATAGGCTGTTGAGTCAAGTCTGCAGCATTCTCCTCGATTTGAGATGGAGCATTAGAACTAAATATATTTTAGTCAATTTTTGTTGTCTTCATCTCTTTGTCTATTAAATCATCAACGGTCCTTGAGAATAACAATTTCTTCAAGCAAATATAAGAGCTAAGAAAGTAGCACATAATATAAAATCAAAGGGGCAACACCTGTGGCACAACAGCAAACAGAAGGGCACGCATTTTCAGAAGAACAATATTGCCGCTCTGGATGAGAGACTCGAGTTGAGTTATAGCTTCTTGTAATGTTAATAGCTGCTCCACTGCATTTCTCCCAGGGGGGGTTCTGATTTTGAATGCTTCCAGTTGCCTTCTTTTATTCGTATTCTTGCGCCAGAGCATGACGAGTGCCAAAAATATGAAGAGGGATGGTAACATAAACTTGATCCAGTTCCTGGAAGTCATAATTGAACATTTAAGATCTGTATATAAAGTTGCATTTTTGTGTTACACAAAATCTCATAACTGTGTAAAAGTCGTGAAGTTGATGAAACAACCTATCAGAACATAACTAGTAATTTACCTCATTTAATATACTTAATAAATTGCAAGCTTACATTTTTAAGAAGAAAAAAAAAGTACAATTCTATAATTGTAAAATTTCTCCAACTTAATTAATTAATAGCACAAAGAACCAAGAAGGAATTTTCGGGTTACAAAGTGTAATAACGTCAATATGTAGGGTAAGAGATTTAACCTCCTATAACCAAAAATCTGTTTATTGTCACTTATATGGTTCAGCCTTTTTTGTCTCCTAAAAATAACAACTAAACTGCAAGGTTCAATCAACTAATTTGTACCATATAAGTTGACTTGTATGACAAATTACAAATGGAGGGCAACACAAATGATTGAGAGGTCCACGTGTTATGCTATAGAAAAAGTTAAATATTTGCATGTATGGGGCATGTTAGATATAATATGTATTTTTATATATTTTCTTCTCCAATAGCTTAAACTTTGAGATCATGTGGTCATCAACAGTTTTGAAATTGTGCTTTCATTTGAATAAAAAGGTTAGTCAACACCATTAATTTGGTTCATTTAAAAGGTTCAAGTTGTTGCATTACAACTCATAGGATGTTTTTATGCAAGCCATAATATATTTTATGGTATGTTATCCTCGCATAAATGTATCAAGCAAGTAAAGGAGTAAAAGACAGCCTCTACGAATCTCATGGTGCTATTGCAGGTTTTGAAGTACACATCAAGTAGTTAGTATTAACAAGAACAAACTTTTAATTTGCAGCAAGCTGGCGAGAGGAGAAATGAAAATATCATACCTTAGTTACCGGTTGAACTGTAATTTCTTCAGACCCATTGTTGTGCTGCAACCAATCATTGACCTGATTGGAACGAAAATAAATCTGTCGCTATTGATAATGGATTAGTAACGGCATAGCAACAAAATTTTAAATAAAAAATGTTCCTTCAATGATAGCTACAAATTACCGACGAAATATCGGGAAAATTATTTTTTGTAGGAATTCGGTTGTTAAGTTGTAAGAAAAGGTTATCCATAACAACGAAATCATTCCAACAAAAAGTTATCCGTCGCTATTTAGATTTAGTAATTGAACAACGACGGAACTATAAATATGTTCCGCCAATAATAACGACAAATTGGAAACAAATTATTTTTTTAAAGGAATTTGGTTGTTAAGTTGTAGGAAAAAGTGATCCATAGCGACAAAATTGTTCCAACGTAAAATTTTCCGTTGCTATTTAGCTTTAGTAACAAATATGTAACTGAACAAATACGAAACTAACGATAGATATATGTTCCACAAATAATAATGACAAATTATCAACAAAAAATTTAAAAAACAAATTCTTTATATGAAATTTATAGTTTTGGAGACTGAGAAAATATGATTCTAATAAAAATTATACTCCTATATAATTAAGCATGGTTACGAACCTTTTTTTATTAATTTTTTATTGCTTGTCTAACCTCTTAAACGTGTAGTAAAAGAATTCAGATTACCTTTTCTTTTGGGCTAAAAAATGTATCTACCAAAATTGCGTGGTTGCATACATTTTGAAAACTAATAAATTATTAAATAAGTGTAACTGTCAGTCTGTTAATATAGATGATAACTTTCCATTTTCCCCCGAAATTTTAATTGTAACCTATAGGGCAATAATTCAGACAATTATCTTTTCTATCTATATTTCTTATTTGTATTCAATTTTAAAAATGCTAGTATACGTTCCGTGCTATGCACATATTTATTTTAAATCTATTTATATTGTAATTTATTAGATAGTATAAACATGAGTAATAATGATTGTGGTATTTTAAAAGAATTATTGAAAATTTTAAATTACATAAAATAAATGAAAAAACTCAAAGGTCCAACAAAATATAAGAAAAATAATTTGTTTGTGTCAACATATGAACTAAGTAGTTAAAGATATATGCATATTGAATGAATGGATATTTGATAAATTATTAAAAAAAAATATATATATATATATATATAATAATAGTATATATATATATATATATATATATATATATATATATATACAACAATTCTGACTATTTGGAACATAAATAGGAAATTATATTCACCTGGATAGCATACACCACACCATTGATCGTGTAGAAAGTAGGCCTCAATCCATCAGTAGATACAGCACGAGCCTGCCAAATGGTAGAAAGACAGGTAATATCTTAAAAGCCCAGCCCCTGCCCCTTGATTGCCCCTACCCCTACCCCTGTTTATTCGTCTCCAACCGAAGGGCTTTTCCCCTCTAATTAATTTCAATTTCAATTCTTCTCCACTCTCACCATAATAATAATAATTGTTATAAGAATAATAATAATACTACAAATAATAAAATTAATGATGATAATAATATTATTATTATTAAATTATTTATAATAATAACATATTAATATTAAAATTTTAAAATTAAGAATATGAGATTGTTACTAATAAAAATAACATTGGTTAAATTGACGGAAAATAACATGAAATACAATATTGAAATACAACAATACAACGGAAAAAAACATGAAATACATTAACGGAAAAATTCGTCGTTTTCAATTAAATCGTATTGTTTAAATTTTAATTTAAATTAATATACTGCCCCTGTCCCATTATTTTTACTCCATTAACTACATTACCCAGTCAAAATTTTCAATCTTTTAAGTGACATATCATGTTAATTATTCACATTTTTTGCGTATTAAACTTTTTAAATATTAATATACACAGTGTCATATGATATTATCGAATTATTTACTAAATATTTTAATTAGATTATTTATTATAATTTTTTGAAATTTAGTCAAGTTGACTGGTCAACGGTACCAAGGGATAAAGATTAATGGGACGGAGGGAGTATATAAATATCGTATTTGAATTCAATGGATAAAATTAAAAAATAACATTTAAATATATAGTGTTGATGATTTGATTTAAAATAAAATTTATTATACATAATATAAAATTAGTGGAGAAAAGGAATTAAAAAAAAAAACAAACAAAAGCTTCTTTATACAATAAATCACAGCAAAAAAAAATTAAAAAAAGAAAAAGAAGTTCAGCCACACGGGCGCACGTGCGGCGCGTCGGACGCGCCGCAGGGTGAAGGAAGGGCTGGAAAAGCCCTTCCTTCACCCTGCTACCCCCAGCCCAGCCCAAACCCCCTTGATTGGAGATAACTTTTTGGCCCACCCTCACCCCTAGCCCCAGCCCAACCCCCTTGATTGGAGTAGCCCTAACTTCTTTGAAAATTTCAGACAAGACAATGTAGTAAACAACAAAGTAAAAATATCTCCAAGAATTTCATTATAAAACATTCCTCTATTTATGCGATCTATTTCTTCAACAAATCGAGGTGAATTACAAGAAAAATGAGAGTTGCTATAAAACTATTTTTCCGTCATCAATTGAGATTTCTTGAAAACTTTTCCAGTTTATTTATCTTGTAACCGTAACCTCAAATTAATAGTTTGCTAATTAATCTTTCAACTAATCTGATAAAAAATATTATGTAAACAAACAAGCCTTAAATATAATATATGTTACCAACATTAGTAACAATAAATTGGTAATTAGATAACCATTACTACCACTATCGATGACCAGTAATATAAAAAATGCAAGTTGGATTCAATCAAATATTGAACATCAAGAATTCCCCAAATAATACTGACTTACCATAATGCATCTCATGAGAAAACATGAAAAGCATATCGTGGTCACATAACCAACCTGAACGAGCAACACAAGGGAGGGAAAAGTTAAAATTGATTTCTGTAGCGAAAAAAATAGTGAACTTACAACATACAACATACCTCCTGCAGCTTCTTGCGCCGACCTTTTGATTCTACAGGAAATCTTTGTAACATCAAGAACAACCTACACGAAGTAGACGTTGGAGGTAAGGGTTAACATGAATCCTAGGAACTTCTCTTCAATCTAAATGAATTAATAAATGCATAACACTTAATAAGCTCAAATATTCTTTGTAAGAGAAGCGGCTATAAATTAAGTAGTTGGAGTTGGTTTCCACAAAAATAGCTCAGCAGAAACACAATTATGAGTGATGATCTAAAACTCAATGGAACCACTTCTCTTTCAGAATTATCATCAACGTCATCGCTATTACCATTACTGCTGTTAATATTATGATAATTAAAATATAATTAGGGATAGTGCCATTACCGAGTATATATTTAATCCACATATTAATCATGCATTTTTGAAGAACTTTGTGCAAAGGATAATTTTTTTGCTTCCGACATAATTAGAGTTAGAATAAACGGGGAGGTAATTGAGACTTTAGTCATCAATTAAAGATATTACGATGTTAATGTGCAATACAATAAAATAAAAATAAAAAAAAGTTGTACAACTAAACCTTAGACACCAATGGCGAAGAGTGACAGGCAGGAAACCTTAGTCCATATCTGGTTTGGCTTAAAGATAATTCTACCAAAATAAACTAATAAGCATCGCTTGCTAGTAACAACGTTGCAGGGGCTAAATGATTTCAGGACTAAATATGATCATCAAAGACAATATGATCTAACACATGAGCTAATTAAACTATTCACAAACATGGTGCCATTGTATTAAAGAACTATAACTTGTATCATAAATAATTAAAAGATATGCTACATATCAACTAGTAGCACATTCCATTGTGCAAGAATAAAACTACATTTCTCTCTCCTGTCAAAATTATTTATCATTTTTATTTATTTATTCATTTCCCAACCACTCATTTCATCTTCACCTCATTTTTCTCCCCTTTCTAGCTATTCCTCTCTTGAAAACTACCGCAAAAATGGAGTGAAGAATCTCCTAGAAATTAGTATTATCAACACCCAATGGTCTCGCTTTCTGAGACTACATAACCAAACACAAGTTTTCTAACATTTCAATTCAAAAGAATTATACGTTAGTTTGAAAGGGTCGTTATTAGCAAGTCGAATAGAGCACAATTAAAGGAAGCTCAATTCACCGAACATATACAACTAGGCACAACACTTAGTCCTATAAGCTAGTTTACAAGGGTATAGTAAGAAACACAACACTATCAGGAAAGCTCAATTCCAACATCACTCAATTATAAAAGTGAGGAAATTTCTTTACCTTCCGCCATATAGAAGAAACCCCAGGGCTGCCCAGGGCTGCAAATAAAGAAACACCTGCCAATCGACATAATGTTTAGCAGAGCAAAAGTAATAATGCTTTAATGAATGTATACTCATCAAAAGATTAGAGAATAATAACCTGCAAAGAACATTTTGGACAAAATAATCAATACAGGAATGGGTTTCCACCAAAGAATTAGCCATAAGATTATCTGCAACAAATTAGAAGAAACGGTTATAGGCAAATCAATCATGACAACAAGACTTCTTGACTTTTAGACAATGATGGATTGCATGCCAATTTCCTTCAAGTGCATGCCTATGGTCTTTTGTGTTCATGTTTTAAATTTTTAAAAAAAATGTGAAGATGGTAGTACTTGGATGCTTTACTCCTACAGTAGCTTATAAATATACAACCATGCACAAACTGTCAAAGTACATTTCAGAAATCAATAATTGACAGATAAATTAGTCCTATTTACATCATCTCTATCAGAAATCATGAGACATTGATGTTTTCTTCAAGGTTACCTTAACAACCTTTGAACACGAAACAAAGGCCTTTACTTTGGAACATAAAGGGTTAAGAATATATTGGAACATTAAACTCATGTAATTTCCAATTTCATAAAACTTATATATATATTATATTGGGCACAAATATATTGGATACATAGGCGATAACAGATTTCTTGAAGAATATATTGAAACTTAAACCCATTCACGCACTGCAATCATATTTTGTTCTTCTGACTATTTGGAACATAAATAGGAAATTATATTCACCTGGATAGCATACACCACACCATTGATCGTGTAGAAAGTAGGCCTCAATCCATCAGTAGATACAGCACGAGCCTGCCAAATGGTAGAAAGTAGGTAAATGACTTAACCGTCCTAAATATCACAGCCAAAACCAAATCAAGCCTGATAAAAGAACTTAAAACTACCTGGTAATAAATCTCTGCCGAGAACAAAACGAGTAATGCATAGGTCGTGAAGAACGCAAGACTTGGCATATCAAGCACAATGTGTTGAGTAATCTAGCACAAATATAAAGCTATATCAATCAGGACAAAAGTTGATTACAAATTAAAAATCAGACAATAACAACATAAACAAAACTGATACCTCTGGATTTAACTTTTGAACATCTAGCCGGAATACAAAAACTAAGCATCTTACTAAACAAACAATAAAAAGTGAAATTCCGATTAGGCAAATTATGACATCTCAGTTAACTCAAATTAAATGTACACGTCATAAATGAGCTAATGCCAATTTACCCCCCCCCCCCCCTTGAAATTCATAATGTTCAATATACCCCGGTGATTTGAAAAAGAGCACTTTATCCCCTTCTGAAAATTTTAAAGAAGTAACCTCCTGCCAGATAGTGTAACTCACTTGCCAAAAAATTGAGAGTGGGCATGAAAAGTGTTTTTGTAACATAGGGGGTAAATTGCTACATTTATCATAACACATGGGCTAAATCGCCACATTATCATAATATAGGGGTAAAGTGCCACAAAGAAAAATATCCGGGAGGCGGTGTGAAACTTTTATACAATTACAGGGGGTAAAGTGCTTTTTTCAAATGGAGGTGAATTAATTATGAATATCAGAGAATAAATTGCCATTAACTCAATAATAAACGCCCACCTTCAATTAGAAATTAAGGAAATAAGATAAACTCATATGAAAATTTAGAGTTGACACAATTCGTTTGAATATTAAATGGACAAAATTACAAACCTCCATTAACCAAGAAATTAAGGAAATGGAATACTTTTTGAGTAGTCCAACCATACTCTGGTACTCTCAATTGTATTCTCACCAATTGTACCTAAAAGATATTCACAACAAGTCACATCAAATTCTCATATAATAATAATAATAATAATAATAATTCTGTTGATAATTACAAGAGCAACAACGGCGACGATTCCATAGAGAGCGGCAAGGAGGTGAAAAATTCGATCTTGCCAAACGGGTGACTCATTGACACCGTCCCACCAACTCGTGGCATCCTTAAGGCGGAGCGCCACCACCGCTGTCGATGGGTCGAACATCAATTAATAATTAATTAAATCAATGTGCTTGAGATTGAGATTGATTTTGGTTTAATGATTGATGCGGATAATAATAAATGAAAAAGAATATTAGATTGGGTATGTTGGTTGTTTTTGGGGGAAGTTTCAAGAGCGGTGGAAGGAAGATATGTGTGAAAATGATGCACTCATAACACTGTGTAATTATCTCCCTTTATTAAAAGATCTGCAACAGCCCGTGGATGTAGCCTATTTTGGGTGAACCACGTAAATATTGTGTTCATTATTTTTGTTATTTCATTAAATCTGGTTGTGGATTTTTCCTAACAACTGGTATCAAGAGCTCAGGAATATTTATTCCGGGCCAACCAGATTTAAGTGGGAGTAATGGCGGCAGACGAAGGGAAAATGAAACTCGAAAAGTTCGATGGTGCGGACTTTGGATTCTGGAAGATGCAAATAGAGGACTATTTGTATCAGAAAAATTTATTCTTGCCTCTCCAAGAAGAGAAGCCAGAATCCATGAAGGATGATGAGTGGAAACTCCTTGACAGACAAGCTCTCGGAGTTATCCGGCTGACGTTATCTCGCAATGTCGCTTTTAACATAGCGAAGGAGAAGACCACGGCGGGTCTTATGAAGGCACTCTCAAATATGTACGAGAAACCTTCGGCCTCAAATAAAGTGCATTTAATGAGGCGGTTATTTAATTTGCGGATGACCGAAGGGGCATCGGTGGCCCAACATCTGAATGAGCTCAGTACAATCACGACCCAGTTGAGTTCGGTCGAGATTGAGTTTGACGATGAAGTACAGGCGTTGTTACTTTTGTCCTCCCTTCCAGAAAGTTGGAATGCTACGGTCACAGCTGTGAGTAGCTCGTCGGGAAGCAATAAGTTAAAATTCAACGATGTACGTGATCTCGTTCTAAACGAAGAGATCCGGCGGAGAGAGTCAGGCGAAACTTCGACCCCCTCTGCGTTGTCGACGGAGTCGAGAGCCCGATCGATAAATAATAATCGTGGAAGATCAAACCACCGAGGAAGATCAAAGAATGGGAGATCCAGATCGAGAAATCCCAACAATTCCGGAAACTCAAAGACTGTTGAGTGTTGGAATTGCGGAAAGGTCGGACACTACAAAAATCAGTGCAAGAGTGCACCGAAGAATCAAACGGCGAAGATCGAAGCTAATGTTGCATCGACATCAACACAAGATGATGTGTTGATATGCTCTTTGGAGAGCAAGGAAGAGTCTTGGGTGTTAGACTCTGGAGCATCATTTCACGCTACTTCGCAGAAAAGACTCTTTGGGGAGTACGTGTCTGGAAACCTCGGTAAAGTATATCTTGGCGATGACCAACCTTGTGATATTGTTGGTAAAGGAACAGTGAAAATTAAGTTGAACGGGTCTGAGTGGAAGCTGAAGGATGTCAGGCATATTCCCGATCTGAGAAAAAACTTAATATCTGTGGGTCAATTAGCCAGTGAAGGCTATACTACAATCTTCCATGGAGATGACTGGAAGATTTCAAAGGGTGCAATGGCGGTTGCACGAGGAAAGAAAAGCGGTACTCTTTACATGGCGGCAAAAGGGTGTTGTTCGATTGCAGTTGCAGCAAGCAACCAAAATCCAAACTTGTGGCACCAAAGACTTGGTCACATGAGTGAGAAAGGAATGAAAATTATGCACTCCAAAGGAAAGCTACCGAATCTACAGTCGATTGACATCGACATGTGCGAGGATTGCATACTTGGAAAGCAGAAGAGAGTCAGCTTTCAGACAAGTGGCAGAACCCCAAAGAAGGAAAAACTAGAGCTTGTTCATTCTGATGTTTGGGGTCCAACGACTGTCTCATCGATTGGTGGGAAACACTACTTCGTGACTTTCATAGATGATCACTCTCGAAAGGTATGGGTTTACTTTTTGAGACATAAATCTGAAGTGTTTGACACATTCAGAAAATGGAAAGCCATGGTAGAAAATGAGACAGGTCTCCAAATCAAAAAGCTGAGAACCGATAATGGTGGAGAATATGAAGCCTCCAAATTTAAGAAGTTCTGCTATGAGCACGGGATTAGGATGGAAAGAACCGTGCCAGGTACACCTCAACAAAACGGTATAGCAGAACGCATGAATCGAACGTTGACCGAGAGAGCCAGAACAATGCGTATGCAGTCAGGCCTACCCAAGATGTTCTGGGCAGAAGCAGTCAACACAGCAGCTTATTTGATTAATCGAGGTCCATCGGTACCATTGGAACATAAAATTCCACAAGAGGTATGGAGTGGTAAAGATGTTAAATTATCACACCTCAAAGTTTTTGGTTGTATAGCATATGTGCATATCAGTGATCAAGGCAGGAATAAGCTTGATCCAAAATCCAAGAAGTGTACCTTTCTTGGATATGGTGATGATGAGTTCGGGTATCGCATCTGGGATGATGCAAATAGAAAGATAATCCGCAGCAGAGACGTAATCTTCAATGAAAGAGTTATGTACAAAGATAGGCATTTGGCAAATGCCACTGACGCAATTGCGATTGAACCAGTATATGCAGAAGCGGATGACGTTCCAGTCAGTCCTGTGACAAGCCAAACCTTAGAAAATCCCGAGCCAGAGGAACGTGTTGAGCAGGAGAATGCAAATCAACCCCATTCTCCAACTCCTGTATTGAGAAGGTCTTCTAGGCCACATGTGCCTAACAGGAGATACATGGATTATGTGTTGCTGACAGATGGAGGAGAACCAGAGAGCTATGATGAGGCTTGTCAGATCGGAGATGCCGGCGAGTGGGAGCTTGCCATGAAAGACGAGATGAAGTCTTTGATCTCCAACCAGACATGGGAACTTGTTGAATTACCCAGAGGGAAGAAGGCCTTACATAACAAATGGGTGTATCGTGTGAAAGAAGAGCATGATGGCTCGAAACGATACAAAGCCAGACTAGTAGTCAAAGGATTCCAGCAAAAAGAAGGAATTGACTACACCGAGATCTTTTCTCCTGTTGTGAAACTTAATACTATCAGGACTGTATTAAGTATTGTTGCTATTGAAAATCTCTACCTAGAACAGTTGGATGTGAAGACTGCGTTTCTTCACGGAGACTTAGATGAAGAGATTTACATGCGTCAGCCAGAAGGTTTCTCAGAGAAAGAGAAAGAAAATATGGTGTGTAGACTCAAGAAGAGCTTGTATGGTTTGAAACAAGCTCCAAGACAGTGGTACAAAAAGTTTGACAACTTCATGCACAAGGAAGACTTCCAGAAGTGCAATGCCGACCACTGTTGCTACTTCAAGAGGTATAACTCAAGTTATATTATTTTGCTACTTTATGTTGACGATATGTTAGTAGCTGGTTCAGATATGAACGAGATCAAAAGTTTGAAGCATCAATTGTCAAAAGAGTTTGACATGAAAGATTTGGGTCCAGCAAAGAAGATTCTTGGGATGCAAATCACTCGAGATAAGCAAAAAGAAGTTTTGCAGTTATCTCAGGCAGAATACATCAATCGTATTTTGCAAAGGTTCAATATGGGAAGCAGTAAGCCAGTCAACACACCATTGGCTAGTCACTTTCGGCTATCCAAAAGTCAGTCTCCTCAGACAAACGAAGAGAGAGACTTAATGGCAAAGGTTCCTTACGCCTCAGCCATTGGGAGTTTGATGTACGCAATGGTCTGTACTAGACCAGACATTGGCTATGCAGTGGGAGCTGTTAGCAGGTTTATGTCAAACCCGGGTAAGGTCCACTGGGAAGCAGTCAAATGGATCTTGAGGTATCTACGAGGCACTTCAGATAAGTGCTTGTACTTTGGCAGAGGACAAGTTAAAGTGCAGGGGTACGTAGATGCAGATTTTGCCGGAGAAGTTGATCACAGAAGAAGCACCACAGGTTATTTGTTCACTGTGGGATCAACGGCAGTCAGTTGGATGTCACGGTTACAATTGTTGCATTGTCCACGACGGAGGCAGAGTATGTAGCAGTGACAGAAGCCAGTAAAGAAATGATATGGCTTCAAGGTTTGTTAGATGAACTGGGATTCAAAGACGAGAAGAATGTTCTATACAGTGATAGTCAGAGTGCAATACACTTGGCGAAGAACTCTGCATTTCACTCCAGAACAAAACACATTGGGCTTCGTTATCACTTCATGAGATCTCTGTTAGAGGATGACGTGTTAACACTTGAGAAGATTCAAGGGAGTAAGAATCCAGCAGACATGCTAACAAAGGTTGTAACTGTTGATAAACTGAAGTTATGCTCAGCTTCAGTTGGACTCCAAAACTGACAAGACCAGGAATGGCTGTTGCATTGATCAGGTGTGAAGACAGATTGAAATCAGTCTTCAAGTGAGAGATTGTTATAACAATAAGTGGGGGCCACCACTTGATTGTTTGTACAATTTGCAATTGCAAATTGCAAGAATTCAGTTACAAATTCTCTGCCAATTTCATAACCAATTTCATAAGTGATTTCTCATGCATGAATCAAAGTCATCATTTCCTTTTGCAAATTGCTGAACGGATTTGGCAGGAAGTGTTCCCTTTGAAGCCTATAAATACAATGCTTCATTCAGTTCAAAGGCACACCATCAAGCATTTATCTCCTCGGCAATTTTCTTTCAAGCTTAGTTTAGGCAGAAATTTTGAGCGCAAAATTTCTGAGAGTTTTCTTAAACTGTGAGAGATATTGTGTGAAAATTAAGTGACTAATTTTCTTCGGTGAGTCGAGAGTTGTGAGTATTTGTAAACACTGTGTAATTATCTCCCTTTATTAAAAGATCTGCAACAGCCCGTGGATGTAGCCTATTTTGGGTGAACCACGTAAATATTGTGTTCATTATTTTTGTTATTTCATTAAATCTGGTTGTGGATTTTTCCTAACAAGATTGGGTATGTTGGTTGTTTTTGGGGGAAGTTTCAAGAGCGGTGGAAGGAAGATATGTGTGAAAATGATGCACTCATAACTCACAAGGACAATTACACGTGGATCTATTTGCCTTGGATTGAAACCCATGGCGGTTTCAGCTTGCCGAGCTATTTGTATATTAGTAATGTTAACAAATATAAATTATAAATATTAATAAGATAAATATAAATGAGGGGACATAATTAATTCTTAATGCTCTCCAATATTATGGGTCGTATGTTTCACATTTATGAGAGTAGTTTGAGAAAGTGGCGGAGGTCGGTGAAATAATCTCCATTTGCAAAATATTGTTTGTTTATTTGAGTTTTTGGAAAATTGTTTGATAAATAAGATTGGTGTATCATGTATGTATATTTGGAAAAATTTATGTTATAGGTGTAAGATGTAGACTTTATGTTAAATCATATGTGTTATATGAGATAGGTTGTGTAAGAGATATATTATATTATGTCAAATCAAATTAGGCTTGATGTAGAATTTTTTTTAGAGATAAAAGAAATTGTCGCTCGTTTGACTTTTGGGAAATTGATTTGAGAAAACTAAGTGAGGATAAATTTATTTTAAAAAGTAAAAAATGTGTTTATTTCATTTTTCCTTAAAGAGAAATAATTTCGAAAAGACCATACAAACAAGCCCTAAAATCTTTCTGTAGTAAATTTTATCTTTTGTTTCTTACGTACTTTAGGATAAGAGTGGAAAGAGAAGAAAAGAAAAAGGATGAATTTATTTAATAAAAATAACCAAAGCTTGATGTAATTTCTAACTTCCTCACTATTCAATTGTTTCGATGCATTTACTAATTAATTAGTTTTAGTTTGATTGAGTGAAAAGAATTGTTGTATGATGTACGTAATCAAATTTTAACGATTTCGTCCAATTATTTCATGTGTTTGTTTGGTTTACGATTTCTCCTCGTGTTTTCAAAATGTCGACTAAATTTTCAAAATTTTAGATGCCAAAAATACAATTTGAAAATAATATTTGGTGTGACAGAGAGTGATGTAATATCATTGTTTTTAAATGAAGTTATTAATTTTTAGCAACCATAATATATTTTAGGAAATTTATCTTCTGGAGGGTATTTGAACCATAATAATTAAAAAAAAAATCGTAAAAGTTGATTGCAATAAAATTAATTATAAGGAATTTAGTTTTTCAATCGATAGTGCAAAGGTAAACACTTGAATGAATAAACAATCTATAGACATTCGGCTCAAGTTGGATTTATTAAATTTCGTTTGAGTTCAATTCGTTATACATATCAAATCAAGTTTAACCAATGAATTTTTAATCTTAATGATCTCGTTTGATCCCTTAATAAATGAAATAAAACATACATTGAAATATCAAACTATTTGAATTTTACTTGTGTTTGACCCGATTAAATTTTATTTTAGTGTAATATATTTAATAATGAATCCAAAGTGAAACACAATTTTAATTTATTAAAACATTATATAAAAGTTAAGTAATAAACTGGTTAAGACTTAAGTCGTTCATATCTTGATCAATGTACTTTTTAATTTTACTTTTTTAATCAAATACCTTAACACTTGTTATATATGCCTAAACTAGTATAGGTAACAAGAAAGCTCCGCCTCTCATTAGCAGAAATCAAGTTGCCTACTTGCCCATCAAAATTTTCATGAAATAATTTTAAAGAAGATTTTTAATTTTTTTAATTTTTTATTATGACAACAATAATTTAGAGTTTATATAAAAAATAATTCCACGCTAAAACAGTACAATTAAGGGACAAGAGTTTAAGATGAATGTATTTCATTCATCATTTAGTTATCGGTTGAACTGTAATTTCTTTAGACCCATTGTTGTGCTGCAACCAACCATTGACCAGATTGGAATGAAAATACATCTGTCGCATTAGTAATGAATTAGTAACGGCATATCAACAAAATTTTAAATAAAAAATGTTCCTTCAATGATATCTACAAGCTACCGAAGAAATATCGGGAAAATTATTTTTTGTAGGAATAAAATTGTAGGAAAATGTTATCCATAACGACGAAATCATTCCAATGAAAAATTATCCGTCGCTATTTAGATTTAGTAACTGAACAACGACGGAACTATCAACATAAATATGTTCGGCCAATAATAACGACAAATTGGAAAAAAAATATTTTTTTGAAGGAATTTGGTTGTTAAGTTGTAAGAAAAAGTGACCCATAGCGACAAAATTGTTTCAACGTAAAATTTTCCGTTGCTATTTAGCTTTAGTAACAAATATGTAACTGAACAAATACGAAACTAACGATAGAAATATGTTCCACAAATAATAATGACAAATTACCAACACAAAATTAAAAAAAAAATCTTTATATGAAATTTGTCGTTAAGTTGTCGGGAAAAGACGATACATCGTAGTGAAATCATTCCGATGAAAAATAATATGTCTCTACTTCTCTTTCATATTACACAAAAATTTAAGTGAATTTTATATCTAAGCACTATGAAACAAGAGGTGATAAATTCGATTATCTTGAAATAAAATAGTTCTCCCCAATCTAAAAAAAATTATTATGTCCAACTAATCAAATTTAAATTTCTAGGAACTTAGAGTAAATGCAATTACACTTAATCAATTACATCGTGACTAGGATCATTAATAAATCAGTTCGACTTAAGGTGGTAATATGGATCGATCTGCTAGATTTGTTTTATATGAGATTCACAAAATTTTGAACATGATCATGTAATTTCTCTCTATGTGTGTGGATTGTTCGATTCTTCTCTGTTCTCTATGTGTGTGGATTGTTCGATTCTTCTCTGTTCTCTATGTGTGTGAATTTAGCTGACCGAGTTTTAATTGATTCACTTGTAATTGGTTGTTATTTCAATACAATTTCCATTCAATTCAAATATAGTAGCTGAGTTTTGACTGCTTCATATTTTTAACCGCCACCACTTAAGTCCACAGGTCATGGATAATTTTGAACTGACCCTAATTCCCCAATTTAGGTCCAATTTATGTTGTAATTAACATTATAAGGCTAAATTCTAATTATCTTGCCTATTAGGTCCAATTATGAAATTTACGTAAGTTTTACATTTTCTCAGTGCAATCAATTGAGTCCAATTAAATTCGACTAATCCTCTAAACTTAATAACTTAAGTTTCTTATTTAAGTAAAATCAATTGAAATTTCATTTTGCAATAAGTTTAAAATGCAGGATAATGTATAGATGGTTCAAATAAATGAAATAAGTGAAAATATAGATTAATCAGTGAAAATTTGATTAAATCGATCAAAACCCATTCAAATCAATGAAAATTGATGAAAAGACGGGTTAAATTGATAAAAAAAAAAAGTTGCTTTAAATCGGAAAAAAAATGATCAAAAACTAGTTGAATCGGTCAAAAATAGTTTAAATCGATGAAGTTAGGATGAAATCGGTGAAAAGTTGGGTTAAATCTATGAAAATTGGTTGAATCGATGAAATTGATTAAGAAAATGAGTTAAATCGACAAAAAACGATGTAAATCATTGAAATTTAAAAATTATTACATTAACCCTTTTTAAGTATATAATCTTTCAATTATACCTTTAGCACAATTTCATCCGTAATATAATGTACATATTAAGTGGGATTTAAAAAAATAATAATCAACATGTGAGTGATCTAGTTGGAAGGGACTATTACCCTCAATGCCACGATTCAAGTTCTAATCCATGTTAAAAAAGTTCTCATATAAATTATAATATGTCTGACACGTCTTGAAAGAGATTAGACTATGGGGAAAAAAATATAGTGGAGTATTTTGTGGGAAGAGAACCCTCAAATTCAATGGAACTAAAACTTGACTACTTTGTTGAAATTGATATTAACAATTTGGCCTGTCGGTTAAAGAATTGAGTTTAAAAAGGTTAATTCTAGTATAACTGATTTTCAAAAAATGATTATATGAACTGATTTTCAAAAATTGATTATATGAGTATTCAAATCGTGTTAATTCAAATTGAAAATTTATCAAATAATAGATATAATCTAAATTTGGTTTAATGTGTATAATGAAGTGAACTTAAGTAAAAATATAATGAATCGAGTTCTAATGAATTTAAATTGAAATTTGAGTAACTTGATTTTTATTTTGGTCATAATATAATAAAATCAAAAATAATTCTCCCATTTTATTTCTTACAGTTTTTTAAGTTAGGATCTTTTATGTAAAATGATTTTTTTTTTATCACCACAAGATAAAAGTTTAATCCTACTGAGTTTATTATCAATGTTAAACTTGTCTTTAACATACAAAATTAAATGTTAAACTTGTCATTAAGAGAATTAGGTGACATGTCACAATTGAGATTTTCACATTATAATATATATATAGTTACAAAAAGTTGCTGTTACTGAACTTTACTACATATATAGACTAGTGACAACAAGAAAATTATCATTAAACTCATAACAAGTATATTACGTGACAATTCAAAATATTTTTTGTTACTATTATATTTTGTAATTCAATCGGAAAAGTAAATAAGACATTTAACTTCTTCTAGCATCAATTTCTTTAAATTTTTTTTTTTTTACTTCTAATGAAAAGATGAGAGAAGTTTCCTACGTCATTACTGATCAAGCTCTTGCATACACAAAGTAAATGTGAGACTGATAAAATATGATTCTAATAAAAATTATACTCCTATATAATTAAGCATGGTTACGAACCTTTTTTTATTAATTTTTTATTGCTTGTCTAACCTCTTAAACGTGTAGTAAAAGAATTTAGATTACCTTTCTTTTGGGCTAAAAAATGTATCTACCAAAATTGCGTGGTTGCAAACATTTTGAAAACTAAGAAATTATTAAATAAGTGTAACTGTCAGTCTGTTGATATAGATGATAACTTTCCATTTTCGCCCGAAATATTAATTGTAACCTTTAGGGCAATAATTCAGACAATTATCTTTTCTATCTATATTTCTTATTTGTATTCAATTTTAAAAATACTAGTATACGTTCCGTGCTATGCACGGATTTATTTTAAATCTATTTATATTTTAGTTTATTAGATAGTATAAACATGAGTAATAATGATTGTGGTATTTTAAAAGAATTATTGAAAATTTTAAATTACATAAAATAAATGAAAAAACTCAAAGGTCCAACAAAATATAAGAAAAATAATTTGTTTGTGTCAACGTATGAACTAAGTAGTTAAAGATATATGCATATTGAATGAATGGATATTTGATAAATTATTAAAATATATATATATATCTAATAATAGTATTGACCACGTCATTACATCCAATACAAACTATTTGGTCATAGGAATATATGCAATTATGCGGAAATAGTTAGATCTTACGCCCTCGTAAAAATGAATTATGTTAAATCTTACACCCTCATTATGTTCATGTTTACGTATCTTGCATTTGAATATTCAATAATTTTGATATAAAGAACTTACTATTTAAATTAGACCATTTTCTTTACACTGATCTTGTAAACAAAAACTTATAGAAATATATTAGATTATAATATTTTTTAATTACAACATAGGCTATATGTATGTACATACCAACTCTTCACATGTAGAACGTCAGTTATGGGGTTACCATCAAAGTAGTAAATACATGTAAATTGTAGAAAGATTGCACGCTGAGGTTGCATGCATTGATGCATGTGATATATATATATATATTAATTATCCCTTTTCTATTTCAACTGGCTCATTTATTTTTATTATTTATTTTTTGGCTTTTTATCTTTTTATAAATGTGACCTATTTTTGTCTTCTATATATCATTTCAAGTGTACGTATCCCTTATATTCCCTATACTTTACTATCTCTACATGTATGCATGTGATCATCCTTTCTCTATTTTGATACCAAAATAAAAATCTGGTAATCTTAAATTATTAATAAATTTATGGAATTCTAGCTATTTAATTACTGGAGCTATTTAGTGACCTTAATTGGGACGTTTCCTATAGTACTGATGCTGATTGTTAACAAACTTTGGATTTTACTATTTTATGGAGCAAGTGAAATTACCTTAATTTGGCCGTTTCCATTCATTTATGCAGGGTAGTGAATATGACATTGATATTTATATTAGTATTTAATAAGTTCATGTTCACTCACTTAGATAATTAATATATATAGATATACTATATATACCTCTGGCCTAATTCTTTATTTCATAGTTAATTTCAAGTATAATTCAAGAGAGCATGAGATAACATATAAAAATATAGTTTTACGTAATCCAAAAAAGCCAAATCAGGGTATTAAAAGAATAAAAGAATTAATATATCCCGATAAAAGTGACGGAGAAAATAAGAAATAAGAAGTTCAGAAGACTAAAATATGGGATTTTTTGCACTTTGCACCCCCAAAACACATGAAATATAGACTTTGCATCCTCAAAATATAGAAATAGCACTTAGTATCCTCGAAATACAAAATACTCAGCAACTTTCCCCCTCTAGATTTTTCTAAGGTCAAAATATGTAATTCATTTCGAATTTTTAGCACGTACTTTGCACCCCCAAAACAAGATAAATGAGTACTATGAACCCCCACCCCCCCCCCCCAAAAAAAAAATATAAAATTAGCACTCAGCACCCTTGAATTAAGAAAAATTCATCAATTTACACCCCTGAAATACGAGAAATTAATTGGCACTTTGCACCCTCAAAACATAAAACAAGCACTTAACATCCTCGACTTAAGAAAAAATTAAGAACTTGAACCCCCTCGTTTTTTCCGACAGAGTTGACCATCTGGGTCAAAAAAATCTAGGGGAAAAATAAGTAATTTAGAAATTAATTTACCTCTAAAAGCAAGTATTTATAACATTTACGTACGTACAAGTGTAGATTAGACTATAAATGAAAACATGCACATTTCATTGAAATCCTGTATAGCAGCATATGTACGTACGTATTATCATGCTGTCTTCCTACAATAAAACAAACAATAAGAGAATTTTAATTTAACTGAAAATCTAATGAATTGTTTAATAGTTGAAGTATATATTTCCAAATTAATGCATGCAAGTTAAGAAAAATTCATCAAGTTACACCCCTGAAATACGAGAAATTAATTGGCACTTTGCACCCTCAAAACATAAAACAAGCACTTAACATCCTCGACTTAAGAAAAAATCAAGAACTTGAACCCCCTCATTTTTTCCGATAGAATTGACCATCTGGGTCAAAAAAACCTAGGAGAAAAATATGTAATTTGTAGAAAAATATGTAATTTGTAGAAAAATATGCATGGGTTACCATGATAGTTGTAAATACATGTAATTTGTAGAAATTAATTTACCTCTAAAGGCAAGTATTTATAACATTTACGTACGTACAAGTGTAGATTAGTCTATAAATGAAAACATGCACATCATATTTATGTACGTATTATTATGCTGTCTTCCTACAATAAAACAAACAATAAGAGAATTTTAATTTAACTGAAAATCTAATGAATTGTTTAATGGTTGAAGTATATATTTCCAAATTAATGCATGCAAGGCCTACAATATATATACTGTATTTCCCAAAAATATACCACATTAATTTCTATATACCAAACCACACGTACCCTTAGCTAGCTAGAGCCCATTAATGTACGTACGTGTTGCATCTCTTATAAAAGCTCACCCAATTGATCATTAAGGACACTAGAGAGCAATCAACGTGCAAAGAAGAAAATAAAAAAATAAAAATAAAAAATCTTTTCTTTTTTCTTTTGATAGAAGAAGAAAATAAATTCCGTTAATTAAGGAGTTGCTCAAGATCTGTAATAGAGTCAATTTTGAGGCTTGTGAGGTTTTACGTACGCCTGGAGTTTCGATCGAGAACTAAACTGGTGAGTGCATGGTGACTCCGACCCATATATGATCATCATGTTCTATTTTTCTTTTTTTATTGTTATTACACTAATTAACGTTTCCTAAATAGTTAAAGTGGTCAAAATTTTCCTAAACATTTTTTTTTCGAAAAACAGGTGTGAATTACGTTAATCCTACGTTTAAGACTTTAAATTTAATGAAAAAAATGGGAATTAAGAGAATGCACAGAATAGTAAGTTCAATGTTCTATTTTTCAAGTGTTTTCTTCACTAAAATTCAAGAATAAAAGATACATAATACATCTATAATATGTTCGCATATAGCTAATAGTTATGTTTTTTTTGTTTTTTGTTTTCTGCAGAGCTATATTTTGAACAATTGGGAAATTTGATTTAGCCACGCTTGGGGATTTGATACGACATAGTTGGTCAAAAATATCTTATTTACCGTGTAATGGCTGAAAATCTATGAGAATTTTTTTATTAGCAAGTGAAACTTTCTACATGTTCTATTTTTCTTTTTTTTATTGTTATACACTAACGTTCCTAAATAGTTAAAAATTAAAGTGTTCAAAATTTTCCTAACCTTTTTTTTTCGAAAAGCAAGTGTGAATTCCTACATTTGAGACTTTAATTTTAATGAAAAAAATGGGAATTATGAGAATGCACAAAATAGTAAGCTCAATGTTCTATTTTTCAAGTGTTTTCTTCACTAAAATTATATTTGCCTATAGCTAATAGTTGTGTTTTTTTGTTTTTTGCAGAGCGATATTTTGAACAACTCGGAAATTGGATTTCGCCACGCTTGGGGATTTGATACGACACAGTTGGTAAAAAAAAAAAATCTTATTTACCGAAGAATGACTAAAAAACTATGAGAATTTTTTTATTAGCATGATGATCCCATCTTCAAATTAGACAGAGATAAATTTAAAATATCAGTGGACTATTAATTCTTATATAATTTGTTGGATTTAATTGATTACGTTTTAAACTTGGATTTGATGGGGTACTTTCTTAAATACTTATTTTTAAATCTAAATTAAAAACTAATTAAGTAATAGAGTTTGAACAGTCATAATATTAGCATTAGTGGGAAATAATAAATACACTTTTAACTTTAAAAGGTTCGGAATTTACTCATCAAGATAAGTTATAGACTTTGAAAAATATTTGAAAGATGATATATATTTAATTTATATTATTATTGTAGATAGTAAGAAAGCCTCTGTTCTTTTTCTTTTTGAGAGAAGAAAGCCTTCATTCCAATGAAAGTTTCAAAATTTAATGGTTGAGATAATTTATTCAAAGAAACGATATTCAAAGATTTTTCGTAAGTACATAATTTTGAATGAAGTTTTTATTAAGTCATTGAAGAAAGTACATGTGAATGATGTTTCATCATTTAACATGCATTCATATTTATTTTAATTGGACTCATGCGTTGCTCTTGATCTATAACCATCATCTGATTATATTATGGGCTATATTCGTACGCTAATATTCATTTATAAGATATTTCCATTATCTACGTCAATTTAATTGGATAAATTGTTACTTGTATGTTCTGCACCTCTTTAAATTGATTGTGTTTTGAACTTATAATTTGCTAAAATATACCTTATAAGAAAATAAGAAAGTGACTTATAAAACATTTACATTTAAAAAAAAAAAAACTAAGAAAACGACTTAGAAAGTCAGAATTCATATTGTGTTCCCAAATATTGGATTGCTTATTCACTTTTGTAGCAAGTAGCAACTGGTATTTCCTTTGATAGGTTTATTAAAGGGATCATTACATCCACTTTCTTTTAGGTTAATGAAACTAATACATAAACTTCTTCTAACGTTTTGATAATTACAAACACTTATATATATTACTATTAGTTTTTGTTAAGAAATACAGTATAAAAATAAAAAAAAACATAATATGTATAAGTACAATGACTATTTTACCATCCATCACTTTAAAATAATAACTTGCATAAAAACAACATTAGTAGCTAAAATTTAAATGATAATATAGCCTCAAAATAGATCAAACCAAACAAAATGAGTTGACCCTAATACAACGAGACAGATTAATTCAAACCATTAAGGGTTTTTAATTCAAACATAAAATTTAATAATATTATGAATTTAAATAATAACTAAATATGGAATTTATTTATAACTTAGTTCATTTTTATTTTTTATTCAGGAATATATATACATAAAAGTTATAATTTTTGTCATTAAAAAAAAAACAGTTATACTTTTTGTCTTTAAAATATAAGGTAGTACTAGTATTTAATTTTATCAATATAATTTTATTACTTTTTCATCTAATAGAAAATGTGTCATTGTTAAAATTATTATATGTTTACAATGGTTTCATGTGTCATTGTTAAATTTGCATATTCGAAAAAAAATCATAAAAATGTCCTTCTAACACTACATAACGCACTCTGTTTGGCGATAAATTTTTCAGAAAAATTCGTCGTTAAACCTATTTAAGCAACGAAATTAGCGAAGGGATGGAATTTGACACTGAAACCGTCGTCTCTAAATTTGAGCGACGTATGTAGCGACCATTTCTTTTGCCGCTTATTTTCTTATTTAGCGACAAAAAACAACTTATTTAGCGACCTATTTTATTTCGTCACTATATTTTTAAAGATCGTTGCTAATTTTTTACCGAATAATGACTAAAAAACTATGAGAATTTTTTTATTAGCATGATGATCCCATCTTCAAATTAGGCAGAGATAAATTTAAAATATCAGCGGATTATTAATTCTTAATTTGTTGGATTTAATTGATTACGTTTTCAACTTGGATTTGATGGGGTACTTTCTTAAATACTTATTTTTAAATCTAAATTAAAAACTAATTATGTAATAAAGTTTAAACAGTCATAATATTTACTCATCAAGATAAGTTATAGACTTTGAATAATATTTGAAAGATGATATATATTTAATTTATATTATTATTGTAGATAGTAAAAAAGCCTCTTTTCTTTTTCTTTTTGAGAGAAGAAAGCCTTTATTCCAATGGAAGTGTCAAAATTTAATGGTTGAACGATATTCAAAGATTTTTCGTAAGTACATAATTTTGTGAAGTTTTTATTCAGTCATTGAGAAGTAGTACTACATAACATATATGATAAAAGGACATAGGAAAGTACATGTGAATGATGGTTTATCATTTAACATGCATTCATATTTATTTTAATTGGACTCATGCGTTGCTCTTGATCGATCTATAACCATCATCTGATTATGGGCTATATTCGTAGGCTAATATTCATTTATAAGATATTTCCATTATCTACGTCGATTTAATTGGATAAATTGTTACTTGTACCATGTTCTTCACCTCATTAAATTGATTGTGTTTTGAACTTATAATTTGATAAAATATACTTTATAAGAAATTAAGAAAGCGACTTATAAAACATTTACATTTAAAAAAAACTAAGAAAGCGACTTAGAAAGTCAGAATTCATATTGTGTTCCCAAATATTGGATTGCTCTTTCACTTTTGTAGCAAGTAGCAACTGGTATTTCCTTTGATATATAGGTTTATTAAAGGGATCATTACACCCAGTTTAATTTCTTTGAGGTTATTAATGATACTACATATACTTCTTCTAACGTTTTGATAATTACAAACACTTATATTACTATTAGTTTTTGTTAAGAAATACAGTATAAAAATAAAAAAAACATAATATGTATAAGTACAATGTCTTTTTAACCATCCATCACTTTAAAATAATAACTTGCATAAAAACAACATTAGTAGCTAAAATTTAAATGATAATATAGCCTCAAAATAGATCAAACCAAATAAAATGAGTTGACCCTAATACAAACAGTCAGATTAATTCAAACCATTAAAGTTTTTAAATTCAAACATAAAATTTAATAATATTATGAATTTAAATAATAATTAAATATTGAATTTATCTATTACTTAGTTCATTTTTATTTTATTATTCAGACATATATATACATAAAAGTTATAATTTTTGTCATTAAAAAAAAAAAGTTATACTTTTTGTCTTTAAAATATAAGGTAGTACTAGTATATAATTTATCAATAATTATTACTTTTTCATATAATAGAAATTGTGTCATTGTTAAAATTAATATATATTTACGATGGTTTCATGTGTGTACATATATAATAGAGGTAAAATTTGCATATTTGGAAAAAGATCATAAAAATGTCCTAACACTACAAAACGCACTCTGTTTAGCGATGAATTTTTCAGAAAAATCCGTCGTCAAACCTGTTTGAACGATATAATTAGTGAAGGGATGAAAATTGACACTGAAACCCTCGTCTCTAAATTTGAGCAACGTATGTAGCGACCATTTCTTTCGTCGCTAATTTTCTTATTTAGAGACAAAAATAAACTTATTTATTTGGCGACCTATTTTATTTCGTCACTATTTTTTTGTAAAGATCGTTGCTAATTTTTCACACTTTAGCGATGGATAAAGGGCCTCAACTCTCTCAAGGAATAACATTTATCAAATCAACTCATGTATTAAGTTGTCATTTCCCACAGATTCTCAAGGAAAATGGGATATGAATTTACCTCTTCTTTTCAAGTCCTTCATATCATGGCAGTACTTTGTATTGCCATGGTTATGAACATATGCGCAGCTCCCCCACCATTATCTAGACGTACTCCACACTTAACCGTTGCAAAAGACGGTAGTGGAAATTTCACGACAATTTCTGAAGCATTGAGTGCAATGCCTCTTAAATACACGGGAAGGTATGTAACCATACCTTCTTTTTTTCTTCTCTTAGTTGACTTATTGTTTCACTTTATATGGATCTGAACATAATTTGTAGTTGTAATCATTGATACAGATATGTAATTTATGTAAAGACTGGCGTCTACAAAGAGAACGTAATCGTTACTCAACGGATGGTTAACATTACCATGTACGGTGATGGATACAAGAGAAGTATCATCACCGGAAACAAAAACTTTAAAGATGGATTTCAGTTGCCAAATACATCTACATTTGGTAATTCAATAAATTTGTTGAATTTTTATATTAAAAAAAATCATATTTTGTACATGTTAAACCAAAACTTTATCTAATTTGCAGCCGTTCTCGGCGATGGATTCATGGCTCAATATATTGGGTTCATAAACACTGCTGGTCCAATAAAGGAACAAGCAGTGGCACTCCAAGTGCATTCCAAACAAGCTGTTTTTCTAAATTGCCTAATGGAAGGGTACCAGGATACATTATACGCCCATTATGGAAGGCAGTTCTATCGAGACTGTCAAATAACTGGAACTATCGATTTCATATTTGGTGATGCCACAGCAGTGTTCCAGAACTGCAATATCTACCTGAGAAAGCCGCTTAAAAATCAAGAGAATGTTGTCACGGCCCAAGGCAAGGTAGGAAAGAAAGGCAATACGGGGTTCGTACTCCAGAATTGTACCTTCCTAGCAGATCACACATTCGAGACAGAGAAGGGAAAATTTAAGAGTTATCTCGGTAGGCCATGGAAGTTGTACTCTCGAACCATTGTGATGGAGTCATATATTGGTGATTTCATTTCGCCAAAAGGGTGGTTGGAATATGATGGAACTCGAGGTATCAAGACTCTATTTTATGCTGAATTTAACAATAGGGGACCAGGGTCGAACACTTCTGGTAGAGTGACATGGCCGGGCTATAGAGTAATCAAAAGAAAAGAAGCGATGAGGTTTACTGTTGGTCCATTCTTACAGGGTGAGACTTGGCTGACCAGTCTTGGTATTCCCGTACATTTTGGCTTATTCACTTGATGTATAATTTTAAGGAATAAAATATGTACATTTTATGTTATTCATTTTGTTAATGATAAAGAGATTTTGTAGTTTTGTTATATAATCAAATTATAATTTTCGTAAAGTTTTACTAAGCAATCAAACGTGAGTTGGAAAACATACATATTTTATTAACTTTGTTGATATAATCAAAATCACATTATTTTATTTTCCTTGACCTTTTCTCCTTTTTCATGAAAAAAATTCGTGAAATGAAACAAGCCATTCGAGTATTTCTTTAACTGGTAATTAAGGTTCTTACAGTATGCCATCTCGGGACACTTATGTGTATGTGTTTTACTAAGATATATTCATTAAAAGAAAGTAAAAAAGAAAATGTACTGGATTAATAATCTGGTACGTAAAAGAGTTGTTTGTTTTGCTTGAGAAGTTTGTTATGAAGAATTTTAAGTACATAATAGCAAAGGTATTTCAATTGCTTGGATTTTAACTTTGAGTGATAGATTTCAATATTTAAATAGTAATTACAATCTAATTTTCAGAGATAAATTCAAACCCGCTCAGTATTGTATTCATTTACCCTTTCATTTTTCCCAAGATTTTTTTGATAAAGAAAAAAAAAGAAGAGTTTAACAGGTATAATTAAAACTGATACTTTTGCAGGAAACATTATGTACTTAGGCAATCACCATCACAAATTTAAAGTATACCAATAAAGTTAGTTCTTGATCATCAATTATCTATAATCCAGAGGCGAAGCCAGCCAATTTTGCTTGCAATATTGAACTTAATCTATTTGTGCGTTACTAATTACATCCTAATCACCCACCCGCAACCCCAGCCAATTCTACTTGCAATATTATACTTATGCGCTACTAATTACATCCTAATCACCTCAATCCAATATTCTTACTTTTTTATTAAGTCTTCCAGCCCACTTCCAACCTTTTGTACTAGTTGATACTTATCAAACCGCTAACTGGGAATTAGGCCCAATAATACTTACTTACATGTTGAAGTAGACATTGAATAAGGAAATTATCATTTCTACTAACAAAAGTAATTTTTATATAAATTTTTGATTAATAAAATCATTAATAATGTATGTTTTTTTATAGTAAAACATTTTTTTATGTGTTCTAAATAAATTTATTTAATCATAAAATAAATCAAAAAGAAAATTGCTCAAATTTGTGATATTAACTCAATCGTACATGAATTAGGATGTATAGGTAAAATTTGTAATTACTATTACTCTCAATTATTTGTATGTCCAAATTTCTTTTCAAGCTACTTCATATTTTTTTTATAATTATTGATTATTTATATCATAATATAGAATTGGTTATATGTTTAGGGATAGATACACAATTATCTCACTTAATTACATACATGATTTATAATAATTGCCACGGAAGTATCGACATATTAAAAAAAATACTTTTGACAGTTATATTTAGACAATCCTTTTTTGATCTATTAAGTTGTGGATCATAGTTCATACCAGATAGCGCATTAGGTATATGTCCTCCCTTGGGTTGAAAATCAATCCAGATTATTTGATACTTAACTCGAGCTCGTTCGATGAAAGCTTGTTTGAGCTTGATTCATCATACTAATCAAATAATCTTGAATATCATTTTTCGTTCGATAACTTTTGAAGCTCGACTCGACAAGCTGAAAATAGATAATATACATGTAAAATATCAACCTATTCGATATTCGGCGCGAGCTCGTTTGATAAATCCTCGTTTGAGCTGGACTCGTTTAACAATCAAACCAAGCTCAATCATAAAATTTCAAGCTCAATAAAATTCAAAACAAGATTGAACAATGTGTCGTTCGACACTACTCGACTACACCCCTAGTCCTCCCCAGTATAGTGACTTCGGTAAAATTCGAACTTGGGGTTCATGAGTTGCTGCCATTTCGCCTAGATAAATATAAATAATTTTTCACATCAATCCCGCCACACTCGGTTTAAATTTTTGGCTTTGCCCATGCTATAATATATTGATAAAAACCAGTACACTATGTTAAACTATCCAAATTACCCTTCCCTAATAACTAACTGATCGAATTGGTTCTTATTTAAAAAATTAGATATTGCACATTATGACAATGAGGTCTTAACCAGTTGGTTAAGGATAAAGCTCCAAGACTAAGAGGTTATGGGTTCAACTCCCATGAATGTGAATTTTTCTCTAGTTTAATACTAATGTTTGGTAGTGGTTTATTATTATGAGAATTTACCTAAAAAGGTAAACACAAAACATGGTTTATTATTATGAGAATTTACCTAAAAAGGTAAACACAAAACATAAGTAAGTTACATCCATGTTTTTTAATCCAAAAACTTAGGCAATGATATTGAAAAGTCTATATATAAAAATTGTAACTAGAACATCAAAATAGAATTAAAATACACGACCATGACAGTTTTTTTTTTTTTTTGAGATGGTGAATATATTATTACATCATACACTATATCGAATCGAAACTTTACAATGATATCAAAGTAAACTAATTACTAGTATTAAATTAGAGAAATGCTAGTATGAAACTAGAGAAAATACTTACATTCGTGGGAGTTGAACTCGTGACCTCCTGGTCATGGAACCTCATCCTTAACCACTTGGCTAAGGCCTCATCGTCCACGACCATGACATTTGGGATATAAAATCTTCTTGATGGGAAAATAACATAAAATCCATCTGCGTTTTATGAATCCTTTTACAGAGTTGAGCATAAATGATTTTATTTCCTAAAATCCATTTATGTTTTACAAAATGTTACTCTATCAAGCATCGTTAATAATATTTTGAAATTCACCTTTTACCTTAACTATATTGACAACTTCATCAAGTTGAAAAGCATAAAATCTACTTGTAATCTAGGAAATATGTACAGAACCCCGCCCATATAAAATTGCATAAAATATCCTTTTGTCTTGCTACATGCTCTACATTGTATCGTTAATTAGCTAACACAGTTAATAAGTTTTTGAACTTCTCTTTTACCTTGATTTATACCCTTGATATATATATATATATATAAAAAATTAATCAAAAAACATAAAATCTGCAAGGAATTTTATGAAATAAAATTAATAGGGGGGGGGGGGGGGGGGGGGCGGTTTATGAAACAAAAATTAATATAGGGGATTATGTGTAAGTTTTCTAAAATACAGATGGATTTTATGCTTATTACCCATAAAAAATACTTTATATCTAAAATTTCAAGGTATATTTAATTTTATTTTGATGTTTTGGCTACAATTTTTGTACTTATATAATGTTCTACAGTCCATATTTATCATTAAAACCAATTATACTAACCATTAGAGGAGGGTAATTTGGACATTTAATTATTTTTTTATGATGGAATGGATAGATGCTTAACATGAGGGGTGTGACTGTCAAAAAATAAAAGATTTTGGGAAAAACCAAATAAATAGACCCAATGTGGAGAAAGTAGGAGAAGAGAGAAATGAAATTTTGGTGTAATTTTAGGGCAATTAAGAAATTTTCCACTGAAATAAATTTCCGTCGAAAATTTCAGATATTTCGACGGAAGTAATTCGTCGAAATTAATTAACTGATTTCTACGGAATTATGATTCCGTCGAAATTGATTTATTTTTCTTTTTTCTTTATTTTTCGCGAAATTATTACATTTCAACGGAAAAAAAACCGTCCGTCGAAATTTTAATAATTTCGACGGATTTATTTCCGTTGAAATTTACCCTTATTCTAGTATATACTATAGTGAAATATTTCGACGGAAATTAATTTCCGTCGAAATTTATATTAATTTATTTTTTTAAATTGAAGAATTTCGACGTAAACAAATTCCGTCGAAATAAAACTTTCGACGGAAAATAATTCCGTCGAAATTTTATGAAAGTTTCAACGGAAATAAATTCCGTCGAAATTTAAATTATTCATTTTTTTTTAAATATTTTCCCCAAATTATTTCGACCGAATTTAAATCGGTCGAAATTAATTTCGACTGATTTTATTTCGGTCGAAAATATTTCCGTCGAAATTTTTGTGATTTATTTCCGTCGAAAAAAATCGATCGAAATTTTGCCTTTTTCTAGTAGTGTGAGTCTCATATTCTTTATATATAATATAAGTTATGTAAACAATATATTTAATATGGTGTGTCAATTAATCATTATAAATTTTGACCTAATTTTATAAAGCAAAGGAAAATCTCACATTTTTATGTTTATATTGTTCAACTATTTTTTCCAATTTCGCATGTTCTTTCACAATGCTCTTATTTCTGATCGCTAATATTTTTTAATGAAATTAATATAAAATTTTGAATTTAATATGGTTCTCGTTGATAATTTATTCTTATAAAAATAAAATATATTGAATATTATTATTACTTACTTTCGACGATAATTAAACTCGACTATCCGACACTCTAATCATGGATCTTATACAAATAAAATATATTGAATACTATTATCAACTAGTTTCGGCGATAGTTAAACTCGACCACCCGACACCCTAATCCTCAATCCATTCATGTTTGCAAATATTAGGCAAAAATTACAGACTAATCTTCCAAATCCAACTATTTTTTTGGGCATCACGATTTTTTTGGGCCGACCCCAACTATTACGACTAATCTCCCAAATCCAATCCACCAACCACCCACACCCCGCAAAAAAAAGTTAAAAAAAAAGGGGTCATTGAAGAATAATAGGCAAAAATAACAGAATTGTCCTTAGTTTTTCTTGGAAAAATTTTCATAAAGTATTTTTCAATAATTCTAAATTATTTTAGATTTTTTCCTCCATAAAATAAGTTCAAATTTTAAATTAAGGTGTAAAGTGCAAAAAATTTATAATTTTTTATAGTGCAAAGTACAAAAAATATTCAAAAAAGGATTATTCTACCCTTCTAATAATGAATTTTCTCAGCAAAACATATATTATGGTGTAAAGTGCCAAATTTTTTGAATCGAGGAACAAAGTGCCAAATTTTTTTAATCAGGGTGCAAAGTGTAATTTTTTTAAATTAAAATGCAAAGTGCCAAAATTCTATATTTTCATGGTGTCTCTTATTGTGATGAATGCAAATTTAAGGCCGAGTTTGTTTTTAACAAGTATAATGACGAGGACATGTGAATGAACAAAAAGTAAATTTAATAGATGTTTTATTTTACTGTTTGATGTTATGAAAACACTTTCCTTGACAATTTACACACTAAATTCAAGAATCAAAATAATGTTTAGTGAATATAATTGTCTTTACATCTACTGAGTACTGAGTTTGTAAAATCGGACCATATGCAGAGTATAAAATGTGTAGGAGTACTTTTCATGAATAATAATAAAAAAAAATAAAAAATAAACTTTCCAAAAGTGATTAGTAGGGGGTACGTATTACTGCAATATTAACTGGATATTTGTTATAGGAGGAAATTCTAAAATCTCGTAACACTAAATGTTGAGGAGGATTGTACAAATTTTCCATATAACTGAATTTTATCAATTTATTTCTCTAAGATGGTAAATATATCATCATTATATCATAATTTACCCAATAATACACCATTACTTAGGGTTGGCCCTAAGCGTAAACCACACATGCGGTCACTTAGGGTCACCGATGTGCGAGGGCCTCCGAAAAAAAATTATATAAATATATTTGTATGTGTGTATAATTAAATATATTTGTATATTTTGTGAAGAAGCAAGGTTGCTCACTTTGTATGGCACTTTCATATAGTGATAGGGCTATTGGATCAAAACCCTTCATTTTCAAGTTGCTATTCGTGGAGCCCAGATTTTAGTGCGGGAAGTCAAAGGCACTACTTAAGTTTTGAAAATCAGCCTTAATACATTCGCAAGTAATTTAATGGAACCCCATATTCTAAATTAGTTGACAGATAAGTTGAAATAAATATTGTCTAAATAAAAAAGTAAAAATAAACCTTTTATATTGCAATTTCAAATTTATTTGGAGTTGTGAGCCATATGACCAAGGAATCCATGTGAATATATTAGAATTTAAATAGTTTAGTGTTCACCTTGCATATCTAATCATCTTTTCCAAAAAAATTAAATATTAATGGATGTTATGTGAAGTGATATTAATATTAATTCTAAAATTAATATATTAAATAAAATTGTTTATCGTATTATCGATGTTTTTCTCAAAGCAAGATTATATTTGATTAATTATTCATTATTGTTTCTTGTTTCTCTAATTAATAGTTTTGATTTTAGTTTAACAGGTTGCTTAAAAAAATTGTATTATTTATTAACGTATTATAGGTAATGAAAATTAGGCGCATATTTTTAAAGTTGGTTTAGGGTTACTAAAAACTCAGGGTCGGCCCTGTCATCACTATATGAATCATTTTTTTACGGCAAAATCAATTAAATTTTGCCAAAGTACCAATAATAACTAATAACAAAATAAATAATAATATAAGACGAAAACCACACTAATTTATTTTGAATTCAGGACTTTAGCTTGGCCATAAGTAGGGCTGAAATTCAAATCAAGTTACTCGATATTCGACTCGAGCTCGTTTGATAAAAGTTCATTTGAGCTCGGTTCATCACACTAATCAAACAAGCTTGAACATTATTTTCGTTCGATAATTTTTGAAGCTCGGCTCGAGCTTGACTCGATAAACTAAAAATTTATAAAAATACATGTAAATTATCAAGCTACTCGATACTCGACTCGAGTTAGTTCGACAAAGCTCGTTTGAACTCGACTCATTTAACAATCAAATCAAGCTCTAACACAAAATTTCAAACTTAATATAATTCAAACCAAATTTGAACACCGTGTCGCTCGATACTACTCGGCTCGATTACACCCCTATCCATAAGGCTACGACCCCATTAATAGTACTTTATATAATTTAAAAACTGACAGAAGGCTTCTTTGCAAGGGAATTCGAAAAAATAGCAATCGTAGTACCATTAGCAGTAGGCCCTGTCAATCGGGCCTGTGAGCCGAGCCTTTAATTGCTCAAACTCAAATACCGTCGGGCTTCATGTTTATAGGCTCAAACTCAAATGCCATCGGGCTTCACATCTATGAGCTCAAAGTTTATAGGCACCTAAATATGCATTAATTACTAAAAGGTTCTCCAATATTCCTATAAGACTCTATTTCACTACTTTCATATTTAACCAACTAGCATAATTTTTTTTTAGAGACTACCCAACTTTCATAACTAAAGACCTTTAAGGCTACATAATTATAATAACATAAAATATTCTCAAACAATAATGATAAACGGGAACAAATATTTCAGATTTGAAGCATCTTCATTGTCTTTTTGAAACTATGTCAACATTTATCTTGCATATTGTGAAAATAATGAAAATGAAAATTGCTCAAATATATATATATATATATATATAAAACAAAGCTCAATTATACACTGAAACATATGGATTATAAACATTTGGAAGCGGAATAAGTTAAGATTGCACTAATTAATGAGAGAAAAAATAAGTTTCTATAATTAAAAAATTGGTAATGGTAATTTTGCATAAATTATGGTAACTAAAAGATTCCTTGACTAGAAAGATAAATAAGGTAATTGCATAAAGTTGTTATGGTAGCAACATTACACACTTAAATTTTGCAATAAACACAATATTAATAATTAATTTGCCTTCCATAAATTTTCAATTCTATCAACTATATAATAAGTTATTAATAGTACCAAAAGAAACACACAGATGAAACACAAAGTGAAAGAAGAACAAACAAGAATGGCTTCACACTTTCTTTTGATCTCTTTTATGCTTGCATTTATATGTAATTGTCAAGCTGATTTGATAGATGACGTTTGCTCTAAAGCGAATAATGCCAAGTTATGCAATCAAATTTTCAGAACTGATTCACGTTCTCGTGGGGCAGATCTTAAAGGTCTCGGTCAAATAGCAATTGAGAAAAGTCTAGATGCTAGTTTAGCCACAAGAAATGTGGCTAAAAGTTTTCTCAAAGGCGCTACCAAAGAAGCTGCCGTATCATGCATTGAATATATTAATTTTGCCATTAATGAGTTAAACCAATGCTTCCCCTTGATGAAAGCTTTCAATAAAGGGGGACCTGATGACCTACAACAATATACTTATGAAGCTTTAACCGATATTGTTACATGTGACGATATATTTGAATTGAGTCATGAGCCGGCTACGCTGACAAAAGCATCTAAACATACCCAAGACCTCATAGATGTGATTTTAGCCATTATTGTAATTTTGGAAAAGTGAAATCACAATCAGAGAGGTAAAATAGAAAAAAAAATATAGTAGTATTTCTGAAGAATGGATTATGAAATTAGAGATCTATTGATTTTTGAAAAATACCTTTTCGACCTAGCTTTTAGTGACTCGGCATGTTGTGTGTTTTTGTGTTAAAAATGTTTCCACAATTAATTTTCAGGGAAATAATATTTTGACATCGTTAATTTATTGATATCGTAAAAATTTTAAAATTCACCTTTTATCTTAACTATATTGAAAAATTCATCAAGTTGTAAAAAGTATAAAATCTACCTGTAATATGGGAATATAAACAAAACCCCGCCCATATTAATTTATTGTATAAAATAGGTAAAATTGCAGAAAACGTCTCAAATTAATTAGTGATTTTGGATATTTGTCCCAATATCACTTCATCAATTTTGTCCCGTAATTTTATATTCTTTTGGAATATCGACCCACTTGCCACATGGCTACTTTCGTGTCAAGACGTGGTAAATTTTAGCATGAACAATTATACAAGATTGCAGAATCCGTCCCAAACTAATTATAAATTTTGATTTTCCGTTCTAAACTATAATTCGCCGAATTTCGTCTCACGATTTATTATTTTGCATGAATTTAGTCCATTAATAAATTCTTAATTTAATGAAAATGACGATTCATCTTTTACTTTTTTAAGGGACTAATGGCAATTTATCCCCTATGATATTCATAATGTTCAATTTACCCCCTGTAATTTGAAAAGAAGCAATTTATCCCCTGTGAAAATTTTAAAAACGTATTTTATCCCCTTGAACCGGAGAGTGTAACTCAATTGCATAAATTGAGAGTGGGTATGCAAAGTATTTTATAACATAGGGGGTAAATTACTACATTTTTTTTATAATATAGAAGGTAAATTGCCACATTTATCACAACACAAGGAGGCAAACTGTCACATTATCATAACACAGGGAGGTAAATTGAATATTTTGAATATCACATGGAAGTAAATTGCCATTAACTTTTTTTTTAAGAGAAAAATAGTATGGATTTTTGAAATTCCCTTGTTCTTTTGAGAAAAAAATCCTATCTTAGCTCATTAGGAAAAAATTGTGCATTTTTTTTTGTATTAATAAATATTAAATATTTATAATTAGTTTGGAACGAATTATTTCCCACGTCATTTCAATTACGGGACGAAAGTCGGCTTGTTGATATAATTTGGGACGAAAAATCAAAATTTGTTATTAGTTTGGGACGAATTCTGCAATCTTATATAATTGTTTATGCTAGAATTTGCCACGTCATGACAAGTAAGCATCCATGTAGCAAGTGGGACGATATTCCAAAAAAACATAAAATTACGGGATGAATTTGGCTAAGTGATATAGCTTGGGACGAAAATCAAAAATCACTAATTAGTTTAGGACGTTTTTTGCAAATTTGCTTATAAAATATCCTTTTGTCTTGCAAACTGTTACACGCTCTGCATTGTATCATTAATTAGCTAGCTAACACATTTAACAATTTTTTGAACTTCTCTTTTACCCTAATTTATCAAAAAAAAAATTATCTTTTACCCTTGATATATATATATTAATAAAAAACACATAAAATCCGCACATTTAATAATTTTTTGAACTTCTCTTTTACCCTAATTTATCAAAAAAAAAATTATCTTTTACCATTGATATATATATATTAATAAAAAAACACATAAAATCCGCAAAGGATTTTATGAAATAAAATTAATATCTAGACTTATGATGGTATTGTAATTAATTATCAACTTTATGGACACAATCATCAGTACTTTGTTTGGGATCTATATTCCAACTGTTATTAGGATTTTTCTTATAATCAAGTTTGATTCATCTAAAAAGTTCCCCACAAAAACTACACATGCACTGGGCACTGGACACCGCGCCTTGCGTAAAAGTATAATTAATTATCTGTTGTCAGATGGTAGGGGAATTTAAGTTACTGTTTGAGGCTAGAGAGCATCCTCCTTTTTTTATTTAATTTATTGTATTTCTTTATCAAATATCAATTATAACGCATCTTAAGTTACATAAATTTTTTTGGTACTTTATTAATTCCTAAATATTTTGAACAATATATTTAATAGACTCTTAACAAACTTGCCGGTAGATTTTTTTCGTCATTTGTTGGATAAAAAAATTGTTAGTATATTTTTTTTTTAATCTTATGTTGGATAAAATTATAGTGTTACTTTATCTTAAATTAAAATTTCTCATTCTATCATAACTTCAAAAAGATATCGAGTTTGCTATCAAAAAAAATTTCACCCCCCTAGAATAATTGTCTAGCTCCGCCACTGGGCGTTAGAGCTTAGTTATTATGTTTGGTGTTGCACAAATATATATTAAGGCATCACGATTTTTTTGAGCCGACCCCAACTATTAAGACTAATCTTCCAAATCCAACCCACCAACCACCCACACCCAACCAATTTTTTTTTAAAAAAAAAGGTCATTGCAGAATGATAGGCAAAAATTATAGAATTATCCTTATTTTTTCTTTAAATTTTTTTTTTTTGAGTTGGTTTAAACAAAATAAAAAGAAACACTTATTTGTGCCTATAAGATTTTTTGATCCGATCCGTTATAGATTCTTTTTAATAGTTATCTTTGATTATTTTCATAGCACGAGAATTTGCAGTCGTAAGATTTTTTTTTTAAATTTTTGTTGCATAGCACGAGATTTTATTAATAAGTCATATCAATAGTCCTATCATTGGCGCATTATTCAGAATAATATTTTCATTTAATTTTTGTGCATAGCACGGGAATAAGCTAGTATATATTAAGGCATCACGATTTTTTTGAGCCGACCCCAACTATTAAGACTAATCTTCCAAATCCAACCCACCAACCACCCACACCCCGCCAATTTTTTTTTAAAAAAAAAGGTCATTGCAAAATGATAGGCAAAAATTATAGAATTATCCTTATTTTTTCTTTAAAAAATTTACATAAAGTATTATTTTAGATTTTTCCTCCATAAAATAAGTTCAGATTTTCTTTTCATATTTATATCAGGGTGTAAAGTGTCCAAAAAATATATTTTTTCAGTATGTGAAGTACCAAAAATATTTAAATAATTACTATTCTACCTTTCCAACAATGAATATTTTCACCAAAACATACACTATGGTGTAAAATTTCAATATTTTTGAATCGAGGAACAAAGTGCCAAAAAAATTTAATCAGGGTGCAAAGGTGTAAAATGCCAAAATCCTGAATTTTCTTGGTGGAAACTGTCAAAAACTCTTATTGTGATCAATGCAAATTTAAGGCCGAGTTTGGCTTTAGTTAGTATAATGACGAGGACATGTTAATGAACAAAAAGTAAATATAATAAATGTTTTATTTTATTGTTTGATGCAATGAAAACATTTTCTTTGACAATATACACACTAGATGTTGAGGAGGATTGTACAAATTTTCCATATAATTGAGTTTTATTAATTTATTTTTCTAAGATGGTAAACATATCATCATTATATCATAATTTATCCAACGATATATACACCATCACTCAGGGTCGACCCTGAGCGTAAGTCACACATGCGGTCGTTTAGGGCCACCGACATGCGAGGGTCTTCAAAAAAAAAAGTGTATATCTTCTCAAAAAAAAAAAAAAGTGTATATATATAAATAATATTTGTATGTGTATATAATAAAATTTATATGTATAGTATCAAGAATCAAAGTAGCTCAGTTAGTACTTGGTATTGCACTTTCATATCATGATAGGGCTACATGATTGAAACTCTTCATTTTCATGTTGTTTTGTTTTATTATTTTTGCTATTCGTGCCAAGTGCCATATTTTTTAATTGAGGAACAAAGTGCCAATTTTTCAGGGTGTAAAGTGTCAAATTTTTTGAATTAAAGTGCAAAATGCCAAAATCCTATATTTTCATTGTGTCTTATTGTGATGAATGCAAATTTAAGGCCGAGTTTGGTTTTAGTAGGTATAATGAGGAGGACATGTGAATGAACAAAAAGTAAATTTAATAAATATTTTATTTTATTGTTTGATCTAAGAGACAAATAATTGAGGCAAATATAGCTCTCCGACGAGCTAGGACAAGAGTAAAACATTTTCTTTGACAATTTACAGAATCAAAATAATGTTAAGGGAATATAATTGTCTTTACATCTAATGAGTACTGAGTTTGTAACATTTGACCATATGCAGAGTATAAATCGTGTAGGCGTAATTTTCACGAATAAATAAAAAAAAAACATTCCAAAATTGATTAGTTGGGGTACGAATTACTGCAATATTGACTGAATTTTTATAGAAGGAAATTCTAAAATCACTTAACACTAAATGTCGAGGAGGATGGTACAAATTTCCCATATAATTGAATTTTATCAATTTATTTTTCAAAGATGGGAAATATATCATCATTATATCATAATTTACTCAACAATGCACCATTACTCAGGGTTGGCCCTGAGCGTAAGCCACACATGCGGTCTCTTAGGGTCATCGACGCGCTAGGGCTTCCCAAAAAAATTATTGTATTTGTATATAATTAAAAATATATTTGTATATTGTGTCAAGAAGCAAAGTAGCTCAGTTGGTATAGCACTTTCATATCGTGAGTGCTACTGGATCGAAACCCTTCATTTTCAAGCTACTATTCGTGCAGTCCACTCTCTGAATCATAGATCATAGTTTCGTATTTGATATATGTTTCGGTTAGCTGAAAATTTAAAAAAATTCGAAAAGTTTCTAGAAACGTTTCAGAAATATTAGAAAATTTATGAAAAATATTACTAAATTACGAAAAAGAGGAAGTTTCAAGGCAAATATAAAGTTTCGGAAATACATATTATTTCATTTCCATTTATTAAAAAAAAAAAAACAAATCAATATTTTCGACGGTAAAAATGTATATTTTGATCCATGGCCAGCATGTTGTGTGTTCTACCGGAGACCTTTTCAATAGGTTTTTGTGTTTTAATTTTTCCATAATTAATTTATCTGGAACATGGAAGCGTTTGCAAATATTTTAAAGGAAGAGGTGCATTGCCATTACTTATTAGCCTCTTTTGTCTAACTCCTCCTTCAACCATAAATTCTTCTATAAGTAAATATATATTCTGCTCGCTTCACCGAGAGAAGGTCAAAAGATATGCAAAACAACATTTATGATTTTGTACCCAATCAATTTTCAGTAAATATATACTACACATTCAACAAGTGCAAGAATTTTCATTTAATATCCCCAGGGTTGTGCGTTCGGCAAAATCGTGCCGAACAAATTTTCTTTAAGAAAAAAACGAACGGATCCAAACAACCGAAAACCCCACAAAAAATTAGAATCGATATTGAAAAAAAAAACCTCTAAAAACAATCTAACTGATATTTAGATATCAAAACAATTACTAACTTAAAATAGAAACCAAAATTCTCTAATGCATGTTCCCAAATTCAAAATGCATTAGAGAATAAAATAGGGAAAAATGTTATTTTTTACTACATGGTAAACCACCTTGCAACTTTGGTACTATTGGACACGAAAATGCAAATATGATACCACAGTTTAAGTTTCCATTGCACTTTCATACCAAGCCTAATTTTTTTCCGTAGTAAATGATAATTTACCCCCATATGATATTCATTACGTTCAATTTATCTTCCAGTAATTTGAAAAAGCGCATTTTAACCCCTTGTAATTTTATAAAAGTTTAACACCGCCTCCCTGAGATTTTTCTATGTGACAATTTACCCCCACATGTGTTATGATAATGTGGTAGTTTACTCCCCTGTGCTATGATAAATTTGGCAAATTACACCCTGTGTCATTGTAAATGTGGCAATTTACCCCCTATGATACAAAATATTTTTGCCCACTGTCAATTTCAGTAAGCGAGTTACAATCTCCGGCTAAAAGTGTTAAATTGCTTCTTTAACTTTTTTTTAAGGAGCGGGGGTAAATTGTTTTTTTTTCAAATTACAGGGGGATAAATCGAACATATGCATTTCATAGGGGGTAAATTGCCATTAACTTTGGAGAAAAAATTGATTTCGTATGAAGTTGCAACGAAAACTTAAATTGTGGTATCATATTTGTATTTATATGTCCATTGATATTAAAATTACAAGGTGACCAATCATGTGATTAAAAAAAAAATATTCCTGAATAAAATACCAATTTCAAAAAAAGGTGCATCTCTAAGGCACGGTACAGTTTACACCATAAACTTTTGTCCTCATTATCAATTTTCCATGCATGTGAGAATTTCTTGATCACATGACCAAGAAGAAACCATAAACGTCCCTAAGTGTGGGGAACTGGGGATGTTAACTAGCAGATTTTAATCTTAATTTGGTTTAAATTCGACTTGATTTATTATAATCTTTACCTGATTAAAGACTTGATGGATCAAATTTTGAGATACATAGAGCGCATATAAATTTGGTTTAATCGATGCGTAAAAAAATCTAGATGGTAATAAATAAAAATATAAATGCATAATATTTTATTTATATAGGTAATATTAACTATTTTTAACAACCACTTAAGCCAGACATAAGTTAAGAATCTCATTTTTATGCATAATATCGCCTCAAAATATGAAATCATTTTGATACACTATTTCTCTAGGGTTGTCAACGGGTTGAAATTATGTCGGATCAAGCCTGACTCAAATTCGATTTCATTTATATAAGATCGGATTCAAGTTTTATGTTGGATGTGAAATTTCGAGTTCATCAAATCTTACCTGAATTTGAATAGATCTCAAATCTTTTTCAAATTTAATAAAATCTTCATTTTTAAAATTTGATCATGTTTGTTATCGTTTAAACTCCAACAAAAAATAATCAACTATTGACACATTTAACTACTTCAAATTATTGAAAAGGTCTTGTTGAATAATTTTGTAAATATTAATTTGATTTATAAAAAGTAACTCATATTATTAAGTAAATAAGCATAAAATAAAATCATAAATGAAATTGTAATTTAAATATTCTATTGTTACTCATACAAATAAAATATTATGTATAAATTAATTTTTTTTATTGCCTGATTCGGATCTTCAGCATATCTGTTGAATCATTTAAATTAAGTTGTTAAATATGTAAATTTGATATTTTTTTATGATGGAGCTAGGTGGATCAAAACATGTGAACTAAATTGATCGTTTATGTAACTTAATTAGACTAAACTCAAAAAAACTTGACGAGACTTTTGAAATTGGAGATTCTAAAATGATTTTTAAAAATATCGAGTCCGACAAGATTCGATGGACTCGAGAATTTCAAAGACGGAAAATCCAGATTCAAACAGATCTAAATGGATTAAATCCAAATATTTGTTGATCCTACCATATATTGACCGCCTTACCTAAGTGCAACTAACACACAAATTCAGACTTAATCTAAGCAGTTAGATTCAGACAATCTTATTACCAACATTTTAAGTTCTTGTTAAGTGATAAATATTAAATGATTCATCTCTAACAACTTAAACTTTTAGATGAGTTGATCATTCAATATGATATTGAAGTTCATAACAAAAGAAGGTATTGTGTTCGAAGATATGAAGTTTAATCACAAAGTTGATTAAAAGTTAGAAGCATCATTAATTAGATCTATTTGAGAAAGTGTAAAAGTCCATATTCAAAATAGAAACATCATTAATTGAACATAATTTAAAAATAATATCCATACAAAAATGCAGAACAAACAGCAATCCATTAATTGTGAACTTATTATATATAATACTATTGATTATTTTATTTTTTTGATATAGGATTCTATATATTATTACCCAAGAATCAACAAGTACATCAAATCATTAAATTCAGCAAGTAACAACAGTTCCAAGTGCCCTGATGAAAACAAAGAACTTAACCGGAAAGTCATCCCACAAAACAAAACTAAATGAAGACACGCGAAAAGAATGCACTTAGGAACGAAAATTAACCCAGTAACGGTTCATAACCAAAGATTAGTCTCATATTATGCACTTGGTTTTGCAAAGAAAATATAAATTAATTATATATATATTTTCAGCATGCATGCATGCAGATGTAACTTCAGATTCACCGAGGCAAAGGAAAAACGAAATGCCATCATAACAGATTCATAGCAAGTAATCATAAAACATTCACTTCAACATTTAGTTACCGGTTGAACTGGAATTTCTTCAGACCCATTGTTGTGCTGCAACCAATCATTGACCTGATTGGAACGAAAATAAATATGTCACTATTAGTAATGGATTACTAACGGCATAGCAACAAAATTTTATCGACGAAATATCGGGAAAATTATTTTTTGTAGGAATTCGGTTGTTAAGTTGTAAGAAAAGGTTATCCATAACAATGAAATCATTCCAACAAAAAGTTATCTGTCGCTATTTAGATTTAGTAGTTGAACAACGACGGAACTATCAACATAAATATGTTCCGTCAATAATAACGACAAATTGGAAACAAATTATTTTTTTAAAGGAATTTGGTTGTTAAGTTGTAGGAAAAAGTGATCCATAGCGACAAAATTGTTCCAACGTAAAATTTTCCGTTGCTATTTAGCTTTAGTAACAAATATGTAACTGAACAAATACAAAACTAAAGATAGATATATGTTCCACAAATAATAATGACAAATTATCAACACGAAATTTAAAAAAAATTCTTATATGAAATTTGTCGTTAAGTTGTCGGGAAAGACGATACATAGTAGTGAAATAATTCCGATGAAAAATAATATGTCACTACTTCTCTTTCATAACACACACAAGTTTAACGCTTGGGATCTCCTGTCCCATCTTAGTGTCCTACTTAATGTCACACTCTCATTCTTTTGCCACGTGTCATATTATGTTATACTGCATTACATGAGATAATTTTTCACCCAGCTTCTTCACCATCCCCGTTATAACACATGTGCCTTCATAATTGTGAAACTGCTATACCAAAAATCACTGTCACACACCATCATAAATAGCACTTATGAGATGAATAATTTTGTTACCAACAGGTTTTTAGATCTATTTTTTTTAAATTAACTGGTTTTTAGATCTTAAAAATCTGTTTAAATCTAAAACTTTTAGGGTGCATAATACAATTTACGGTCAATTGAATCAAAATGATTTATTCAGTTCTTACAGTTAGTTCTCAATTCCCAATTTTAGGCTACATGATACAATTCCCAATTTGAATGCCTGTATAATTTACAGTCAAATTGAACCAAAAAATCCCTTCCGTTTTCTTATGAATTGAACACAAGAACAATACTTACGAATTGGAATTCGGGACCGAGAAATTTATGTTGGTTGTTCTTCAAGTTTATTATGATTTATGACGAACATTAATTAAATTTTTGTATTACATATTTTGTTCCTTTGAATCGATGAAGATGGAGAAGAGGGTGAAATAATCCTGTGTGGTTCATTGTTATGAAGTTGGACACGTGTCAATTAATTAACAATGGGACACATAATGGTACACCATATTTGGGATAGAGGATCCCTAGCGCAAGTTTAAGTGAATTTTATATCTAAACACTATGAAACAAGAGGTGATAAATTAGATTCTCCTGAAGTAAGGTAGTTCTTCCCAATCTAAAGAAAATTATTATGTCCAACTAATTAATCAAATTTCTAGGAACTTAAAGTAAATGTAACTACACTTAATTAAGTACATTGTGACTAGGATCATTAATAAATCAGTTCGGCATAAGGTGGTAATATGGATTGATATGCTAGATTTGTTTTATATGAGATTCACAAATTTTCAACATGATCAAATCTGTATGTGTGGATTGTTCTTCTCTGTTCAAGTCCTTTTCGATCATAAGGACCTTAGGAGTTGAATTTAGCTGATCGAATTTTAATTGATTCACTTGTAATTGGTTGTTATTTCAATACAATTTCCATTCAATTTAAATATAGTAGCTGAGTATTGACTGCCTCGTATTTTTAACCGCCACCACTTAAGTCCATAGGTCATGGATAATTTTGAACTGACCCTAATTTCCCAATTTAAGTTCCATAAGGTCCAATTTATGTTATAATTAACTCCCCATACTTTTTAAACTTACACATTAGGCCTAAATTCTAATTATCTTGCCTATTAGGTCCAATTATGAAATTTACGTAAGTTTTACATTTTCTCAGTGCATTCAATTTAGTCCAATTAAATTCGACTATAAACTTAATAACTTAAGTTTCTTATTTAAGTAAAAAATTGATTTAATTTAATGTGTATAATTGATTTTCTCAGTGCATTCAATTTAGACCAAAGCCACGATTCAAGTTCAAATCAAATTCAATGGAACTAAAACTTGACTACTTTGTTAGAATTGATTTTAGCAATTTGGCCTAGCGGTTAGAGAATTGAGTTTAGAAAAGGTTAATTCTTTTTTTTTTTTTTTGAGGAACTAGAAAAGGTCAATCTTGTATAACTGATTTTCAAAAATTGATTATATGAGTATTCAAATCGTGTTAATTTAAATTGAAATATTTATCACATAATTATAGATATAATCTAAATTTGGTTTAATGTGTATAATGAAGTGAATTTAGTAAAAATTAACAAAATATGCATGTCGATCATGTGCTATGTCATGTGCACACATTAAAATACATCTATTTTTTTTTCTTAATAAAATTCAATATAATATCGTAGTACTATCACTCAAATGGTTTCGATTTCTTCCATGCATGTGACAAAATAAAAATCTGGTAAAATCTTAAGTTATTAACTAATTAGGTTATAACTAGAGCCCTAATTTAGATTTCAGATTAATGCAAACAAATTGAAGGACTTTGATCTATTTTTTTATTAATAAATTTATGGAATTCTAGCTATTTAATTACTGGAGCTATTTAGTTACCTTAATTGGGACGTTTCCTATAGTACTGATGCTGATTGTTAACAAACTTTGGATTTTACTATTTTATGGAGCAAGTGAAATTACCTTAATTTGGCCGTTTCCATTCATTTATGCAGGGTAGTGAATATGACATCGATATTATATTAGTATTTAAAAAGTTCATATATGTTCACTCACTTAGATAATATAGATGTTTGTACCCAAAAAATCACCCTCGGTTTGTCGAGGAATATTGGCTCGATGATGGGATGATAGGCGATAGTGGGCCAAAGGCCGACCCAATCAAGGTGGAAATGAGGAACGGGCCGCAGGCCCAATTTAAATCAAATTCAATGGCATCAAGGTTTAATTTTGGCCCAATGTGGATTAATTAATTAACTAATTAATTAGGACCAAAAATGATGCATGGATAGAGCCAAATAATGGTTGAACAAGCCCAGCTAAATCTATAAGGCCATATTAATCATCAAATCAAATTAATTGAGTAGATTAATTAACGGATTGGGCCAAGGATTAATGGATGGCCCAAGTACATTTCCGTGCAAGGCCCAGCCGGCGTGTAACGGCCCAATAGTAAAATAGCTAACCAAATTAATTAATTATCCAAAGATAATTAATTAAATAGATAAATACAACCAAGGGCACATAAATAGCTGAGTTGGTTTTAATACAAACCACTTCCCATAATTATCTCAAAGTTGGTTGAATAATAAAAGCTGGAGATTGATTTCAATTCAAACTCAACTGCCAATTGCTGCTGAAAGTTAAACGTGGAACAAAAAGAAGATAACCGCCATTAGTGGACGTTGTGGAAGTAGTGGAGGTAGTGGAGAAAACTGCCATCAACCGATCAGACTGATAATCAGCTTATAAATATCAGAAGGGCTGCCAGACATAGGGGACAACAACTCAATCAATCAAAAAACTCTTCAGTCTTCACTGGCTCAACGCCTCTCCGGAAGTCCAGCAGACGCTGCTTCTGTCAGTCAGTCAGCATCGCCAATTCCTTGACATCAATCGTCAATCCTCAGCAACCAGCAGGACATGGCCGCCTGAAGTCTAGCACCGCCGCTCAAAGTAAGCCGCAAAGCTGCTTCCGCCGTCAGCGAAGCTGTCTCGAGCGAAACCATTCGATATCAAGCAAAATAGCAAGCTGCAACGTCATGTAAGTGCCCACGTAATTACATGGCAACCTCGTCAAGTAGCCATCTGCTTGATGAGTCCGCTGTCGAGTAGCCATCTGCTTGACAGCAATCGGTTGGGTAGCCATCTGCTCAATTGATGCCCTTTCCAGTGGCCATCCGCTGGTCAGGAGCCCGATTGGTAGCCATCTGCCAAGGTTGGGCGATCCGCTGATGGTGGTTACTCGCCGTCAGTGTTACTTTCTGTCAACAAGCTTACACTGTCATATATCATCAACTCATTTGGTGGGTTTACCTGCCAATCAAGGAATATTTTTCAGAACTTAATAGAGTTATCAACTCGTTTGGCAGATGCATGCCAATACAGGAGACCTTCTATCGTTTTGCATATTTTTGTAATATTTGTGAATCAGGGAACTCATTGATTTCTTTTATAGTTAATGAAAGCATTTGGTCCATATCTCCTGATTTTTGTTAAAGTATGCTTTACGTCAAGTGATTTTCATTGATGCATTCGTTTGTTAAGTTTATGTCTTTAAAGTCAAGTTACATATTAAACTGATTGATTATCAACTCATTCGTAAATTCATTGATATATTGAGTAAGCCATCGATTGGCTATGAAACTTTGGCATATCAGAAAGGTTATCATAAATTATTTAAGTCCTGCGGCCAGGCAGGCATGGAAAAGAACTAAGGGTAGTGTTTGCCTACTCTGCCGCAATCAATTGATTAGAAGTCAGCCTTATCAGGGCATTTTACATTGATATCAATATGTCCTTATCAGGACATTACATTATAGTTTACATTGATATCGACATGTCCAATTTTATATCGTTATGTTTGCACGCACAAACATTGGCACGCCCGCACTCATTACACATCATATCGAGCCATTTGCACATCGAGGCATTCGGTGTCAAATTTATCGCAAACAATAGATATAATATACCTCTGGCCTAATTCTTTATTTCATAGTTAATTTTAAGTATAATTCAAGAGATCATGATATAACATATAAAAATATAGTTTTACGTAACCTTAAGCCAAATCAGGGTATTAAAAGAATTAAAGAATTAATATATCCCGATAAAAGTGACCGAGAAAATAAGAAATAAGTTCAGAAGACTATAATATGGAATTTTTTGCACTTTGCACCACAAAACACATGAAATAGACACTTTGCATCCTCGAAATATTGAAATAGCACTTAGCATCTCAAAATATAAAAAACTCAGCAACTTGCCCCCCTCTAGTATTTTTCTAAGGTCAATTTCGAATTTTTAGCAATTTGCACCCCCAAAACAAGATAAATGAGTACTCTGCACCCCCAAAACATAAAATTAGCACTTAACACCCTCGAATTAAGAAAAAATCATCAATTTACACCCCTGAAACACGAGAAATTAATCGGCACTTTGAACCCTCAAAACATAAAACAAGCACTTAACATCCTCGCCTTAAGAAAAAATCAACAACTTGAACCCCCTCGTTTTTTCCGACAGAGTTGACCATCTGGGTAAAAAAAACCTAGGGGAAAAATACGTAATTTGTAGAAAAATATGCTTGGGTTGATGAAGGTATCTGTGGTCTATTAATTATCTATTGCTCGTGTCCAGATGGCAAGTCAAATACGACTCATCAATAGGAGGATAAGGAAGTTAATTCAGCTCCTCCTTTAAAGTTTATAGGGATCTTAACCTGAAATCAAACATAACTACGTTAGGCTAATACCGGTGGTGACCCGGTGATAACCCTCCGAAGCTTAAGTCAGTCTTAAGGATAAGAGAGATAGTTTAGGTTATGTCTTTTTATTGTGTATCTCTATTCTCATTAAAGAGGGGTATTTATAGTTTTAGATTCCAACTACCGGGTCGGGTTGTGACAAGACGTATAAGTTCGTATACGGGTATGGAATATTCGACTTGACCCTATGGTGCTAGGGTATGAATTCTCAGGATGTCGTCAATCGATACCCTTATCGATTGCACATTTCTCAGTAGCCGACACGCTTATGGAATACATATATTTAAGGCCACGTCAATATTTATATATATATACTTTAAGCATATATTGAATGCCACGTCAGGGGACGAAGACTTGGTATATCATGGGTTACCATGATAGTTGTAAATACATGTAAATTGTAGAAATTAATTTATCTATTTATTTCTGTTTTGGCTTTTTATCTAATTAAAAAATTGACCTATATTTGTTTTCCTAGCTATATATAGTATATCTACATGCATGTATTTATAACATTTACGTACAAGTGTAGATTAGTCTATAAATGAAAACATGCACATTTCATTGGAAATCATGCATATGTACGTATTCCCTTCTATTCACCATGTTGTCTTCCTACAATTAAACAAACAATGTAAGAGAATTTTAATTTAACTGAAAATCTAATGAATTGTTTAATAATTGAAGTATATATATATTCACAAATGCATGCAAAGCCTACAATATATATATACTGTATTTCCCAAAAATATACCACGTCCAATTTTAATATCCCAAACCACACCCTTAGAGTCCATAAATGTATGTGTTGCATCTCTTATAAAAACTCACCCAATTAATCATTAAGGACACACTAGAGAGCTCAAACAAAGAAAATAAAATTCTTTTTCTTTTTCTTTTTATTTTGATAGAAGAAGAAAATAAATTCCGTTAAGGAGTTGCTCAAGATCTGTAATAGAAACGAAGAGGATTTTGAGGCTTGTGAGGTTTTACGCTTGAGGCCGAGGACCATGATTCAGTTGAGATTTTCGATCGAGAACTAAACTGGTGAGTGGTGACTCCGACCCATGAGTTACATGGTCGGGGTCGGAGGTGAGAATGGAGTTTGTAGGGAGGTTGGGTGTCCGGGTGGAACTTTAATTCTACATGTTCTTTTTTTTATTTTTTATTGTTATTACACTAAATAACGTTTCCTAAATAGTTAAAAATTAAAGTGGTCAAAATTTTCTTAACCTTTTTTTTTCGAAAAACAAGTGTGAATTAATTACGCTAATCCTACGTTTGAGACTTTAATTTTAATGAAAAAAATGGGAATTATGAGAATGCACAAAATAGTATGTTTATTGTTCTATTTTTTATTTTTCAAGTGTTTTTTTACTAAAATTCAAGAATAAAATATACATAATACATCTATAATGTTCGCCTATAGCTAATAGTTATGTTTTTTTGTTTTTTGCAGAGCAATATTTTGAACAATTCGGAAATTGGATTTCTCCACTCTTGGGGATTTGATACAACATAGTTGGTAAAAAATAATCTTCTTTACCGAATAATGACTAATTTTTTTTATTAGCATGATCCATCTTCAAATTAGCAAGAGTTAAATTTAATATATCAGTGGAATATTAATTCTTAATTTGTTGGATTTAATTGATTACGTTTTCAACTTGGATTTGATTGGGTAATTTCTTAAATACTTATTTTTAAATCTAAATTAAAAACTAATTAAGTAGTAGAGTTTGAACAGTCATAATATTAGCATTATGGGAAATAATAAATACACTTTTAAATTTAAAAGGTTTGGAAATTACTCATTAAGATAAGTTATAGACATTGAATAATATTTGAAAGATGATATATATTTAATTTATATTATTATTGTAGATAGTAAGAAAGCCTCCGTTCTTTTTCTTTTTGAGAGAAGAAAGCCCTCATTCCAATGAAAGTTTCAAAATTTAATGGTTGAGATAATTTATTTAGAGAAACGATATTCAAAGATTTTTCGTAAGTACATAATTTTATGAAGTTTTTATTAAGTCATTGAAGAAAGTACATGTGAATGATGGTTCATCATTTAACATGCATTCATATTTATTTTAATTGGACTCATGCGTTGCTCTTGATCTATAACCATCATCTGATTATATTATGGGCTATATTCGTACGCTAATATTCATTTATAAGATATTTCCATTATCTACGTCAATTTAATTGGATAAATTGTTACTTGTACCATGTTCTTCACCTCTTTAAATTGATTGTGTTTTTGAACTTATAATTTGCTAAAATATACCTTATAAGAAACTAAGAAAGTGACTTATAAAACATTTACATTTAAAAAAACACTAAGAAAGCGACTTAGAAAGTCAGAATTCATATTGTGTTCCCAAATATTGGACTGCTTATTCACTTTTGTAGCAAGTAGCAAATGGTATTTCCTTTGATAGGTTTATAAAAGGGATCATTACATCCACTATCTTTGAGGTTAATGAAACTACATAAATCTTCTAACATTTTGATAATTACAAACACTTATATTACTATTAGTTTTTGTTAAGAAATACAGTATAAAAATAAAAACATAATCTATAATGTCTATTTTACCATCCATCACTTTAAAATAATAACTTGCATAAAAACAACATTAGTAGCTAAAATTTAAATGATAATATAGCCTCAAAATAGATCAAACCAAATAAAATGAGTTGACCCTAATACAACGAGTCAGACTAATTCAAACCATTAAGGTTTTTAAATTCAAACATAAAATTTAATAATATTATGAATTTAAATAATAACTAAAAATGGAATTTATTTATAACTTAGTTCATTTTTATTATTTTATTCAGAAATATATATACATAATAGTTATAATTTTTGTCATTTAAAAAAAAACAGTTATACTTTTTGTCTTTAAAATATGAGGTAGTACTAGTACTTAATTTTATCAATATAATGTTATTACCTTTTCATCTAATAGAAAATGTGTCATTGTTAAAATTATTATATGTTTACGATGGTTTTGTGTGTGTATATCTATAATAGAGGTAAATTTGCATATTTGGAAAAAAGATCATAAAAATGTCCTTCTAACACTACAGAACGCACTCTGTTTAGCGACAATTTTTTCAGAAAAATCCGTCGTTAAACCTGTTTAAGCGACAGAATTAGCGAAGGGATGAAATTTGACATTGAAACCCTCGTCTCTAAATTTGAGCGACGTATGTAGCGACCATTTCTTTTGCCGCTAATTTTCTTATTTAGCGACAAAAAACATCTTATTTATTTAGCGACCTATTTTATTTCGTCCCTAATTTTTGTAAAGATCATTGCTAATTTTTCACACTTTAGCGATGGATAAAGGGTCTCAACTCTCTCAAGGAATAACATTTATCAAATCAACTCATGTATTAAGTTGTCATTTCCCACAGCTTCTCAAGGAAAATAGGATATGAATTTACCTCTTCTTTCCAAGTCCTTCATGTCGTGGCAGTACTTTGTATTGCCATGGTTATGAACATATGCACAGCTCCCCCACCACTATCTAGACTTACTCCGCACTTAATCTTGGCAAAAAATGGTAGTGGGAATTTCACGACCATTTCTGAAGCATTGGATGCAATGCCTCATAAATACACGGGAAGGTATGTAACCATGCCTTCTTTTTTCCTTCCCTTAGTTGACTTATTGTTTCACTTTATTTGAATGTGAACATAATTTGAAGTTGTAATCACTTATACAGATTTGTAATTTATATAAAGAGTGGCATCTACAAGGAGAACGTAGTTGTTACACAACGGATGGTTAACATTACCATATACGGTGATGGATACATGAGAAGTATCGTCACCGGAAACAAAAACTATAAAGATGGATTTATGTTGGCAGATACAGCTACATTTGGTAATTAATCAATAAATTCGTTGAATTTTTATATTAAAAATTTATATTTTCTACATGTTAAACCAAAATTGCATCTAATTTGCAGCTGTACTCGGGGATGGATTCATGGCCCAATATATTGGGTTCATAAACACTGCTGGTCCAATAAAGGAACAAGCAGTGGCACTTCAAGTGCATTCCAACCATGCTGTTTTTCTAAATTGCCTAATGGAAGGGTACCAGGATACCTTATACGTCCATTTTGGAGTTCTATCGGACTGTCAAATAACTGGAACTATCGATTTCATATTTGGTGATGCCACAACAGTGTTCCAGAACTGCAATATCTACCTGAGAAAGCCGCTTAAAAATCAAGAGAACGTTGTCATGGCTCAAGGCAAGAAAAAATAGACAGTACAGGGTTCGTACTCCAGAATTGTAACTTCCTAGCAGATCACACACTCGAGAGAGAGAAGGGAAAATTTAAGAGTTATCTCGGCAGGCCATGGAAGTTGTACTCTACAACCATTGTGATGGAGTCATATATTGGCAATTTAATTTCACCAAAAGGGTGGTTGGAATATGATGGAACTCGAGGGATCAAGACTCTATTTTATTCTGAATTTAACAATAGGGGACCAGGGTTGGGCACTTCTGGTAGAGTGACATGTCCGGGCTATAGAGTGATCAAAAGGAAAGAAGCGATGAGGTTTACTGTTGGTCCATTCTTACAGGGTAAGGCTTGGCTGACCAATCTTGGCGTTCCTGTACATTTTGGCTTATTCACTTGATGTATAATTTTAAGGAATAAAATATGTACATTTTATGTGAGAAAAATATTTGGTAGGAAATAATAACAGACTGCAGTAATGGAATCAAGGCGTGTTGCAATGCCACTTTCCTTAAGACTTATTTCGCCCCCACCACACGGTATACAATAGGGATTTGCGATTAGCCTTTAGGATACAATGAAACCCAATGTTTAATTCTGTTTTGTACTCACAGAAATAAACCACAGGGCACACACGGATTTAGCAAAATTATCTAACTTATAGAATATTTTTCTGCAGTAAAATATAGTATAAGAAATTTGGAGAAGATGAGAAAAGTTCTCTTAATTTCAGAATTGTACTTGTCTTTTATAGACATATTTGTGTCTATTCCGGATAGACACAACTTTTAAAATTAACTATCATTTTAATAGTCACAACTTTACAATTTAAATTCAAATTCAAAATTAAATAATGGTAGTTACTTGGTAGTTATTTTGAAAATAACTCCAACAATCGAATAGACACAAATATGTCTATAAAATTAACTATCATTTTAATAGTCACAACTTTACAATTTAAATTCAAATTCAAAATTAAATAATGGTAGTTACTTGGTAGTTATTTTGAAAATAACTCCAACAATCCCCCACCATTTTCAAAATCTCCAAATTTTAATAATTTTGTGGAATATATGCATAAATGAATGTATCGGTTCGATTTGAACATTCACTTAGTGAAATGTATTGCTGCCAATCAGAAATGTATGGTAGACTAGCTTTGAACCAACTATTCCTTTTTGACTGGTTAGGTACATATCACACATAAATTCCAAGTTCCAATGTGTGCCACTTTAGTCGACACGTATATAGCCTTGTGTCAGTATCCTTTCATGAATGTTGTTAGAGTTAAGCCTTTTAACTCCTAAAAGCGGCTACACTTCTCACTCATATAGGTAGACCTTTAATTAGTACTCCCGTATTTATAGTACTTTATATTGAGTCTATTAAGAACCATATGTTCACCCTTCCTTTAACTTACAGGTACTAAGCACTTTACCTTGGGATGATAAATTTTAGTGCTTCCAACCATTTATATGACGTAATATGTCTCATTGAACTCAAGACTTGAAGTAGCAACTAGTGTTGAGTTGAGCTTACATCACTAATGATTTTAGTTTATAGGCTTTAGTCCCATCCCCTTTGATGTCTTAAAGACGAGATCCCTAGTGAGGCCTTTTGTTAAGGGATCCGCCAGATTTTGACTTGATCGTACAAAATCAATTGTGATTACTCCATCAGTGATGAGTTGTCTCACATAACTATGTCTAACCCCAATGTGTCTAGACTTGCCATTATATACATGACAATATGCCCTTGACAAAGTAGCTTGACTATCACAGTGAATAGATATTGGTGACATTGGTTTTGGCCACAAAGGAATGTTATAGAGTAAGTCTCTTAACCATTCTGCTTCTTTACTTGCTGAAGCTAATGCAATAAATTCAGCAGCCATAGTAGAATCGGTTATACATGTTTGTTTCTTGGAACCCCAAGAAATAACACCACCACCGAGCATAAAGATCCATCCACTTGTAGAGGCATGATCTACTCTATCTGTAATCCAACTTGCATCAGAATATCCTTCCAAAACTGAAGGATAACCTGAATAACAAATACCAAAGTTCATTGTTTTCTTTAAGTATTTCAATACTCTATAAACTGCATCCCAATGCAATTTACTCGGATTACTTGTATATCTACTTAGCTTTCCAACAACAAAAGCAATGTCCGGTCTTGTGCTTGTCATAGCATACATTAAGCACCCAATAACTCTTGCATATTCAAGTTGTGCTACTGGTTTTTCTTTATTAGGTACTAATTTTACACTTGGATCAAAAGGTGTAGATACCGGTACACATTCGGATTTACCGAACTTTTTGAGTACTTTTTCTACATAATGAGAATGTGTTAAAGTTATATTATTACCATCTCTTATTATTCTTATTCCAAGAATAACATCAGCCACACCCATATCTTTCATGTCAAAATTATTTGACAAGAATTTCTTGGTGTTTTCTACTTGTTCCAAGTCAGTACCAAATATTAACATGTCATCTACGTACAAACATATCATAACACCTTTACCATTTATAAATTTACTATAGACACATTTGTCTGATTCATTAATTTTAAAACCATTTGATAACACAACCTCATCAAATTTTTGGTGCCACTGTTTTGGTGCTTGTTTTAAACCATATAATGATTTAACAAGTTTACACACCTTATTTTCTTGTCCAGGAACTATAAATCCTTCGGGTTGTTCCATATAGACTTCTTCATCTAAAACACCATTTAAAAATGCTGTTTTTACATCCATTTGATGTATTACTAGATTATGAATTGATGCAAGTGCAATTAATAATCTAATAGTAGCAATTCTTGCCACAGGGGCATAAGTATCAAAATAATCGATACCTTCCTTTTGTTTAAAGCCCTTTGCTACTAACCTGGCCTTAAACTTATCTATGGTTCCATCTACTTTCATTTTCTTTTTGAAAATCCACTTACAGCCTATTGGCTTGGAACCAAGAGGGAGGTCTACTAATTTCCAAGTTTTATTACCCATTATAGAGTCCATTTCATCTTGTATTGCTTCTTTCCAAAATGCAGAGTCTTGTGACTTTACTGCTTCTGTATATGTTAGAGGATCACCTTCTAAATTGAAGCAATAAGGTAAATGCATATTTATATCTTCTCTGTTCCTTCTACCAAGAACATAAAGAAGTCATGACCATAAGTCTTTTCTTTTCTAACTCTTTTGCTTTTTCTTTGTTCAATGACTTCTTCTTTGTCATTTATTACATTGTCATTTTCTGGAATATAGTCATTTTCTGGAATACTTTCATTGTTAATGACATGATCTTTGGGTCTAGGAATTGAATTAAACCTCGTTTCATCAAAGATAGCATCTCTTGATTCAATTACTGTATTTACAGAATATGAATCATTTTTCTCTCTAACCATGAAACGATATGCTTTGCTATGTTCAGCATAGCCTATAAATATACATTCAATTCCTTTTTCACCCAGTTTTCTCTTTTTGGGTTCAGGTACCCTTACAATTGCTCTACAACCCCAAACTCTTAAGTAATTAAGGTTTGGTTTTCTTTTATTCCAAAGTTCATATGGAGTAGTTTTACTCTTTTTATTTGGGACTCTATTTAGTATATAACACGCTGTTAATAGAGCTTCACCCCAAAATCCTTTTGACAATCCCGAGTTAGAAAGCATTGCATTTACCATTTCAGTTAATACTCTATTTTTACGTTCTGCTATACCATTTTGTTGTGGTGTATATGGTGCAGTAACTTGATGTATTGTACCAGTAGACTCAAAATACTTAGGATTATAGTATTCACCTCCTCTATCACTTCTTAAACATTTAATAGATGATTCACATTGCAATTCTACTTCAGTTTTATAAATTTCAAATTTATCCATAACTTGATCTTTTGAATGTAATAAGTAAACATAACAAAATCTAGAATAATCATCTATAAAGGTAGCATAATATTTTTTTTCACCTATAGTTGGAGTACTATGTAAATCGCATAAATCACTATGAATTAAGTCAAGTAACTTAGAACATCTATCAACTTTAGGGAAAGGAATTCTAGTGACTTTTGTAAGCATACAAGTTTTGCATTTATCATGATTATTATCAATTTCAGGAATTAATTCTAATTTAACCATATCATGCAATCTTCTATAATTAACATGTCCTAAACGACTATGCCATAAACAAGAAATAGACTCAACGATATAAGTAGAAATGACTTTATTAATATTATCAATAATGTTGAGTTTAAACATGCCCTCATTCATATAGCCTTTTCCTACAAAGGCACCACCCTTAGAGAGTACAAAGTTATCAGCCTCAAAAACTAGTTTGAAGCCATACTTATTAAGCAATCCACCTGATACAAGATTTTTCCTAACTTCAGGAACATAATAAACATCTCTAAGTACAAGCACTTTTCCAGAAGTAAATTCAAGATGAACAGTCCCTTTGCCCTTTACTTCAGCAGTAGCCGAGTTTCCCATGAACATAACACTTCCATCATTGACAGGTTCAAGGCTTTTGAAAAGGCTCTTGTCCTTGCAAACATGTTTGGTTGCACCAGAATCTATCCACCATGCTCCATCATCTTGTACTAGATTCACTTCAGAAATCATAGCCACAAAGTTGTTGTTAGAGGCTGGAGCATTTTGATTCTTTTTCAGATGACGGCATTCAGCCTTTATGTGACCAAGTTTTCCACAATGGAAGCAAGGATCCTTCTTTTTCTTTTTCTTAAAATTCTGGCCATTTGGTTTCATGAATTGTTGTTGCTTGTCTTTCTTCTTAAAGTTGTTATTTGGAGGTTTGTTTGATTCTCCCCCTTCAACCACATGGATTTTGGAAACTTCAGAATCCTTTTCAGAATTCTCAAAGGACTTAGAAGTCTCTTCTTGATTGCGAAAATCTTCCTCAACACGAAGATGGTTTCCAAGATCCTCAAGAGTCATCTCCTCTTTCTTATGTTTAAGAGTTTTCTTAACATCTTTCCATGATGGAGGGAGTTTGTCAATTATAGAGGACACGACAATAGTATCATCCATTTTCAGTTTATATTGTTCATAACTTGATAAAATTTGATCAATTTCATGCCACTGATCCATAACAGAACGACCATCAACCATTTTGTAATTATTAAAACGACTAACCAGAAATTTTCTGCTACTTGCATCTTCGGACATGTATCTTGCCTCCAATTTGTCCCAAAGTTCCTTTGCAGTAGGCACGTTTTGATAAGCATCGAACAAGGCATCAGACATCCCGTTCAAAATATGGCCTCTACAAATGTAATCATCATTTTCCCACTTCTGCCTTGCACGAGTTTCAACAACAGTTTCATCATCGGTTTCTGTAGGCTTTTGTTGAGTGAGCACATAGACAACTTTTAGAGTTGCAAGTAGGAAATGCATCTTCTTTTGCCAGCGGTTGAATTTTCCTCCTTCAAAACGTTCCAATTTCACAATGTTTGTAGACATCTCTTTGATTGATGCCATTAATGCAGTAACAAAAATAAGTCTTAAGATTGTGAGAAAAATATTTGGTAGGAAATAATAACAGACTGCAGTAATGGAATCAAGGCGTGTTGCAATGCCACTTTCCTTAAGACTTATTTCGCCCCCACCACACGGTATACAATAGGGATTTGCGATTAGCCTTTAGGATACAATGAAACCCAATGTTTAATTCTGTTTTGTACTCACAGAAATAAACCACAGGGCACACACGGATTTAGCAAAATTATCTAACTTATAGAATATTTTTCTGCAGTAAAATATAGTATAAGAAATTTGGAGAAGATGAGAAAAGTTCTCTTAATTTCAGAATTGTACTTGTCTTTTATAGACATATTTGTGTCTATTCCGGATAGACACAACTTTTAAAATTAACTATCATTTTAATAGTCACAACTTTACAATTTAAATTCAAATTCAAAATTAAATAATGGTAGTTACTTGGTAGTTATTTTGAAAATAACTCCAACAATCGAATAGACACAAATATGTCTATAAAATTAACTATCATTTTAATAGTCACAACTTTACAATTTAAATTCAAATTCAAAATTAAATAATGGTAGTTACTTGGTAGTTATTTTGAAAATAACTCCAACATTTTATGTTATTCCTTTTCAATCATTTTGTTAATAATAAAGAGATTTTGGATTTTGTAGTTTTGTAAGTTATATAATCAAATTATAATTTTCGTAAAGTTTTACTAAGCAATCAAAGTGAGTTGGAAAACATACTTATTTTATTAACTTTGTTGATATAATATATAATCAAAATCACATTATTTTATTTTCCTCGACTTTTTCTCCTTTTTCATGACAAAAATTCGTGAAATGAAACAAGCCATTCGAGTATTTCTTTAACTGGTAATTAAGGTTCCCTAATAAACATTTAAGGTTCTTACAGTATGCCATCTCGGGACGCTTATGTGTATGAGTTTTACTAAGATATATTATTTAAAAGAAAATAAACAATTAAGGTTCTTACAGTATGCCATCTCGGGACACTTATGCTCTGTTACACCCTTTGTACTTAGGCAATCACCGAGAAAAGCTCGAGAAAATCCTATTGATGATGAAAACTTAGGGAATCTTTCCAGTTTCCTTAGTACTTAGGCAATCACCATCACAAATTTAAAGTATACCAATAAAGTTAGTTCTTGATCATCAGTTATCTATAATCCAGAGGCGGAGCCAGCCAATTTTGCTTGCAATTAATATTGAACTTAATCTTTTGTGCGTTACTAATTACTTTCTAATCACCCACCCGCAACCCCAACCAATTCTACTTGAAAGATTATACTTATGCGTTACTAATTATATCCTAATCACCTCAATCCAATATTTTTACTTTTTTTATTAAGTTTTCTAGCACACTTCCAACCCTTTGTACTAATTGATACTTATCAAACAACTAATTGAGAATTAGGCCCAATAATACTTACTTACCTGTTGAAGTAGACATTGAATAAGGAAATTATCATTTCTGCAAGTAAAAGTGATGTTTTATTTAAATTTTTGGTTAATAAAATCATCAATAATGTATGTTATTTTGGACTAAAACATTTTTTCAACTGTCCTAAATAAATTTATTTTAATCATTAAATTAATCAAAAAGAAAATTGCTCAAAGTTGTGATATTAACTCAATCGTACATGAATTAGGATGTGTAGGTAAAATTTGTAATTACTATTATTCTCAATTATATGTATGACCAAATCTCTTTTCAAGCTACTTCATATTTTTTTATGATTATCGATTATTTATATCATAATATTGAAATGGTTATATATTTAAGGATACATACACAATTATCTCACTTAATTATATACATTTGCCACGGAAGTATCTACACGTTAAAAAAATAAAAAATTGACAATTATATTTAGACAATTCTTTTTTGATCTATTAAATTGTGGATCACAGCCCATACCAAATAGCGCATTAGGTACATGTCCTCTCTAGGATTGAAAATCAAACCAGATTATTTGTTACTTAACTTGAGCTTGTTCGATGAAAGCTTGTTTGAGCTTGATGCGTCCCACTAATCAAACAATCTGATAACTTTTGAAGCTCGACTCGACAAGTTGAAAATAGATAATATACATGTAAAATATCAACCTATTCGATACTCGGCTCGAGCTCGTTCGATGAAAGCTCATTTGAACTCGACTCATTTAACAATCAAACCAAGCTCAATCACAAAATTTCATGCTCGATAAAATTATAAACCAAGATTGAACAATGTGTCATTAGACACTACTCGACTAGACTACACACCTAGTCCTCCCCAGCATAGTGACTCCGACAAGATTTGAACTTGGGGTTCAGGAGTTGCTGCCATTTGGCCCAGATAGATATAAATAATCTTTCACATTAATCCCGCCCCTCTGGGTTTAAATTTCTGGTTTTGCCCATGCTATAATCTATTGATAAAAAGCAGTACACTATGTTAAACTATCCAAATTACCCTTCCCTAATAACTAACTGATCGAATTGGTTCTTATTTAAAAAATTTGATATTGCACGTTATGACAATGAGGCCTTAGCCAGTTGGTTAAGGATGAAGCTCCAGGACTAAGAGGTCATGGGTTCAACTCGCATGAATGTGAATTTTTCTCTAGTATAATACAAATGTTTGGTAGTGGTTTAATATTATGAGAATTTACCTAAAAAGGTAAACACAAAATATAAGTAAGTTACTTCCATGTTTTTAACCCAAAAACTCAGGCAATGATGTTGAAAAGTCTATTTGTAAAAATTATAACCAGAACATCAAAATAAAATTAAAATACAAGACCATGACATTTGGGATATAAAATCTTCTTGAACGGAAAATAACATAAAATCCACCTTCGTTTTACGAATCCTTTTACAGAGTTGAGAGCTCCATACATTAATTGTGTTTCCTAAAATCCATTTATGTTTTGCAAAATGTCACTCTATCATGCATCGTTAATAATATTTTGAAATTCATCTTTTACATTAACTATATTGACAAATTCATCAAGTTGAAAAGCATAAAATCTACCTTTAATCTAGGAAATATATACAGAACCCTAGCCATATTTTATTGCATAAAATATCATTTTGTCTTGCAATGTGTTACACGCTTTACATTGTATCGTTAATTACCTAACACATTTTTAAACTTCTCTTTTACCTTGATTTATAAAAAAAAAAAAAAAAATACCCATGATATATATATAAATTAATAAAAAAAATATAACATCTGCAAGAGATTTTATGAAATAAAATTAATATAGTGGTTTTTTATGAAATAAAATTCATATAGGGGGTTATGCGTAAGTTTTCTAAAATACAGATGGATTTCACTACAACAAATATGATCTATGGTGGCACTATGCTTGATGGCATTTTAAAGAAAATGTCACAAAATATTAATATAGTCATATTTTTTAAAAATGTCACAAACTATAAATGTTAATTGTACTGATTAGTGACATTTTTATACTATAGTGATATTTTATAATGTTATGTTTAACTACAATTGTGACATTGATACATTTAGCCACACCGCTACAGGTGACACTTTGCTAGTGACATTTTATATGTAACGACATTTTCAAACTGCCACTTGTAGCGGTGTGGCTAAAAGTTAAATGTCACTATCATAACAAGAGGTAACATTATAAAATGCCATAATAATATAAAAATGTCACTAAACAGTATGATTAACATTTATAATTCCTGACATTTTTAAAAAATGTAACTGTACTCATTTTTTCTCACATTTTCTTCAAAATGCCATCAAGCTTGATGCCACCAAAGATCATTTTTGTTGTAGTGTTTTATGATTATTACCCATAAAAAATACTTTATATCTAAAATATCAAGTTATATTTAATTCTATTTTGATGTTTTGACTACAATTTTCATACTTAGACTTCTCAGAGTCCGAATTTTTGGGTTAAATGCAAGGAAGGAACTAACTTCTGTTTTGTGTCGATTTTTTTTTTTTTTTTTTTTTTTTTTGAGCAAATTACAGTATAATATTACAAAACCAATTAAACTAACCATTAGGGTAGGGTAATTTGGACATTTGGTTAGTTTTTCATGGTGGAGATAGATGCTTAACAGGAGGGGTGTAACTGTCAAAAAATAATTTTTTTGGGAGAAGTCAAACAAATAGACCCAATGAATCTCATATTCTTTATATATAATATAAGTTATGTAAACAATATATTTAATATGGTGTGTCAATTAATTAATATTATAAATTTTTGATCTAATTTTATAAAGCAAAGGAAAAGCTCACATTTTTATATCTTATTTATTGTTCAACTATTTTTGTCCAGTTTTGCACGTTCTTTCACAAAGTTCTTATGTCTATTCAATAATATTTTTTTAATGAAATTAATTTAACATTTCGAATTCAGTATGGTTCTCGTTGATAATTTATTCTTATAAAAATAGAATATATTGAATATTATTATCAATTACTTTCGACGATAGTTAAACTCGACTATCCGACACTCTAATCATGAATCTTATACAAATAAAATATATTGAATAATATTATCAACAAAATTTCGACGATAGTTAAACTCAACAGTCCGACATTCTAATCCTGGATCCGTTCATGTTTGTGAATATCAGGCAAAAATTACAGACTAATCTCCCAAATCCAACCCCAACATCACGATTTTTTTGGGCCGACCCCAACTATTAAGACTAATCTCCCAAATTCAACCCACCAATCACCCACACCCAAATTGCAGAATTATCCTTAACTTTTATTGGAAATTTTTTCATAAAGTATTTTTCAATAATTTAAAATTATTTTTGATTTTCCCTCCATAAATTAAGTTCAGATTTTCTTTTCATATTTTAAATCAGGGTGTAAAGTGCCAAAAGAAATATATTTTTTCAGGGTGTAAAGTACCAAAACTATTCAAAAAATTGACTATTTTATCCTTCCAAAAATAAATTTTCTCACCAAAACATATACTATGTTGCAAAGTGCCTTATTTTTTGAATCGAGGAACAAAGTGCCAATTTTTTTTAACTAGGGTGCAAAGTGTCAAAATTTTTAAATTAAGGTGCAAAGTGCCAAAATCCTATATTTTCATGGTGTTTTATTGTGATGAATGCAAATTTAAGGCCGAGTTCGGTTTTAGTAAGTATAATGACGAGGACATGTGAATGAACAAAAAGTAAATTTAATAAATATTTTATTTTGTTGTTTTATTGTTTAATGTAATGAAAACATTTTCTTTGACAATTTACACACTACTTTTAAGAATCAAAATAATGTTAAGTGAATATAATAGTCTTTACATCTACTGCGTACTGAGTTTGTTGCATCAGACCATATACAAATAACTGAATTTTATTAATTTATTTTTCTAAGAATAATAATAATAAATAAAAAATTCCAAAATTGATTAGTTGGGGTACGAATTACTGCAATATTGACTGGATGTTTTTATAGAAGGAAATTCTAAAATCTCGTAACACTAAATGTTGAGGAGGATTGTACAATTTATCCACGTAACTGAATTTTATTAATTTATTTTTCTAAGATGGTAAATATATCATCATTATATCATAATTTACCCAACAATACACCACTACACAGGGTTGGACCTGAGCGTAAGTCACACAAGCGGTCGCTTAGGTTCATCGACGTGCGAGAGCCTCCAAATTTTTTTTTTTTTTGTATGTGCATATCACTAAAAATATATTTGTATATTGTGTCAAGAAGCAAAGTAGCTCAGTTGGTATGGCACTTTCATATCGTGATAGGGCTACTGGATCGAAACCGTTCATTTTCAAGTTACTATTCGTGGAGCCCAGATATTAGTGTGGGAAGCCAAATGCATTACTTAAGTTTTGGAAATCGGGTTTAATACATTCACAAATATTTTAGCGGAACCCCATATTCTAAACTAGTTGACAGATAAGTTGAGATAGATATTGTCTAAATAAAAAAGTAAAAAAAAAAAATTATATTGCAATTTAAAATTTATTTGGAGTTGTAAGCAATGTGACCAAGGAATCCATATGAATATATTTGAATTTAAATAGTTTAGTGTTCAACCTTGCATGTCTAATCATCTTTTCCAACAAATTTAATAAATTATACGTATTTTTTTATATCATTAATGGATGTTATGTGACGTGATATTAATATCAATTTGTTGCTTCATACTCTAAAATTAATATTTTAAATAAAATTGTGTCTTGTATTATCAATATTTTTCACAAAGCGAGATTATATTTGATTAATTTTTCATTATTGTTAATTTATTTTTCTAATTAATAGTTTAACAGATTGCTTAAAAAAAATGTATTATTTATTAACGTAATATAGGTACATGAAAATTTAAGGCCCACATTTTTAAAGTTGATTTAGGGTCACTGAAAACTCAGGATCGACCCTGGCATCACTACATCTAATCATTTTTTATGGCAAAATCAATTAAATTATGCCAAAGTACCAATAATAACTAATAATAAAATTAATAATTTTATTAGACAAAAACCACACTAATTTGAATTGAATTCTGGACTTTAGCTTGTCCATAATGCTACGGCCCCATTAGAACTGAAAATTTGAAAATAACTCATCTTAATATGCATTAAGTACTAAAAGGTTCTCCAATATTCCTATAAAATTCGGTGATTTATGCTCAGACCCCCCTAAGTATTAGTCATACGACAAGGAATTCCCTGATGTTTGAAAAACTACAAGTGTTGGATTTAAATCGAATACATAAACATAATGATCATAAGATTTGATTCGATTCAATACCGAAAACCTTATTGCCTAACCATATCGATTATCAAGATATTAAAAGTAAATCTGAGACTTTAATGCAGCGGAAACTTACCTTGATTCATGCCAGCAATCTTGATGTTATTGATGATTTAGTGATGATGGGTTTTATGATCTTCCACTTGATACACACTTAGAACCTTATTACTCTTGCAGAAAGGGATTGCAGAGAATATGAGTTATGTAACTCTATATTGTGTTGTTGTGTTGTGTTCAAGTGTGGATCATAACCCCTTATATATAATAATCTACTAGGGTTAGTATATCTTTCATTATTTCCAATTCGGCCCTTCATCAAACTGAAAATAGCAAACTGGTATCTACACTTTTATTCCATGATAAATTTAATACCCATAGTCCAAAAGTTAACATAATTAGACCACTATAATTATGGACTTACTTTATAATAGCAATACATATATTGACATATTAGGCCCAGATAATGCTGGAATTTTCCAACAATCTCCCACTTGGGCCACATATGTTATCATATAAATGTGTATATCCTTATGAGCTCAAAATTTGCTATTATTACCTTAGGTATTCCAAACAATCTCGTCCATTGATTATGTCGGCAAAGGACTAAAGGAGCTTTCGTCACAAATAGCGTAACTAAACCCATCAGTAATCACATACACCAACAAAACCAAATGACATAGATCTATCATGGAGCGTAGCATGAAAATTACATGTAATGTGATCTTAAACATGCCTATTTTCAACTGATCCTCCTTAATCTTTATCGAGATCAACCTTAACATAATTGTACATAGTGCAAAATAACTTGAAACTTTATTTCTGCAGAAATATCCAAATATATAAATGGATCCAAAATAACGATATATAAAGCAACTAAACTACAAACTCCCACTAAAACATGAAATCCTTACAAAATATCACACCCATGTGAGCAGTATGCTCATGAAAGATCTTGGGTGGTAATCCCTTAGTAAGCGGATCCGCAATCATGGAGTTTGTCCCAATATGCTCTATAGAAATTTGTCCACTCTGTACCCTTTCCTTCACAACTAGGAACTTAATGTCAATGTGTTTTGACTTAGATGAACTCTCATTGTTGTTAGAATGTTGAACTGCTGAATTATTGTCACAATATAACTTTAGTGGTCTTTCAACTCCACTCATAATGCGCAGCCCAGTGACAAAATTCCGCAGCCACAATCCTTGATTAGATGCCTCATAACAAGCTACAAATTCTGCCGCCATGGTGGAAGGAGTTACTAGTGTTTGTTTGACACTTTTCCAGGAGATAGCTCCTCCGGCAAGTAGATAAATGTAGCCTGATGTGGATCTTTTAGTGTCTTGGCATCCAGCGAAATCAGAATCAGAATACCCTATGATCTCCAACATATCTGATTTTCTGTATGTGAGCATGTAATCTCTCGTTCTATGTAAGTACCTTAAAACCCTCTTGGCTGCTTTCCAATGATCTATCCCAGGGTTACTTAAGTATCTACCAAGCATCCCAACAATAAATGCTATGTCGGGACTTGTGCAAACTTGAGCATACATCAGACTTCCAACTACTGAAGAGTAGGGGATCTTTTGCACTTCTTTAACTTCAAGGTCATTTTTAGGGCCCTGATCGAGACTAAATTTGTCTCCTTTAGCGACAGGGGTGTCTCCTGGTTTACAATTCAACATGCCATACCTCAGAAGCACTTTTTCTATATAGTTCTTTTGTGATAATCCAAGAATACCTTGAGTGCGGTCTCGATGTATCTGAATTCCTAATACAAAAGAAGCTTCCCCAAGATCTTTCATCTCAAATTTCTTTGATAGAAATTTCTTGGTTTCGTGCAACATATTTATATCATTAGTGGCAAGTAGTATGTCATCAACATATAAAACCAAAAATACAAATTTACTCCCACTAAACTTTTGGTAAACACAATCTTCAACAGTGTTTATCTCGAAACCAAATGAGACAATTACTTGATGAAATTTGCAGTACCATTGACGGGAAGCCTGCTTAAGTCCATAGATGGATTTTCTTAATTTGCAAACCATTTTCTTTGGGTCTCCAGACACAAAGTTTTCCGGTTGCACCATATAGATCGTTTCATCAATGTCACCATTTAGAAACGCCGTCTTAACATCCATCTGATGTAATTCAAGGTCCAAATGCGCAACAAGAGCCATAATCGTCCTAAAAGAGTCTTTCGAAGATACCGGAGAGAAAGTCTCTTTAAAGTCGATGCCTTCCTTTTGAGTAAAGCCTTTAGCTACAAGACGAGCTTTATATCTTTCCACATTACCTTGTGAATCCTTCTTGGTTTTAAATATCCATTTGCAACCAATTAGTTTATTTCCTTCAGGTAATGGGACAAGATCCCAAACTTGATTGTCTTGCATAGACTTGTATTCCTCATTCATGGCTTCTATCCATTTGAGAGAATTAATATCTTGCATGGCTTGACGGAAGTTGATTGTATCATTTTCCCTCGATCCATTATGTTCCTCATTTTCTTGGAGAAACACTATATAATCATCTGGTATAGGATTTCTCCTCTCTCTCGTGGATCTCCTTAAGGGTGGTTCTTCTTGAAGTTGTTGAGGTTGAACTTCAGGATCAATCATCTCAACTTCAGTTGGGATTGGATCAAAATTGTCTTGTTAAGGTTCCAAATCTGTTTCTCGATTAAATGTAGGAATGAAAATTTGAACAGTATCAGAAGCAGTGGTAGGAGTCGTAATTGATTCCTCCTCCGTAATTGATTCTTCTTCAAAGACAATGTCTCTAACCTTATTTCTCCCCCCAAACTCAACATCCTCAAAAAATATTGCGTTTCCCGTTTCAAAAATTGACCTTAGTGTGGGATTGTAAAACTTAAAGCCCCTAGATCATTCAGAGTATCCAATAAAGTAGTTGCTCACTGTTTTGGAGTCCAATTTTCCTTCTTTAGGCCTATAAGGCCTAGCTTCAGCTGGACATCCCCAAATGTGAAAATGCTTTAGACTAGGTTTGTGGCCTGTCCAAAGCTCATAAGGTGTTTTGGCGGCTGCTTTAGTTGGTACTCTATTCAGAATGTAAGTTGTTGTCTTTAGTGATTCTGGTAAGGTAGAATGACAGATCATACTCCATACCATATCCTTAAGAGTTCGGTTTCGTCTTTCAGCTACACCATTCATGCTAGGTGACCCCGGCATGGTGTATTGTGGGACGATTCCACATTTCTCTAGGAATCTAGCGAATGGTCCTGCACGTTGTTCACCTGAACCATCGTATTGATAACGTCGTGAAAACGTCATTATTACGTGTCTTCTTAAGCTCAGAACCACTTGCTTTGCTTCGAGTTTTGCTTCCATTTTGTGTGTTTTGCTTGCTTTTGCTTTTTTTTGGTTCTTTGTGTGTTTTGGTGGTGGTCAGTGGGTTTTCATTGTATTTTAGGGTGTTTTGTAGGAAGATGTGAATAAGAGCTCAAATCGAAAGAAGAACCCGATGATAAAAGTAGAAGGAAGTGGATAGCTGCTCACTAGAACATGCACAACTTTATCATGGTTGATCCAAATAAGCTGAATTTTGAATATGTCATAGATGAGTGAGTTAGCTACGCTACGGACTTTATGGATCCATAATCGGAGTTCGGAATCAAAAGATATGCTGCTCGAAAGGAAGTGTGGCAGTGTAGAAAACTCACTGCCTGTTTCTCGCAGCCGCGTGGTTCAGTCTCGCCGCGGCGAGACCCCTGCTACCAGCAGATATTTTTCTACGGAAAGGCAGGGTGTTTTTTTTATATTCCCCCTTTGATCCCACTTGTATTTTTAGGCATCTTGGGGGACTTTTTGGCCTTTGTTCCCATGTAATAGAGGGTAACTTGGGCACTTTTTTGTTGTTGTTTTCTCTTGCTAATAGGGCAAGAGGGTTGAAAACTTTACACAACTTCCACTACACTTTACTTCCAGCCTCCATTGAAGAACTTTCACTTGGACTCCCCATTGAAGATAAAAAGGCTTGAGGGAGAAGTTGTTGAAGATTTCAACCACTAAGCTTACTCTAACTCTTATTACTTTGTTCATTTACATTTAAGGCTTTCATTAATGTATTGGATGATTTATTTAATGTTATGAGTAGCTAATTCCTCTTTTCTTGGGTTTTATTGATCCTATGTTTGATTCTTGATTAAATGATGTTATAATGGTTGATGCTATACTTGTATGTGTTTGTTAATCTAGTTTGTGCTTTTGTCATCTTGTTGTTAGGCCAACTATGAGATGAAATGGATTGATTCTTGATTGCCAGACATAGTGGATTGAGGATTAGATTGTGAAACTTGATTGTGATTTGATTCTAGGATAGGCATATACCTAGGTCATTTCATGTTCTTTCAAGGTTTGAGGTTAATGCATCATTTAGGCTTAATCCTTTTAGACATAAATTGGATTAGTCTAACTTGATAGGTTCGTACGCAATTCGGAAGATACGTATGAGTATTTTTGAAACATTGAACAACAAACATAAGTGTAATTATCAATTGTTGAGTCATTTATCTTGAATTGAACTAGGTGACGTAAAATCCTAGAAGCCTTTACATATTATTAAGTCAAGTGTTAGTTTCATAATCACCTTAATTAAGTTTAAATATCAAAACCACCACCACTTTATCAAACTTAACTCATATGAATCTAAGTAAAAGTAACAAGAAAGTAGTTGGTAATTAATTGAACAAGTCCTCGTGGGTTCGACACTCATTTATCACTTTATTACTTGTAACGACCGTATACTTGCGTGGTTTGCGTACTAGTATTTGGAATGCAACAAGTATCTGCCGTAGTACTCACCACCACGATCAGACTTGATGGACTTAATTCTTTTGTTGAGTTGATTCTCAACCTTAGCTTTAAAAGCTTTGAACATGTCCAGGACTCCGATTTTTCATGAATGAGATACAGGTACCCAAAACGTGAGTAATCGTCTATGAATGATATAAAATATCGTTGGCCATTCCAAGAAGCCGAAGGGAATGGTCCACAAATATCTGTATGAATCAACTCTAAGACGTCTGATGATCTATTGGCACCTAATCTTCTTTGTTTGGTCTGTTTTCCTTTAATACACTCGACGCAAATATCGAAGTCCGAAAAATCGAGAGAATCTAGAATATTTTCTGACACAAGTCTCTCAACTTTAGACTTTGAGATGTGACCTAAACGCTTGTGCCATAATTTTGAAGAATTTTCTTTATTTAATTGCGTTTAGTACCACGTGATTCCACGTGCAGGGTTTCATTATAAGAAGTAATAGTATCAAGTAAGTATAGGTTATCATACATGCTTAATGAACCAGCAACAATAATATTGGAATTTAAAGAAAGACTGAACTTACTGTTTCCAAAAGAACAATGATAACCAAATTTCCCCAATAAAGAAACAGAAACCAAATTTCGTCTAAAAGACGGTACGACAAAAGTGTCTTTGTTGGTATAAATTAGAGAAGGTTTTGAAGATGACAAAAAGGCCATAATGGTTTTGAAGATCAAAAGGTTAAGTCATCAACTAAGAACAGCTTAGTGAAACCTATCTCAAGGTCTTGAAGCAAAGTAACCGAATCAGTCGAGTAGCCATCAGCCGAGTGATCATCAGGAGAATGGTCATCAACCGAGCATTCCCATCAGTGAAGTGAAGTCGGTGAAGTAAGCTTATCAACGGTAACCAGCTGAGTGCATTAAATGCGACTGGACATAAAGTGAATATCCGTACAGCAGAGTGTACAGTGAACAGTCTGCAAAAGCAAAAGCTACCGTCAGAGAATAAGACCGTTGCTCAGGATTAAAGAGTAATTTCGCCTTCCTTCAACGGGCAGAAATTCAAATCCGGGAGTATAAATAGAAGACTGACTGAAGATCTGAAGAGAGACTTGCAAAATTCAAGATCACATCTATAGAGCAAGATCCATCAGTTGAGTCGTCTGATCACAAGCCTAACATCTGTTGACGAAGCTTTTCGTTGAAGAACAGAGAACTTACGTTGTTTGTCTGAGTGACTTTCAACTGAAAAGAGAGATGAGTGTATATCCATCTGTGTGAAGTGATATAGCTTCTTAGTGTAGGTTTTCTTTGTGACTTCCAATACTGAAAATAGCGTGAGGAGTGTAGATCCATCTAAGTGAGTGATCTAGCTTCGTAGAGTAGGACTTCTTTGTGATTTCTTACTGCGCACTTGTGGCCTTTTCATTTGTTGATTGGCGCAAACATTGTATACTGTTAACTTTGTGTTTTCTAGTATAACCCAAGATCTGTGTGACTTGGAAGAGTGGACTAAATAATTTTCATCCATATAACCACTATAAAAATTATGTGTGTTTGATTTACTGGTTGTTTACCTTGCATATTCTCAAAAGAATTCAAACATACGAACTGAACCAAAAGATTTTAAAAGAAGTTGTAAAAACTGGGGATAAAATATTTTGTGTGAGAAAACTTAAAGAGGAACAGATTGGTTGAAAAGCACTTGACAAATCCGATGCCAACTAGTTTCTAAAACTCTGATATTTCATCTGAATCAGCTGAGTGAAATCAGATGAGTGGTCAACTCTGCTGCTCAAAGCTTTGTGCGCGAACAGCTTAGTAGTCTTACGAATTCTCGATCAGCTTAGTCTGCTGACAGAAAACTCAGAGAAAATTTTTAAAGTTTTCTAAGGTCTATTCACCCCCCCCCCCCCTATCTAGACCTCATTGACCACTTTTGGGACCAACAGTCTTTCAAATCCAAATAATGACCAGTTCCTAGCAATAACCTAAAATGACCTATTGCTTCAACTTCTACCGATTTTCCATAGCCCACAAAGATGTGTCTTTCAACATCATTTGGCTTTCGGTAGCTTAGGCAACCATGCATAGAAACACTTGTGTGGGTAGTAGCACCAGAATCTAACCACCAAGTGTTTATTGATACTGAAGCTAAATTAACTTCAGAACATACCAAATTAAAGAAAGAACCCTTAGCAGCATTATTTTCTGATTTTATATTATTGCCCAAGTTATTGCCATTGAGCATGGAAATGTAGTCATTATTCTCAAATAGAGAATTGGTAGATACAGAAATAGTAGACATTATAGCTGTTACAAAGAACGAATTTTAAGTTAGGTACATGTTCACATATTGAATAATTATAGAATAATTATTTACTTGACGAAAGACTTTAATTCAAATAATTATTAAATACATAGCAAGATACCTAGCACAACATTAATATCAAGTCTTTGGACAGTAATATTAATTGTAAGTGGTACTCTTGTAGTAGTGATCGAATGTTGAAAATAAATCATGTTAAATAAAGAGTCTATCTTTGGATCGACTAATTACCCACATGGACACCTAATAATAATCACACATTCATCACCACAGGTGTATATGAAATTCTGCCAAACATTAACCTTCCTTTGGGCCGGTTCAATATTCGCATGAATTTGCATACACAAATACATCTTAACACTCTCTATAAGCCAATCGACACAAGAGAGGTCACTTTGGCGACATGTTGCTTCAATCAGTTATATTGAATGTCAGACTGACTTATAAAGTCACTGTTATGTATCAAAATTATTCGAATTTTATTGCCAAACAAGACAATTTCCTTAATTTTTTTTTTATTATTATTAGCCAAACAGGCCCTTAGGAACAGTAATTTCGGATTTTGCAAGAGCCAAAAGCCCCTAACCAAATCTGTCCAGATTATACTATCCATATCCGGAAAAAAAAACTGACTTAGAAGATCCGAATAGTGAAACGGATCTTGTCTCCTTCACCCAAAGCAATTGACTAAAATTTCGCCAAAAAAAACTGGAATTTAAGCATACGAAGACATAAAAAAAACACCGAATCACGCAATTCTCACAACAAAACGTAGAGATTAAGGAAGAAGCATGAATTTCAATCGACCAAGCCACTTCGAATTTCCGGCGAATGAATCCCTATGCGAGCTTGTTGTAGCGTGGTGAACCCGACGGTGTCGCCACACAATTGCAGGCATGAGGGCGTGACCTTGATCCGTGCGGTGGCGGCGGAAGTCGATTGACAACGGTGATGGACAGAGGAAGAGAAAAAACCTGTAATCTTTAATATTCCCTTTTTCTTGATTTTAAAATTTACTTTATCTTGATTCAACTAATTAATTATCTTAAGCATTATAACTTATTTAAAAGAAAATAAATTATACCTGAATTTCTCAATCTATAACGATAGATTTATACTAAAGTTTGATAATCTAGTTAAAAAAAAAAGGGTGATTTACCCTCAGACCCCCTCAGGTTTGGACATATTACAAGAAATCCCCTGTTGTTTCAAAATTTACAGGGATACCCCCTCAGGTTTGGGCATATTACAAGAAACCCCTTACGGCGTTAAAAACAGACGGAATTTGATGACGTCAGAATATATGGCCAACATTAACATCCATGGTCATTTTTTCAAATATGACCGTTGGCAATAAGTAACTCCCTGAAGTTATTGTAATCTTTCAAATACACCCACTGTGCTATAATATTATTACATAGACACCCCCTGTGGGTATATTTAGCCAGGGGTAAATTTGGAAAATCAAAAAAAAAATTGTTGACGTCATCAAATTTCGTCTATTTTTAACACCGTAAGGGGTTTTTTGTAAAATGCCCAAACCTGAGGGGGTGTCCCTGTAATTTTTGAAACAACGGGGGGTTTCTTGTAATATGCCCAAACCTGAGGGGGTCTGAGTGTAAATCACCCAAAAAAAAACATATTTCTACTAGATCTAACTTAAGGTATCATGCGAAAGAACAATAGCTGCAAAAAATTTAATTGCATAAACATAAGACATGAACCATAATCTTTAATTCAAGATCAAGAAAGTAATAAACCCTAATTTGCATAATCAAGATCTAAAAAACATGAAATTCTAATTTTCACAAACAAGATCAAGATAGCGAAAAATCCTAACATGCATAATCTAGATCTTTTAAACTTAATCAACAAAACTTAAGAACCAAAGTCAGATTTTCTTATAGATCACAAACATACGTTTAGAAAATCTCAAGTAATCGAACATGGGTGGCTCTGATACCACTTGTTGGATTTAAATCGAATACATAAACATAATGATCATAAGATTTGATTCGGTTCAATACCGAAAACCTTATTGCCTAACCATGTCGATTATCAAGAGATTAAAAGTAAATTTGAGACTTTAATGCAGCGAAACTTACATTGATTCATGCCAGCAATCTTGATGTTATTGATGATTTAGTGATGATGGGTTTTATGATCTTCCACTTGATACACACCTTAGAACCTTATTACTCTTGCAAAAAGGGATTGCAAGAATATGAGTTATGTAACTCTATATTGTGTTGTTGTGTTGTGTTCAAGTGGGGATCATAACCCCTTATATATAATAACCTACTAGGGTTAGTATATATTTCATTATTTCCAATTCGGCCCTTCATCAAATTGAAAATAGCAAACTGGTATCTACACTTCTATTCCATGATAAATTTAATACCCATAGTCCAAAAGTTAACATAATTAGACCACTATAATTATGGACTTACTTTATAATAGCAATACACATTATATTGACATATTAGGCCCACATAATGCTGGAATTTTCCAACAACAAGGACACTCCTTACAGGATATTTTTTGTAAACATTTTCACAAGTTGTATGGAGTGTCCTTGTAAGACTTGTTGAACCACAGGGGGTCCCCTTGTAATTTCTGAAACGTTAGGGGGTTCCTTGTATATGACTAAACCTTAGGGGGTCTGAGTGTAAATCAACCAAATTCCTGTTTCACTACTTTCATATTTAACCAACTAGCATAATTCTTTTTTTAGAGACTACCAACTATCATAATTAAAGACCTTTAATAAAATAAGGCTACAAAATAATAACATAAAACATTCTCAAATAATAATGATAAACGGGAACAAATATTTCGGATTTGAAGCATCTTCATGGTCTTTTTGAAACTATCTCAACATTTATCTTGCATATTGTGAAAAAGATGAAAATGAAAATTGCTCAAATATATATATTTCTATATATATATATATATTCAATTGACTTTCCATATAAATGAAGATGTAATGTAACAAAGCTCATTGATAAAATGAAACTATGGAAGCTAAGCTTTTGAAAACGGAATAAATTAAGAATACACAAATTAATGAGAGAAAATATAAGTTTCTGTAATTTAAAAATTGGTAATTTTCATAAATTTTGGTAACTAAAAGATTCCTTGTCATCAAATATATATATATATATATATATATATATATATATATATATATATATATATATATATATATATATTCAATTGACTTTCCATATAAATGAAGATGTAATGTAACAAACCTTGTTGATAAAATGAAACATATGGAAGATAAGCATTTGAAAACGGAATAAATTAAGAGTGCACTAATTAATGAGAGAAGAGATAAGTTTTTATAATTAAAAAATTGGTAATTTTCATAAATTTTGGTAACTAAAAGACTCCTTGACTAGAAGGGTAAATTAGGTAATTGCATAAAATTGTTATGGTAGCTACATTACACACATAATTTTTTGCAATAAACACAATGTTAATAATTAATTTGCCTTCCATAAATCTTCAATTCTATCAACTATATAATAAGTTCTCAATTGTTCCAAAAGAAACACACAGATGAAACACCAAGGCAAAGAAGAAGAAACAAGAATGGCTTCACACATTCTTTTGATCTTTTTTATGCTTGCATTTGTATGCAATTGTCAAGCTGATTTGATAGATGACGTTTGTTCTAAAGTTGAAAAACCCAAGTTATGCAATCAAGTTTTAAGAACCGACTCACGTTCTTATGGGGCAGATCTTAAAGGTCTCGGTCAAATTGCAATTGAGAAAAGTCGAGATGCCAGTCTAACCACAAGAAATGTGGCTAAAAGATTTCTCAAAGGCGCTACCAAAAGAGCTGCCAAATATTGTATTAAATATATTGGCTTTGCCATTAATGAGTTAAACCACTGCTTGCCCTTGATGAAAGCTTTCAATAAAGGGGAGCCTGATGACCTACGACAATATACTTCTACAGCTTTGATCCATATTAGTACATGTGGCGATGGATTTGGCTTGAGCGAGCCGGCTACGCTGAAAAAAATATCTAAACATACCCAAGACCTCATAGATGTGATTTTGGCCATTATTGGAATTTTGGAAAAGTGAAATCACAATCAGAGAGGTAAAGTAGAAAGAAAAAATGTAGTAGTATTTCTGAATAATGGATTATGAAATTTGAGATCTATTGATTTTTGAGAAATACCTTTTTGACAGAGTCAACATTATCAAAGTTTCGTATTCGATTTTTGTTTCGGTTAGTTGAAAATTGAAAACTTTTCGAAAAGTTTCTAGAAACGTTTAGGAAATATATGAAAAATATTACTAAATTACGAAATAGAGGTAGTTCCAAGGCAAATATAAAGTTTCGGAAATACATGTTATTTTCATTTTCATTGATTCAAAAAGGAAAATTTTTTGATATTTTCGACGGTAAAAATGTAAATTTTGATCCATGGTCAGCATGTTATTCTTGTTTTTCTAATTAATAGTTTTGATTTTAGTTTAACTGGTTAATTAAAAAATTGTATTATTTATTAACGTAATATAGGTACATGAAAATTTAATGTTCACATTTTTAAAGTTGGATTAGGGTCACTGAAAACTAACCTTTTCATCACTACATCAAATCATTTTTTTACGACAAAATCAGTTAAATTATACCCAAGTACCAATAATAACTAATAACAAATCTAATAATAATATTAGACAAAAACCACCCTAATTTGAATTGAATTCAAGACTTTAGCTTGGCCATAAGGCTACAACCCCATTAGTAGTACTTTATGTAATTTTGAAAACTGATAGTTTGAAAATAACTCATCTTAAAAACTAAAAGGATCTCCAATATTCCTATAAAACTCTATTTCACTACTTTTAGCATATTGTTTTTTTAATTTTTTTTAGAGACTAGCCAACTATTATAACTAAAGACCTTTAATAAAGGTACATGAAAATTTAAGGTTCACATTTTTTAAGTTGGCTTATGGTCATTGAAAACTCAGAGTCGGCCCTGTCAATTGTCATCACTACATCAAATAATTTTTTTACGACACAATCAATTTAACCCAAGATGGTTGGGCCAAGTGGTAGTAACTTAAGACCTCCAGAGGTGGGACTCAAGTTTGAATTCTACTGGAAACACCACACTGAAGAGGACTTATACTATTTGCACTCTTATATTCAAGTGGCTTTCCATATAAATGAAGATGAAATGTAACAAAGCTCATTGATAAACTGAAGTATATGGAAGATAAACATTTGGATGTGGAATAAATTAAGAATCCACTAAATACATCCTAATCACCCACCCGCAACCCCAGCCAATTCTACTTCCAATATTATACTGATGTGTTACTAATTACATCCTAATCACCTCAATCCAATATTTTAACTTTTTTTTATTAAGTCTTCTAGCCCACTTCCAACCCTTTGTACTAATTGATACTTATCAAACAACTAGTTGGGAATTAGGCCCAATAATACTTGCTTACCTGTTGAAGTAGACATTGAATAATAAGGAAATTATCATTCCAACTAGTAAAAGTAATTTTTTATTTAAATTTTTGGTTAATAAAAATCATTAATAATGTATGTTATTTTGTAGTAAAACATTTCTTCAAGTGATCTAAATAACTGTTATTCTCAATCAATTATTTGTATGTCCAAATGTCTTTTCAAGCTACTTCATATTTTTTTATGATTATTGATTATTTATATCATAATATAGAACTGGTTATATATTTAGGGATAGATACACAATTATCTCACTTAATTATATACATAATTTATATTGATTGCCCCGGAAGTATCGACATACTAAGAAAAAATTATTTTTGACAGTTATCTTATCTTATTATTATATATATTGGAGAATGGTCTTTGAATCTAATTTGACCAAATTCTTTTTTTCTAGAGTTTTGAATTTTTTTTATTATGAAAAAAATATTGATTGGTATATATTGCTCCATTAATCAAGGTCATAAATACTGTTTCCAACTCAATATGAAATTACATTACCATGTTAAAAAAATTTAATTACCATAAGCAATCATCTTAAATCATGCCAAAGATAGTGATGTAACTTAAATCTATAAAGATTTATGCTAGCTGATTAGTTGAAAATAAGAAAATTAATCAATTATTTTTTTCATAAATAATTAGCTTAGACTAAGCTTTTACCAAAAATAGACATGCATATTTATGAAATGACCCGGAGACTTGGAGGATCAGATTTCTAATTATGTCTTAGGAATATTCAAATTTCAGTTTTTCAAAAATCTATATTTAGATGAAAATTAATGTTAATTAAAGTATAAAATAAAAAAATAGAACATGTCATAATTCACAATAGAGATAAATGTAAATCTGACTCAAGAGATTTTTTCTAATAGATAGTAATTTCAAAATTCCGATATTAAGCCAAAAAACCAAAAATTCCAAATATAATGAGTTAGGTAGTTCATTGCAATCAAATTTGTTCGTAATATATAAGAAGACATGGAGCCAAGATTCCTTCTGTGTTTTCTATTTTATTTTGTTTCCATACCATGCATTTCTTTTGTTTCGAGTGCTCTTATTCATCTCCCTGAAAAAAAGAGTGCTTTTATTCATCACATGCTTTCTTTATGAATTTTAATTCGTTTATCATATTAAACAATTTTTCCTTTTGCTGATTTCAGGAACTTCTAATCCATGAGACGTAAATGTATGAAAGGAAGAGCAAGTGGAGTGATGTCTATTACACAATCTAGATTGAACAATTATTGGAAGTTAAAAACTTAACTTTTTACTCCAAAAAAAAAAAACTTAACTTTTGATTGTCAAGTTCAATGTTAGAATGTATTTACCTTTGAATGATCATGTATATTGCATTTTTCCATTTTTTTGTGTATTCTTTCTTTTTCATTATATAGATAGTTGATGTTCATTTTTATGGGTATAGAGTATGAAAATACGTTTGAGGTAATTATTATTTGATTTTTTAGTATTGTTAAAGAATTATTCCCATTTTTTAGGTTTTATGAATAACAAGTTTTGCTTAAATTTTTTGTATAGTTTTACTTTTTCTTAACCTTTTTTTTTTGCTGGTGTAGATTGTGGTGAGATGTGGAGAATGACACTCATTTTTTTTTTAATTCGCAAACATATTAAAATAATTAGGTATATTTATTTTTTGCTATTTTTTCTACTTTTTCATGGATCATGAGTAATCCCAATTACATAAATCAATAGATTAGGATGTGATTGTCAATGTATTACATTTTAAGTCCATATGATTCACTTATATTCTTATTTTACAAACAGTCATTCTCAACTGAATTATGTATACACTTTTATCAATTTAATGTGCATTTATGCTGAATTTCTCTTCATGTTCATTTGTTAATTTATTTTATTCTTGATGTAAATTGTCGTATAATTACCAAAAAAAAAAAAATAGAATGTATATGTTGTGGTGGGATGTAAAGAATGAAAATATGCTTTTCTATTCCCTTTTTCTTTGCAAGCTTCAACTAATTGGAGAGGTACAATCATTTTTGCTTTTCTTGTGTAATTTGTTTTGTTCTTTACATATTCCTATTTTGTTTTACAATATTCTTTTATTGACATATATATGGCATGATATTTAGTGTGTACAACTTCTACAAGAAAATAACCTCAAAAGAACTAGCAAGAAGAAGAAGATAAAGGATGATGAATCCACAAGTTGCCCATAAACATTGTTAACAAATGTTTGATTCCAATTTGTATAGTCCAAATTTACATATGATTAATTAGAATGGTCTATTTTGTATCTAATTAGTTTTTCAATGTATTTAAGCTGGGACGAAGTGTCATTTCATTGTAAGCTTCAAGGTTTAGGCTCCCAGATTAACTTTAATTATAGTTATGATAAAAATTGAATTTTAGTCTCACAAAATGCACGTGAGAGACACTATTCGTCATTTTTTACAAAAAATATTTTTTATGCAACATATTGTGAAACACAATGGATTCTACACAATAAAAATAATATGGGGGAGGGGGGGTCGTTCATGTTTTGTAAATCACAAGCAGGTATTATGTTTTTTGCCCCCAATTCAAAAATGTAAACAATTGAATAACTAGATTAATAAAAGTACGCGTTTAAGATAATTTATGCATAGCACGGGATTAAACTAGTTTAATATGAATTCAAGACTTTAGCTTGGTCATAAGGCTATGACCCCATTAGTAATACTTTATATAATTTTAAAAACTGACAGTTTGAAAATAACTCATCTTAATATTCCTATAAAACTCTATTTCAGTACTTTCATATTTAACCAACTAGCACAATTTTTTTTAATTTTTTTAGGGACTACCCAACTATCATAACTAAAGACCTTTAAGGCTACATGATAATAACATAAACCATTCTCAAATAGTAATGATAATAATGATAAATGGGAACAAATATTTTATATTTGAAGCATCTTCATTGTCTCTAAACTATCTCAACATTTATCCCCTACGCCTAGGACGTTGTCTGGGCCAAGAGCCATAGTTAGTTGCTGTTTCCATTTGGTTGTTTCTTTCTCGTTGTTGATACCGGCAAGACCCAACCAGACGATGTCTGCTGGTTGGTCGTGAGAGGACTCTTAGTACCTGCATACCCAAAAGGGGGCGCTGGTTAAAAAACAATCATTGGATTTTCTTTCTTGCTCGCCCTTAGCAGCGGGAAATGAGTCTATCTATCTGCCTAGCTTTGGTAGATTTCCCCCGACGCAATCCACATAAATTCCACGAATCCCTTGGTGGATAAGTCCGACGACTCAGCAGCAGTGCGGAATTGAAGTTTCTCCGTCTGGTGGATCTGATCTATAGTTAGGGGGCAATACATACCAAAAGGTTCGAAGAAGGAAGGCGCATAAGAGTATATAACCAACCCACCCTTCTGTATAACCTATTCACATTAGTGAAGCGGCTGGATGCATAAGGGAAGCGCACGTTTATGAGACCTTAGTCGGGATGCATAGGGGAGTCAACCTACGAGCACGGAAGAGCGTGGTACCGATACCCCTCTCTAAGTAAAGGTAAGATTCTTAGCCCTGTTGATTCCTCCATCTAAAATACAATAGGGACATCCATTTACGGCTGCTCCTTTCGTATCTTGAAGAAAGTAGGCTAAAGTAATAGGGTCAGGTCAATAATAGCTATGCTATTGCCCTACTGATTTAAGGCCTCTGCCCGATCCCGAATACGGGCGGGATTCAATCGTGGTCGATAATACGGTCGAAAAGACCAGCGAGCGAGATGGTTGTTAATAGTACTCCCCCTATCATTGCCTTATGAGTTATAACATCCTACAATCGTACCGATGTCTACGAAAACCTACAGGCGGGTGCTCCGCAACAGCAGCAGTAGTGAACATTGCTACTAAAGAAGGGAGAGGGGAGCCTCTACCGCGGTTAGGTTCCCTCGCTACTCTAGTTTTTGGTATATGCGTTCCGGGAATGTCCAATTCCCTTGAATCGTACTACCGCTTGTCCCACCGGGAGGGGTATCGCCAGATTCTAATCCTATAGTATCTGGATTCGTAATACCGAACCCTATCTGGATTCCCTTTTTGTTCGCAAGCTTCAACTAATTGGAGAGGTACAATCATTTTTGCTTTTCTTGTGTAATTTGTTTTGTTCTTTACATATTCCTATTTTGTTTTACAATATTCTTTTATTGACATATATATGGCATGATATTTAGTGTGTACAACTTCGACAAGAAAATAACCTCAAGAGAACTAGCAAGAAGAAGAAGATAAAGGAGGATGAATCCACAAGTTGCCCACAAACATTGTTAACAAATGTTTGATTCCAATTTGTATAGTCCAAATTTACATGAGTAGAATGGTCTAGTTTGTATCAAATTAGTTTTTCAATGTATTTAAGCTAAGACGAAGTGTCATTTCATTGTAAGCTTTAAGGTTTAGGCTTCCAGATTAACTTTAATTATAGTTATGATAAAAATTGAATTCCAGTCTCACAAAATGCACGTGAGAGACACTATTCGTCATTTTTTACGAAAAATACTTTTTATGCAACATATTGTGAAACACAATGGATTCAACGTACGCAGTAAAAATAATAGGGGGGGAGGGGGGGTCGTTCATGTTTTGTGAATCACATGTGGGTATTATGTTTTTCCCCCCAATTCACAAATGCAAACAATTGAGTAACTAGATTAATAAAAGTACGCGTTTAAGATAATTTGTGCATAGCACGGGATTAAACTAGTTTAATTTGAATTCAGGACTTTAGCTTGGTCAAATGCTATGACCCTATTAGTAGTACTTTATATAATTTTAAAAACTGACAGTTTGAAAATAACTCATCTTAATATTCCTATAAAACTCTATTTCAGTACTTTCATATTTAACCAACTAGCACAATTTTTTTTTATAGGCTACCCAACTATCATAACTAAAGACCTTTAAGGCTACATGATAATAACATAAACCATTCTCAAATAGTAATGATAATAATGATAAACGGGAACAAATATTTCAGATTTGAAGCATCTTCATTGTCTCTTTGAAACTATCTCAACTTTTATCTTGCATATTGTGAAAAAAATGAAAATGAAAATTGCTTATATATATATATATATATATATATATATTCAAGTGGCTTTCCATATAAATGAAGATGTAATGTAACAAAGCTCATTGATAAACTGAAACATGTGGAAGATAAACATTTGGAAGCGGAATAAATTAAGATTGCACTAATTAATGAGAGAAAATATAAGTTTTTACAATTAAAAAAATTGGTAATTTTGCATAAATTATGGTAACTAAAAGATTCCTTGACTAGAAAGATAAATTAGGTAATTGCATAAAATTGTTATGGTAGCAACATTATACACTTAAATTTTGCAATAAACACAATATTAATAATTAATTTGCCTTCCATAAATTTTCAATTTTATCAACTATATAGTAAGTTCTCAATTGTACCAAAAGAAACACACAGATAAAACACAGCCAAAGAAAAACAAACAATATTGGCTTCACACTTTCTTTTGATCTCTTTTATGCTTGCATTTGTATTCAATTGTCAAGCTGATTTGATAGATGATGTTTGTTCTAAAGCGAATAATTTCAAGTTATGCAATCAAGTTTTAAGAACCGACTCACGTTCTCGTGGGGCAGATCTTAAAGGTCTCGGTCAAATTGCAATTGAGAAAAGTCGAGACGCCAGTCTAACCACAAGAAATGTGGCTAAAGGATTTCTCAAAGGCGCTACCAAAAGAGTTGCCATATATTGTATTAAATATATTGACTTTGCCATTAATGAGTTAAACCACTGCTTGCCCTTGATGAAAGCTTTCAATAAAGGGGGGCCTGATGACCTACGAGATTATACTTCTGCAGCTTTGACCGATATTAGTACATGTGACGATGCACTTGGCTTGAGCGAGCTGGCTACGCTGAAAAAAATATCTGAACATACCCAAGACCTCATAGATGTGATTTTTGCCATTATTGTAATTTTGGAAAAGTGAAATCACAATCAGAGAGGTAAAATAGAAAGAAAAAATGTAGTAGTATTTCTGAAGAATGGATTATGAAATTTGAGATCTATTGATTTTTGGAAAATACCTTTTTGACAGAGTCAACATCATGGATTAAAGTTTCGTATTCGATATATGTTTCGATTAGCTGAAAATTGGAAAGTTTTCGAAAAAAATTTAGAAACGTTTCGAAATATTAGATAAATTATGAAAAATATTACTAAATTACGAAAAAGAGGAAGTTCCAAGACAAATATAAAGTTTCAGAAATACATGTTATTTTCATTTCCATATATTCGAAAAGGAAAAAATTTCGATATTTTCGACGGTAAAAATGTAAATTTTGATCCATGGTATGTTGTGTGTTCCACCGGAGTAGGTTTTTATGTTTTCATATTTCCATAATTAATTTCTTTGATACATGGAAGAGTTTGCAAATATTTTAAAGTAAGAGGTGCATTAGTCATTAGCCTTTTTTGTCTAACTCCTTCAACCTGTTAAAATAGAACATATAAGGTACATTCAATTCAATGGTTTTTTTTTTCCATAAAAACTTCTATAAGTAAATATATATTCTTCTCACTTCACCAAGAGAAGAGAAGGTCAAAAGATTATATATTTATATATAGGAGAATGGTTTTATATATATTTATATAGGAAAATAATACATTATGCTTTTATATTCTCGTATCCAATCAATTTTCAGTAAATATATACTACACATTTCAACAAGTGCAAGAATTTTTATTTAATATCCCCAGAGTTGTGCTTTCGGCAAAATCATATCGAACAAATTTTCTTTAAGAAAAAACCAAACGGATCCAAACAAGCGAGAACCCCCAAAAAAATTAGAATCGATATTAAAAAAAAATATCTAAAAAGAATCTAACTGATATTTAGATATCGACACACACATGGTAGTTGGGTCAAGTGGTAGTGACTTGCGACATCCAGAGGCGAAAATCAAATTCGAATCATACTGGAGACATCACACTGGGGAGGACATATTCCCTTTGCACTATTCGGTCCAAGCTGTAAATACACAGTGTAGTAGATAAAAAAAAAGATATCAACATTCAACACAATTACTCACTTAAAATAGAAACCAAAATTCTCTAATGCATGTTTCCAATTCAAGATGCATTAGAGAATAAAATAGGAAAAATTGTTTTTTTTTAACTAAATGATAAACCACTTTGCAACTTTGGTACTATTGAACACGAAAATGAAAATTTGATACCACAGTTTAAGTTTTCATTGCACTTTCATACCAAGCCTAATTTTTCTCCATAGTAAATGACAATTTACCCCCATATGATATTCATTACGTTCAATTTATCTTCCTATAATTTGAAAAAGCGCACTTTATCCCCTTGTAATTTTATAAAAGTTTCACATCGCGTCCCTGAGATTTTTATATGTGACAATTTACCCCCACATGTGTTATGATGATGTGGTAGTTTACTCCCCTGTGTTATGATAAATGTGACAATTTACCCCCTATGATACAAAACACGTTTTCCCACTCTCAATTTCGGCAAGCGAGTTACAATCTCCAGCTAAAAGTGGTAAATTGCTTCTTTAACTTTTTGAGAGGGCGGAGGGGGTAAATTGCCTTTTTTTTATTCAAATTACAAGGGGATAAATCGAACATATGCATTTCATAGGGGGTAAACTGCCATTAATTTTGGAGAAAAAATTGGCTTCGTATGAAAGTTGCAACGAAATCTTAAACTGTGGAATCAAATTTGCATTTTCATGTCCATTGATATCAAAGTTATAAGGTGACCTATCATGTGATTAAAAAAAAAATCCTGAATAAAATACCAATTTCAAAAAAAGTTGCATCTCTAAGGCACGGTACAGTTTACACCATAAACTTTTGTCCTCATTAACAATTTTCCAGCAAGTTTGGCAATAATGTCTGATTGGAACTGAGAATTTTGGATGGTCAAAGCGTGTAAGCAAAGATGTGCCTTTAAATGTGGGGATGACAAATGGTTGGAACTGAGAACTTCTTGTTATGTATGAAATAAACAATGAAATGTTAAGATTAAGATTTTCATTTTCCATATCCCATTAACCAACCACATGTAAGATTAAGATTTTCATTGTCCATATCCCATTAACCAACCACATGTTCTTAAACATGAACATTATAAAGTGTTATTGGAATGTTTAAAACATGAAATGAGTAACATCTAAGTATCTTTGCTTCATCAAGGAACAATTACAAGAAACATAAGCCAAAAAGTGAAACCACATTTCTGAACTATTAGGAACTAAGAGATATCAAGTGGAATAAAACTACCTAAATATGTCTTAATCCGCAGCAAGTATATGTATCATATGATGCTTTACTTTATGTAAAACTTGTCATTTCCTCTTTTTGTCATCAGGCTTGATTAGCTGCACGGGAGCTGCGGGTATTCTGGTCCACCATTCCCTTACCCGTCTCAGCCCTCTATCACTACTTTCCTTCCTCAAGGGCATGCTCCTTGTAAAATACTCGAGAAACACCAATAATATATGATATTTCAGCGGCAAAAAAGCAAATACCACAGCCATGAAAACCAGCAATAGAGTCAGCTTGTCTGTTGCCTGCAAAATAAAAATATGTAATGGTAGAAGCTGGAAAACCATTACAAAATTGCACAAAATCCTAAACACACATGTAATATAGTAATTCAAGATAATCCCTTTCATCCAGATTCAGAAATCATAATGAAAAGATGTCGAAACATTATTGCACTTTAATAATTTCTACAACAGGTTCACTCATTCTTTTATGATTAGTGAAAAGAGACATGCATGCAGTTCAGTATGTAGGTTGGGATTGAATGGTAGGACATGAAACACTAACTCCTAGAATAACAAGAAATTATAACTTTGTTCTCTCACATGAATATCAGAATAAACCTAAGAGCTATATTACAATACTATAGTGTAAATTGTCTTATCATTAGGCAATGTGTCACATAGACAACATTATACATTACATGGAAATGACAAACCTAAAGAATGTTAAGTTTACTTATAAAATTTTCATTTAATTACTAGAAGAAAGTTACAAAACGCACCCGAAAGATGCATTATTACATGCTTTTCTGTGACTTAAATTGATGCAAATCCTGGAGTATAGTGTCGTTTTACTGTAGATTAGCCTAGTTTTAGATTACTTATAGAATTGTCCTTTAAACGATCAACATGACATTTTTAACCCTGATCGGCCTCTCTTTTATGTTCTTGCATGATTGGAGTCGAGCCAAAGGAAAAACAGAAGATTAATAGGCTGTTGAGTCAAGTCTGCAGCATTCTCCTCGATTTGAGATGGAGCATTAGAACTAAATATATTTTAGTCAATTTTTGTTGTCTTCATCTCTTTGTCTATTAAATCATCAACGGTCCTTGAGAATAACAATTTCTTCAAGCAAATATAAGAGCTAAGAAAGTAGCACATAATATAAAATCAAAGGGGCAACACCTGTGGCACAACAGCAAACAGAAGGGCACGCATTTTCAGAAGAACAATATTGCCGCTCTGGATGAGAGACTCGAGTTGAGTTATAGCTTCTTGTAATGTTAATAGCTGCTCCACTGCATTTCTCCCAGGGGGGGTTCTGATTTTGAATGCTTCCAGTTGCCTTCTTTTATTCGTATTCTTGCGCCAGAGCATGACGAGTGCCAAAAATATGAAGAGGGATGGTAACATAAACTTGATCCAGTTCCTGGAAGTCATAATTGAACATTTAAGATCTGTATATAAAGTTGCATTTTTGTGTTACACAAAATCTCATAACTGTGTAAAAGTCGTGAAGTTGATGAAACAACCTATCAGAACATAACTAGTAATTTACCTCATTTAATATACTTAATAAATTGCAAGCTTACATTTTTAAGAAGAAAAAAAAAGTACAATTCTATAATTGTAAAATTTCTCCAACTTAATTAATTAATAGCACAAAGAACCAAGAAGGAATTTTCGGGTTACAAAGTGTAATAACGTCAATATGTAGGGTAAGAGATTTAACCTCCTATAACCAAAAATCTGTTTATTGTCACTTATATGGTTCAGCCTTTTTTGTCTCCTAAAAATAACAACTAAACTGCAAGGTTCAATCAACTAATTTGTACCATATAAGTTGACTTGTATGACAAATTACAAATGGAGGGCAACACAAATGATTGAGAGGTCCACGTGTTATGCTATAGAAAAAGTTAAATATTTGCATGTATGGGGCATGTTAGATATAATATGTATTTTTATATATTTTCTTCTCCAATAGCTTAAACTTTGAGATCATGTGGTCATCAACAGTTTTGAAATTGTGCTTTCATTTGAATAAAAAGGTTAGTCAACACCATTAATTTGGTTCATTTAAAAGGTTCAAGTTGTTGCATTACAACTCATAGGATGTTTTTATGCAAGCCATAATATATTTTATGGTATGTTATCCTCGCATAAATGTATCAAGCAAGTAAAGGAGTAAAAGACAGCCTCTACGAATCTCATGGTGCTATTGCAGGTTTTGAAGTACACATCAAGTAGTTAGTATTAACAAGAACAAACTTTTAATTTGCAGCAAGCTGGCGAGAGGAGAAATGAAAATATCATACCTTAGTATAATATAGCTGAAGAGTAACATAAACATCATCGATTTGTAGGGATCTTTCCATGAAGCCAAACGTTGCAGCCGGTTATATGTTTGGATAAGTGGAAAAAGCAACTCCTATGAACGAAAAGAAAACTTATCAAGAAGAGAAAATAAGAATGATTATAATTGCATTTCTAAGAGAAAATACAGTAATTTCCTAACATTCTTTAAAAGACTGAAAAGACAAGGACACCTAATGCCAAATACTTTTCTCACGTATGGCTTTAACCGATAAAGAAGGTAAATAATAACATTATAAAATTTGTGAGACAGATCTTCTATACTACAAAGTGAAGATACAAAGAAATTAAAAAAAAAAAAAAAAAAAAAAAAAAACAGAAACAATATTGAGTTACTTGCTAGCAACACATTTAAGCTATGCACAATGTTAATATTTTACCTTTCATAATTAGCATATTACCCATATTTCAGAAATAAGACTAAAAAAACTACTCTCTCAATTCGCAAAATATAGTATTATTAATTAAAATAGCAACTACCTTCCAAAAGTTATAATGTGACCAATGCTAATTGTTAACCACTACTTTGGAACATAAACATGTAATTAAAACTTTTACTTTGTCAACTCATAGTAAATCACCTAGAAAATTGAAACAAGGACTTCCATGCACAAAAGAAGAGAGTTCGACACAATTCTCAACATATATATAATAGTATAGCAGACAGTAATTCATTGAAGACATGTTAGGTCGACATTCTTTGTCTCGAAGAACAAGAGGAAGAAAATGCTAACAGAAAATCCTCTCCACATAATGATAGAAGAAAAAGTTCTATAGTTCTATAGTCATATATTAGGTACAACAACTTAATCCATACCATATTACCATCTAGTCTTTATATACAAAAGTTGGTGGAAAAAATCACATATAAGGTCATACAAACATGAAGAGATACAGAATCAGAAACACCCAAAGGAAAAAAATTCCACAAACCTTCATCACTGTTAAGTTGGTATCAATGCCTTCCACTTTCACTTGATCGACAGTGGCTTGAGCAGCTTCAGCCCTTCCAGTGTTCAGTTTCAACTGCTTCACTACAGTTTCTAAAGGATTTGGTTCACCAACATAAACATCTCCTCCAAGACATGTTGCTTCACCATTTGTATTAGCCTTCTTGGATGAAACAATTCCAAGTCTCCAAAGTGTATAAAGGGCACCTGGGAATATCTGTTGTCTCTTTGCATTTGAAGAACTTAAATTACTTAATACATCATCTAGCCCAGCATTGACATTTATGAGTGCCAAGCGACTTGATAGGGTTTCCATTATCATATCTCCTCCAGGAAGACTTTCAGCCAAGTTAAAACACAACAAAGTTTTGTAATTGGATGTGGAGATACGGAAGGCTTCTTTAACTGCACGATATCGAAATATTCCAAGAATTGCACGAGCTAGTGCTTCACATTGCTGAGTTTCTTTCATATTGTACTTCCTAGTAAACTTGTGAGCTCGCATAATCTCTAGACAGATATCCAACCAATAATCTCTTCGTGAACAACCTTTGAATTCAGGAAATTCCAAATAAACAGGCTCTGCTCTATAAAATGCTTAAAGTTAGAGAAAATCGTATCATGTGCCACAAAAGAATAATTTTATCATTTTCAAAGAAGTTCACATTAGTTAGATAACATACATGGACGCGGACTTGTACATCACAGCTTTATCAAAGAGGCGAGCACCCAAAGGTCCAGTTAGTTCAGGTTTTATAACTTGTTTCATGTCTGTTGCCAGATCATATCTGACAGCTTTGTCATATATACCAACACCAGATTCAAAGTATATAGCATACTTCGTCAATGTCAACCGACCTGAAACACTAAGACAAACAAAAGTTAGAAGCATCAACAGATCTATTTGAGAAAGTGTAAAGTCCATATTCAAAATAGAAACATCATTAGTTGAATATAATTTAAAACTAATATCCATACAAAGATGCAGAACAAACAGCAATCCATTAATTGTGAACTTATTATAATACTATTGATTTTTTATTTTTTTGATATAGGATTCTATTATTACCCAAGAATCAACAAGTACATCAAATCATTAAATTCAGCAAGTAACAACAGTTCCAAATGCCCTGATGAAAACAAAAAACTGAGCTGGGAAGCCATCCCACAAAACAAAACTAAATGGAGACACGCGAAAAGAATGCACTTAGGAACCCAATAACGGTTCTTAATCTGACAATTTCCACTCCCCGCATAACCAATGATCAGTCTGGGACCTTGGATGAAAACCAGATAGTCTCATATTATGCACTTGGTTTTGCAAAGAAAATATAAATTAATTATATATTCAGCATGCATGCAGATGTAACTTCAGATTCACTGAGGCAAAAGAAAAACGAAATGCCATCATAGCAGCTTCATAGCAAGTAATCATAAAACATTTACTTCAAAGTATTCCCGCATATAATGTTACTCCAATTCAAAGTCATTACGAAATAACTAGCTAATGAATTCGCAATGCCTGAAGTAATCGTTATCTTACTTTGATCCACTAAGATATCATTAGAATGCCACCAGAGTTATATACTAGGTTTGACCCATAAAAGAATCTCCAAAATGACAAACTACAGCTTACCTGGCCATGCAGACATCCCAATATGTTGCAGAACTGGCTGTGTGGGGACTACTCCATCTATATCTATAATAATCTCATCCTCAGCAAGTGACAGCTGGGAAATGAATTGGGGTCCTACAACATTTGGGACAGATTTTGTGACCCTACACATAAAATTTAGGCATATATGTGATGATAATCATTTTTAGCTCAAGAAAATAAATAAGCCTTCTTAATCTGTAATTTACGTGATGCATACTTTTCAAGACTCCGAAGGTACTTGTCGTATATTAGAAAATGAAGTCGAGAACTTGAAGAGCTTGTGAGAACATCATAGAGATTGTGAACTGTTATTATATCTGCAATAACAGGACAGGCAGGAGCTATCCGAGCAAAAGCCTCCAGACCAACAGTTTTCTTGTCATCAACCTTACGTTTGGAACAAATGATTAATCAGAACAACAATAATTATATTAATAGTTGTCAATTTTAAAAATATAACCGGAAAGGGCTCATAAACATGATCCACAAATAAGCTTTAGGTAATAGAAAAACCTGAACAGCCATTTTGGTGGAGTTGGAATAAAACAATGACCAACCATCTTCATCCTCAACTTCCTGATTGCTACAAGAAGCAGCTTCCTGCAACTGAAAAAATGACGAGCTTACAAAAAAGTAAGAAAGAGAGAAATTGCGGTCAAAACTGCTAGATATTTTAGAAAGTCCAAGTAATCCTGCCATTAACACATGATATCTTTCTCCTTTTCTATTGCACATTTTGATTGCGACATTATTATAAGACACAACATTCATTCAAAAAATGAGTTTTTGCATACATCGCCTTGGGGTTTAGTGTCAATTCCTGGGACCTCCCATGCAAGCATCATGTCAAATGTCAGACGGCGAAACTCCTTATCATTCAAATAATTTGGTCGTGTAATAGCCATATCAAGAGCTTTGTATGAGCAGAATTCAAGAAAGCTCCTGGCATACAATGGAGGTTGCTTGACATTATCAGGTAGCTCTCCATCAAAATGATGTTGTAACTCTTCACTAGATATGCCAAGGATCCTACCAAAAGACATTGCTTGGAATGAGAATTTATGGGAGAAAGAAGTACTGTAAATTTTTTAACTGTATTTATTAAAAGTTTGATCAAAACAAACCACAAACTTCCTTAAGGAATAGCAACTTCAGCTTGAGAAATAAGATTGATATAGGCTAAGTTAAATAGAGTAAGAGCATTTAGGCTGAGTCATGATTCAGATTCGAGAACCTCAAGATGGTTCAAGGATAATCAATATGGAGTATATGGATTCCAGGAGGATGCTTCAAGTCTCAAATCATTAAGATGGAATCTTGATCCAAAGAAAATCCACTCGAGTAGCAGGAAGCCAGTATGTGAGACATAAGCCAACTTATATTTAATCAGAAGCAAATTTGTTGTTACCATTAGAATTTCATGATACAGTGATTGATATATTTTGAACAGCGATTGATATTTTTCCAGCTCACAATTAGCAAAATGTCAATCTTTCTTTATCTCTACTTGCTAGTTCTTGAAACTTAAGTAGTAGACCTACCCCCTCGACTGAACTTTCAATAAAATGAGAAATATAGGAAGTGGTTGAAAAATTCAGAGCCTCGTTCGAAACTATATTCAATCCTTTAAAGCTAGATGTCCTAAACTTGAGTTTATAGGTGAAAAGTTTGATTTCTGGACTACATAGAGCTCATACTGTAACATCTTTCTTTTGTCAGACACTGAGGCAAGCAACTCATAGTAAAATAGGACATTTCCTAGTGATTCTATATTCCTTTTATAATCATTTTTATGCTAAATCAGTGATAATTGCAAAGTAGAACTATTGTTGAAGGAATAAAGTTAGTGTCCTACATCCAGAAGTTGGAAGTGAGCAATATTGGTAGAACATCGACTATGAACTGAGGACAGGAATACTTTGCCATAAACCTAACAGATAAATTTCTGATCCCATCCATTTGTTGCATTTTAGGTGATATTCATTAGTGATTGATTGCTTTAAACATTTTTTATTCTCATAGACTCACTTCGTTGTACTCATCTATATTAGCTATGAACCTTTTCTTTTGCTAAGTCTTTGAGCACTTGTACGACATTGTATGCAGTAATTAACCACCTAAGAAAATTTGGGAATGCGCAACCTTAATAAATAGTACATTGTGAACTAAATCATCGTATAATTACTAAGAATAATGAAAAATTGCTAAGCATAACGAATCAAGAGCAACAATTGACAAAAAAAATCAATTAAATGGAACAAATACTGCATTTGGAGGATATTGATTAATTACTTAGTGCAGCGTGCGACGACGGAATTAGCGATAGGAGAGAGAAAGGGAATGTGTTGATTTTGCTTTGGCGGAGCCGCATCGCCACCATCTGCGCCACCACTTTTCCCTCTCAAAGAGAATATCGATTTCAACAACCACAAGTTACCATTCTTCTGGACAGTTTCTACGATTTCACTCTCCATTTTCTTTGATTGATTCGATATTGCCATTTTTCTGTTTATCTTTACGAGGAAATGCTTCTTATGGAAGAAAAGGTCAAGTAGTGGAATGAAAATGGGCAAATTGCATTTTTGGTACCTCTAAAACGGTGATTTGCAGCTATGGTACTGAGGTACATGAAATTGCACACTTTATTTAATAATTACACAATTGCTTTGAACGAAATTAGCCATGTGATCATTAAGTCGACAATTTGCAAGGAAAATTCACACGTTTCTAGTGGCATATCGTGTTACACAATTTCTTATGGAGTTTACATAGACAATAAAATATAGAGTAATTTAAAGAATAAATAGCATCTGAGATTAAAAAATATCCAGTTAACGTGACTTTTCACTTCAAAACATGCACATGGCCAATTTTGTCCAAATAATTAATGATAGTATGAAATATGCAATCGTGTATTAAATTATGAAATAAAATGACCAATCTGATGTACCTTGATACCAAAGTTACAAATAGGACTGTCAATCGGGCCTTGTGAGCCGAGCTTTAAATAGCTCGAACTCAAATACTGTCGGGTTTCATAGCTATAGGCTCAAACTCGGCTCATAAATTTTTTAATTTCTCTGGCTCAAACTCGGCCCATTTAATTTTTCGGGTTTCGGGTCTATATCGGGTTTGTTAATATAAGCAAAAATAACTTGACAAATAAAATATCTAGATTACCGATACACATATGAATAGACTACTATTTCTTAATACACGAGCATATATCATCAAATAATGTCTTAACTGAAAGATCGAGTTATTTGCTTATATTTTTTAAGATATGTTTTACTAACCTTTGTCTTCTTTTATCTTTGATTAAATATTTTTCCTTTGGGTTTTGGCCTTAAGTATGCAATTGATATGCTAACATATATGTGAGTTTTCATTATAACTTTTTGTAAAGTTTACTTGTTTAAAAAAAAAAACAGTAATTAGTGAATATAACTAATATAAATAATTAATCGTAATATTTAAAGCAATTATATATTCGGGTTGAGCCGTGTTATGCTCATGTTCAGCTCATAAATTGATCGGGATAAATATAATGGCTCAAACTCGACTCGGCTCACAAATATTCGGGTTCGAGCCAATTTTAATCGGGTCGAGCCATCGGGTTTCGGGTAGGCCCGACTCAATTGACAGTCCTAGTTACAAACCACTAAATTGTATGGTACCAAAAAAAAATTATCAAAGAAATGTTGAAAATGCCCAATTTGGCCTAAATTGTGTGCAGTAAATTTGATAATTACACTTTTGATTCCTATATTAGGAAAATTACACATTTCATCCTCCAAGTATGACTAAAAAACAAATCATCTAAACAAGCATGCCTCGAAATTAAAAATTAAATATCCTTTATCCATTTAATCATTCAGAAATTTAATTCCCAAACATTTATTATCTTTTGCTTATTTTGGTAAAAGTATTATCTTGCGATTTTCTCTTGAAATATTAGAGAATATATTTTGAGCAAAAGACAAAAACACCACATATGCTTTGTCTAACTCCCAAAAAAACCCCTGTGTTATTTTAACTCACAAAAACCCCCATTGTATTTGGTTTTAAATACCACACTTAACCCAAGTATAATTTTACTTTTGACTTTTTTATGAAATGATAAGATTACCTCTATGTGTTTGTTTTTTTTTTTAAATTTATTTATTCTTTTTGAAAAATTAAGTATATACTAACTGGGTCGAGTGTGGTATTTAAAATCAAACACAGGGGGGTTTGGGGGATTTAAAATGACACATGGGGGTTTTTTTGGGAGTTAGACAAAACATAGGGTTGTTTTTGTCTTTCGATGTCAGGGGTAAAATTGTCATATAAAGAGTCAAATGTGAATAAATACTTGCATTTTTTGTTTTTTAAAACCCACTCTCTTTTATAGGGGGTGTATTTGGCACTTACTTGAGATCACAGGGGGGTTTTTGAGAGTTAAAATAACATACGGATTTTTTGGGAGTTAGACAAAATATAGGGGGTATTTTGTCATTCGCTCAATGCATTTTCCTTTCATTAGGCATGTATAGCCACCCTGACCAGCAACACAGCCCTCGTTCATGGCCGATAGAATAAGCGAGGAGGCAGTTCGTAAGGCAGTAAACGCCCTTCTCAAATGGAAGACCAAATTGCAACCCCAAACCCACCACCAATATGAAGACGAAGAAGCAAAAGCAGAAGCAGAAAGTGATGATTCCATATATCTCTCCTTAACCCTAAAAAAAGCCCCTCCTCAACAACTAACCCTCACTCCCCACAGAATCCCACTTCGCCACTCTCTTCTCCCCAAAACCCACTCGCAATTAAACTTTTGTCTCATTATTGATGGCAAAAAAATCAAATCCGAAGCTGCCCACAAAATCCTCAAAAATCAAGACTTCCCCTTTACCCTAAAAGTCATGAAGCTTTCAAAGATTAAATCCGATTACAAGTCTTTTGAAACCAAGAAGAAGCTTCACGATTCATTCGACTTTTTTTTTGCTGCCAAGAGTGTGGTCCCTTTTCTTCCTATGGTTTTAGGGAAGGTGTTTTACAGTAAGAAGAGGAAAGTTCCTGTGACAGTAGACTTAAAGGCTGATGGTAGTAATTGGAAAGTCGAGATCGAGAGGGCACGTAATTCGAGTTTGTTGTTTTTGAGTGGTGGGACTTGCAGTGCTGTGAGAGTTGGGAAGTGGGGTGTGACTGAAGGGAAGGAGATTGTGGAGAATGTTTTTGAGGCAATTGATGGGGTGCTGGATATTCCGATTCCGAAGAAATGGGGTGGGGTTAGATGTTTCCATTTGAAGTTTTCTGACTCTTTGGCACTGCCTATTTACGAGCATCAGCCGACTGCGTTATTGGTGGGAGAAAAGAGGAAGAGAACTGTTTAACTATATACTATATGCGGTATATTTTCAGAGCAATTTTGACTTGAAGTGATCATCTATGACTGAGTTTGTTTTGGTACCTACAGCTAGCTAGATATTGTGATGGTAGTTTTGTTTTTACTTGCTCGGGTATTTTACAAGCGCGACTTTGGCATAGTTTACTTGCTCTAGCATGTTATAAAGATTGCTGGTTTCATTGAATGTTGCACCTTTATAGTTCTAGTAATTTCAAATTTTGTGTCTTTTTACTTACTTGGTTTGAATATGAGTTTCTTACTTGAATTTTAGGCACTAGAAGAATTACCTTTTTAACTCTGGATAAGTTAACTGTGGTGAGGTTTTAGATTTTCAATTGCATGCATATGAGTAATTATACAGTGATTTGATATTTTGCACCTTTTCCAGCATTTTCCTATGTGAAAGGTGATGAAATGGTTAGGCGAGTCAAGTGGTAGGATCAATCGAAACCAATTAACTAATTATGTTAGACATTATTAGCATTAGGACTCAACTTACAGATATACTGACATGATAGCAAGTGCAGAGTACATAGAGAAATAATTATTGGATTGCATAAAAGTACTGGAACATTTGACATATGCCATTGGCAGGATTTGAGATTCTTGAATCATAAATGGTCAGTTATTTCTTCAATTGGGAATTTGAATTTTCTGAAGAATGTTAGGCTCTTGTTATCGTATATCCTCTTGTTTGGCTCTGTAAATTTGAACTATCATTGCAGCTTATAAACAGAAGAGGTCTCTAGTTAACCTCTTAATCTTTTCTCCCTTCTGATATTGTTGCATAGAACTGGTGGTAATGATGAATAAATCCAGTAGATATAATTGTAATATCCTGAGGCCGTGGTGTTGGGGAACGCATCTTTGTAAAATATTTGAGCAAATGTGGTAAGGTCATTTTTCCATGACACATGGAATCACAAATAGTACTTTATTTAGAATAAATATGGACTTTGAAAGTCGAATCTTATGGCCTGACGTCAGTTCCTTTCTGTCGTTTCCTTAAGTAAGACAGTTCACTTGTATGGCCTCGTTCATATTTTGTTCTCTTTTCTATTAAGCTGGTAGGTGGTGGCAACTTTTATGTACAGATCTCTTCCATTTTACTTACATAGTAGGTTATACTGTTTGCTTATTACTGAGTCGTGTCTGCTGGGAACTTGCTAACTTCATGCATATTTTTTTGAGAACCTTTCTTATTTTCTTTATTGATATCGGAAAAAGGTGATCCACTGGCTAATGAATGTTCATGATGATCATCTTTGACAATAACTTTTTGGTTTTTTGGTTGATAGAATAAAATTTATCACTTGGTCTTCTCTTGGTGTAAAAAATTTGCCCGTCATAGAGAAATGGACATTAATTGTTTTATTTGCGATTGAGTGTTATTGTTCCTCGAGTCAAACAACCATCCCTTCTAGTTCATTCTTGGGGGGTTAAATTCTTGCTCTTGGCTGATTTGGTGCCTAGAGAAGATGAATTTTAAGGTATAAATCATAGAATTTTGGCTTTTGAGAATGATTTGGTCTTTTCTATTTCTTTGATGAGGGTATTCTCTGTGTAATGATGACGTAGTTTACGTCGACATGTACTCTTTCTTTTAATGATCGTATGCTGTCGAAGCACTCTAACATTTTTGAGCTGATCTGGCTGTTGTTTCTGGTCATCTGTTTTATGTGGCTGTGGGAAGAATCATGACAAAATTTTCACAAGAACAAAATTGGCCTTAGATATGTTAACAAAAATAAATAACTCCTTGAATCGAAAAAAATAAAAAAAATAAAATCAACTCCCGTGGTAAGTTGTAACTTGTAAGGTTCCCGGAAACAGAAATGTACTAATACATATAGGAGACTTTTAAAGGAAAAGGAAAACACAACATTTTTTATTAAATAAAATAAAGACCCTGTAAAATAATAAATAGGCGTCTTCTATCTAAAAAATAACATCTTAGATTCGGATCATATATGATGAATGAAATACAGAGAACCCATCCACATCATCATTCACAAGTATCAGTCAAATCTGTTCTGTTTCACCATAGTCTTGACAAAAAGTTCACCAGCTCTGTATGAAGATCGAACCTGGAAAATGCCATAGAATTACTCAAGGAAAGAATTAAATATGCAGTAAATATCCTCTTTTCCTCTAACTAAAGGTAGGCAACTAATATACATTATACAATACCTCCAACAGCTAATAGATAAGATATTACATAAACCAAGAAAGAAAAAGGACAGTTCTACAAAATGCCCGTGAACACTAAAGTGAGGCAATTAAGTAGAAAAGTAGTTTTACCAGGGGTCCACTGGCAACGTATCGGAAACCGATTGACTCTCCATAATCTTTCCAGAAGGCAAATTTTTCAGGGGTAACATACTCTTTGACAGTAAGATGCAATGGAGTTGGCTGCACATAACGGAACATAGTAGAAATTTGACATTAGCGCTGCTCTCGTAATAGGCTCAAGATTATAAGAAACGTTATACAGTACATGGAGTAGAAATAAAGTCACCTGTAAATACTGTCCTAGTGTCAAAATGTCAACATCTATAGCCCTTAAATCAGCCATGGCTTCCTTCAGCTCATCATCTGTCTCACCAAGTCCCAACATAATAGATGATTTTGTTATCATCCCTTTCTTGCTTACCTTTGCATGTTTCAGAACAGACAAACTTTGCTCATACCTGTACCATGCAACCAAACAAAACAACGTTATATCATTTTGACAACAAAATAAAACATGAAAGAAATTAAATATTATATTTAACTACTTTAAGACTTTCTGGTATTTAAATTTCGCTATCCCAGAAAAAAAATAATAAGGTTATAGGTGGTGATTCATTCCTAAACATTTTTTCATACTAATAAACTCAACTTGCCCTAGAAAAAATAGACACTAAATATGTTTCAAGGGACACCGTGAAAGGTCATGGGATTCTTTTCTGGAGAGTCAAGGATGAAGATACTGTAAAATGATCGATATGTTCTTATCTCTTGTACAATGATTTAGCATGCTGTAAAAGCATGAACATTGTTTTGTATATTAAAGTATGCAAAACTACATAAGCAGTAACAATACTAATGAACTATTTTTCATATTCTACGTTATTAATTATCAAAGAGTTGATGTTGCTATGGGATTTGAGCCCTGAGAATTTTGGAATAATAAGCATATTTGTCTTCATAATTCTTTAAAGCAGTTGAACATCCATTAACTAAATGAATTGCTTCTGTTATAAGCTGATTGGAACAAAGAAACGAGACATTGTTCCTTAAATTCATCCAGAATGATGCAAGTTTCACTAGAATAACAAAATTTGAGACAAAATGAACAAACTTATTCTGGAGCTTTTCTTGACAAGCAACATGCAGCACAACTTGATGAGAATTGGAGAATAATACGTTTAAGAGTTCAATCAAGGAAAATCAGATAAAGATTATCCTTTAGACTAAACAATGATGTTACCCAATCTGAGTGATCTTTGTCAACTATATAACTGGTGAACTAGTCAACAGGGAGTCTATCAAAATTCCCTAAATTGCTGAAGCATTAATGTAAGAAGGCAGCAAGAAATCTCCTAAGAGGCTTCTAAAATGTATATGTTGTGATGGATACCAGTGTTGTTTACACACCAAGCAAGAACTTGGTAATAGATTATAGGTTAATCTTCTCTGGGCAGTAGATAATGTTTGAGGAACCGATGCACCAAAGAACACTAATTCTTCTTAACAAAAAGCAGGCCAAGTTGATAGTTATGTTCTAAGAAAGGATGGGCACTGTAATGTACTTTTACCATAGCAAGCAGGACATTGCAGAATACTGAAATTGAGAAATTGACGTATCACTGTCCCTGAGAGAAAGGAGTAACAAGAGAATCCTAATGCAGACAAGTAGATGAAAAGGAGAGAGGAGAAAGTGAACAAAATGTTCATTTTTGCGAGACCTAGGCTCAGCATAGTAAACTTTCTCAAAAAAAAAAAAAAAAAGAAGGAGAGAAGCTCAGCATTGTAAACACAATTAATACAGAAAAGTTCGCATTAAAATATGAACTACAACTCTTGAATGGAAGCTCAAAGTTTTAAAATCTTTAACCAATAAAAAACCTGCTAGAAATACTAGGATTCTCCCTGATCGGATAGAAAATTGATGAAATTGAAGAAATGAACTGAATACCAAGCATTAAACCACTTACCCTGCCCTAGGATCTCTAACAATACGCTGCAGTCGTCTGACAGTCTCGACATTGTGCGCAAAAACATCTAACCCTGAGTGAACAAGAGTGGAGACAGCCTTTAAATCACCTCGGAAATCAGATGTTAAACATTCAACCATGATATCAGGCTTCAGTATCTGCCAAAGAATTATATTGCAAGTCAGATGTGCTAATGCTGTCATCTTAGCATGCGTGTTTATAATAGAAATTAGTTACATGATTTTTCCAAGGGTATTATGATAAACATGAAGGTATGCCAAATCTATTGAGTATGGCAGTATGCAGTATATCTCACTTCAAATTGAAAAGAGTTTATTGCTATGACCACCTCATCCAAAAGTTTAAGTTCTTAGAGAGGAATAATAAATCAGTGGGGGTTGGATTCGAACACAAGAACATAAGATTTTCCTAACTTCGATACCATATTGCATGACCATCTCATCTGGAATTTTAAGCTGTTAGAGAAGAGACACTAATATTTCTTGTTTCTAACATAAACCAATTAGAGAACGTAGAAACAACCTTCATAGCTCTGACTGTTTCAGCAAAATGGCCACTACCACCATCAGGTATATCATCACGGTCAACACTGGTTAAAACAATATAATCAACACTGCAAAATGAAAACCAAAGCAAAATGAGTCCACTACATACCAACATGCAAAGAACCTTCCTATGCGCTCATGTACTATTAAGGTTTAGTAATACCACATAAGCTAGCTGCTATTTCTGTCCTAAAACAGAGAATTAATAAACAGAATGGTAGATTCAATAAAATATTGTTTTTTTTCAAGCATGCTCTCGAGAGAGGGGGGATGCAATACAACATATAGAAAGAAAAATTCATGAAGTGAAACTTATCTACTGATGTTGCTCAAGGAAGTATGAATTTTAGATTTTTCTTTGCAGCTAGACAGCTAAAATGGGGTAATTACATGCATAACACTAACATTTAATAAATACCTTCAAGAGTAAGCCTCAATTCTTTTACTTTTGGATATAATCTTTCCTACTTTGGAACAATAAGCTTTCAGTTAAAAAAAAAATGTAAGCCACTGATAAACTACTTTTACTTCTGACATGAAAACAACATACTGGTATACTGTTGTGTAGTTACTCTATCATCTCATCACCAATGTAAATGACATGTTAAAACCTCTTGATCTGCTCAATTACGTGTCCTTCTCTTATATTCCAATAAATATATTTACTTACAAAATAGCGAGTAAACAAATTGAAACAAACACAAATGAGATGAATAAATGAAGTGTACCCCCAGCTGGCAATAGCCTCTGCAGTGTTATAAGGCTCCATGGGATCAGGAGGCGGTGGGTTACGACTAGTCTTGACCGCACAGAACCTGCATCCTCGGGTGCAGGTGTCGCCCAGCAACATGATGGTGGCGGTGGCGACGCCGTCTCCGCCGCCATTCCAGCACTCCCCGATGTTAGGGCACTGCGCTTCCTCACACACGGTGTTGAGCTTAAGCCTCGACAAGGATTCCTTCACCTCCTCGTATTTCTCACCCTGAGGACCCTTCTGCCTCAGCCAACCCGGCTTCTTCACATTCGGGTCTCGACCCGTGTGAGGCCCAACCGCGACCGCTTCGCACCGGATTTGGGTTTTCGATAACTGATGATAATTTTGGTGAGGAATGATGAAGAAGGGAGATGATGATGATGATGAAGGAGCGGCCTTCGAAATGCAGTTGTGAATCATCATATTTTTTGAATGAATGAATGAGGAGGAGGAGGAGTACTGTATGTATTTGTTGTATATGTATTTGCCATTGGGTTGGAATTGGAATCTCCGTCCGGTGGTTTGGTTTGGTTTTGGTATGTAGACAGTTTTATTCAATTTATGATAATTACAAGATGTGTCCCCTCAATTATGTTTAAATCTTACTTCTACCCTCATTTCTCAAAAAAAAAATGATATTATATGATAATTCATCGTAAAGAATAAAACAAGAATGAGTACAAATAGAAAAATAGAAAAATAGAAAAATAAAAAATGCAAGGTGTCAATATTTATACAATAAACATAAGATATAACCAAACATATTCTCAAAAAAAAAAAAAAAACCATCTTGTTTAAAGTCGAGTTGATTTTTAGTACATGAATATTTTTGTAATTCCTTCTTACCTCAGGGCGTGTAAGGGGGTTTTCGTTTTAATCAAGTGTTGTTATTTGAAACAATTTGTGTTAATTAAATGTCGTAATTCTGATCCTCAGATGATATGTATAATTTTATTGAAAATAAGACATACTTTTTGTACAAAATATTTCTTTCCAATTTCCTGTACATTTAATCCTAGAATTCAGGTCCCGTCCTTTGCCAGTGGCAGTACATATCCCGAAATTCTCCTAAAAGATGAAACATGTTTCATTTATTTTCACAGCTTAACAAGTTCAAATTACAACTACTTCAACAGAATTATTGTGGATCTTATGCTAATCCAAAACTGGACCAGACTTGACCAAATATCATCATCATCATCATCATCATCATCATAAGGTAAATATGTAAGAGAACTTAAAAGTGGAGCTCATTTTCCACCAGAATTTGATATTCAAACAAATAAATCTTAAAAAATAGAGTAAAAAGAAAAAGCTTTCGAACCCAATGGATGACGATGAACCAGTCTTTTTAACAAAATTGTTCCTAGTAAAACAAGTTATAAAACAAATATAGCAAAATAAATAGTGTTGCTTCACAAGTACCACTCACATCAACTACACTACTACACCCGATCTATATAGATAGCTGCGATTTATCAAGAAGCATCATCTGATGATTCGTGATCATTTGTGTCCTCTGTTTCATCTGAACCATCAATCATTTTCTTCTCTAATGAATCCATATCCCCAGCTTCTGAAACTGTGTGTACCCTAAGCTTCTCAGCATCTTCACTGAAAAATAAACAAGCAACTCATCACCAATTCAGTATGTGAAATAGCAAATTATCACTGAAAATTTCAAAAATACAGATACTTACTCGGTCACCCCAAATATTTCTTTAACAGTTAAGGAGCTATCTTTTGAACAGAACTCTGGCAGCTGGTCCATGAGACATTAAAAAAATGATATGTTTGAACAATTTACTTTTAATATGAAACACATAAGAATTCAGGCAGCTGAAAACTTTCATGCCTTTTACATGGTTTGATTAAAACTAAAGAATATAATCATACTAAATCAAAACAAGGAAATATCATCAAATGAAATTGCATGCTTATTACATAGTTAGATGAGTACTTAGTACAGCTTCCATGCAGATCCAAGCCAGATCCATTTAATTTTGTGAATAAGTTGAACAAAAAAGTGTAGCTGGATCTGATAGACACTAACTGAAAACATTTTGAATCCAACTGGCTTGGATCCAATCCATTCATTTGTCACCTATAAGCCCTGAATAATAATCAAATCCATTTAGACCCTTTTGTTTTGCCAGCAATTGCTTGTAAAACAATTTCACGGACAACGATGATAGAGTAACTATTGGGTGCGACGGTGGGACATTTCAAGAACTGAAATCATTTTAGAGCGATACTCTAAGTCTAAAGATTTCAGATACTTGAGATAATATTTACCGACTGAAGCTGCAAGTTCAGGACATGATAATCATTCTTTCAAAGGAAGTATAATCATATTTGTTATCCAAAACGGGTACGTTTTGGAGCAAAAACCATTGACTCTCCCATGGACATCAAAAGTCAAAACTTTTGGGTGATAATGGTCTTTTTTATTCATCCAGATTAGGCTTTGGTATATTGAAGTAGTTAAATTTTATCCAACATGAAATTTTCATTTGCAATCAGTAAATTTAGTTCATAGTTCACCCAATGTGAATCTTTAGGATGCAGTTCGGATTTTCGGATACTTCAATGTTTCACTTGGCTGCAATCCACATTGCAGATAAATATATTGAGGTGGACTGAAATCTCTTATGCCACTAAAGATCTTGGAGCAAATTGTATACCTCTTCTGTAAAAAATATATTGGTCAATTGGCTGATTTCAAACACAAGCATAAAGCAAAAAAAAAAGACCCAAGTACACTTGTGGCATACAGTAAACATTTATCAACATATTTGGGAGTATTAAAGGATATATGTATGTCTTATCTTTTGATATAAAGACAACTGAGCCAGTCATTTTAAGCGAACTGAGGTCACTGCACATGCCTCGAAAACTCCCAGCAAATGTGTTAAATAACTCAACAAGCATAAAGGACAATTTAATTTCAAACATTGTCTGAAATAGTACAATATCATATAATATCCTAAAGAATGATACAAAATGCCACCACAAGCAAGAGTGTCGAATCATACCTCAGACAGATAATAAACTTTTCCAAAAAGAGCTTGCACAGCAAGTTTTCTTTTGAATCCCTTTTCAGAATATCCTGACATGTCCATGACTACTGGACCTGAAAATGCATCGACACTCTTGATCAGTAAATTAACCTTAGCATCAATATGCCAGTATAAATATAGCTGGTTTAATAAGTTACTTTGAAGTGCATATAAATTCATGTGTTAACCATAAGAAAATGGAACACCCCTCAACCACACCCTCCAAAGTGATTCATTGATAATTTGTGCCTGACTTGTAACTTAGAAATCTTATGCACACACCTAAATACTAGAGGATGTTTACTAAGTTTCGGATTTGCCTTAACAAACCAAAGTTCACAGGCATTTAATTATATACAATAAGTTGTTGAGTTTGGAGCAACCTTTTTCTTTCACAATCCTTCGTGAAATGTCATTCAAAATTGAAGCAACTTGGGAATCATCCAACATTGTCTTTTTCCTGAGTTGTATCAAATCTGCTACCAAATCAGGATTAAATGGCTTCTCATTCAACACGTAACGTATGTATTTACGTAAAATATCCTCCATGCCAAAACCTGTCTGGAAATACAGCCATGTGGTCAGCTCAAGTAATTTGAAGTTTGTTATGAAAAGCATCTTAGATGTTCTAAATCAACAATGACAGGATTCACATGAAAAATCAACTTAAAAATTACAATTAGTATCAAGAGATTAGGTTAATTTTGAAAAAGAAATATGCTATTAAGCAAGAGTCATTCTCCACCCCACTGCATCTTCCACAAAAAGACAGAATAAATATATGTAATTATGACATAAATAATGATCAACATTATTGTTAAGAATTAAATTCACTTGAATGATAAAATTGAAATGTTAGTGAAATTATATTATGATTTCGTAGTAATAATTCGAGTGATTCCCTCCAAATGATTTTATTCACACGTTTAACGTTCACCTATACAAAATATTAAATATGTGATCATTGTCACGTAATTTTAAGACAAAAAATTGAAAGTCTTCTAACTCTTCGAGTATTTGTCCCGTTGATTTAGGCCGAATGAAGAACCACGTTATTATTTTGTCTCATCTCTCTAATTCTCTCATTATATTGGAAAACTCAACAAGGCCTATTTAATATTGCTTCTATTTTTTATTTGCACGATATTGTATTCTATGACACGCGAGATGTAAGAGTGATTTCCTCCAATCAATTTTCTTCAGATCTTTATTTCACAGATATAAATAGGTAATGTTAACTTAAAAATAGAATAATGTAAGTCTTCTATCCATTGAAGTGTTTGTTCTGTGGATGTAGGTCTAATGGCCGAACCACTCTTGTGGTCTTCTCTCCCTTCTGTCAATAGTTAAGAAATTCAATAGTTACCATTGTCAAAGGCAAGTGCAGCTGGAAAAAAAAATCAACATAAAACTAATCCTAAATTTTTAATCTTAATTTCTTTTACTTTACTTAATGTACATCATTTTAATTTGAATCAATATTTCAGGTTTTGTTTTTTGGATAACCTCTCAACACGAACCTTAATTCTAGTGGAAATCCGTAAACTTTTTTAAAGGTGGATATATACAAACTTATAGTAAAAGTTAAACAAATTTGTATATTTGATGTTATAAGTTAACTGATTCACCTCAAGTAACTGCAGGCTACATGTTTGACAAAAAATTCAAATAAAGGATTATTAGCACATAAGAAAATACAAGGTAAGTCATTAGCATGGTCAGTTGCAATTTAAACTTCCTAGGAAAATGAACAAACAATTACTGTCCTGAGGTCAGATGTTGAGATGATTCAAAACATTTTTATTTCTTATCCAATGACTTATAAACAAACTAAGACAACTTCCCCCTCCCTCTCCATCCCCCCTACAGAATTCTTCTTTTGCCCAATATATGCTAGCAGATTATCTTTCATTCCAAATATTTCTGAGAACATGCATTCTTTGAAGCGAAGAAAACAATTTACAATCTTTACAATTATGCAGGATGCGGGATTTATTGTTTGGACGGCTTAGAACACGATGACATTGCACACATGTGTAATGATGAACATAGTACTGATGTCTGGGATGAGAATAAACAATTGCGAATAAGCATTGGATGGTCGACTGCCAGCATCTTTGCCAGTGAAATACCAAACAGCTGTCATGGAAGTTATTCTAGATCAAGGTTTAAAGTATGCCTGCTAACTATAACTCACCTGTTGCATGAGTCCCTTAAAAGCTGATGGGTCGACTTCATTCATTCCCTTCTCAAACAGCTCATCAATAGATTTGCAAAGCATAGCATTTTTATTGACCTGAAAATGTAATCTTTCTCAAGTAACTAAGTAATGAAAATATTTCACTTATCTCAAATTATTAATCAAACAACAGAAGTAACCAGTTCTAATTCACAATTTTGTTTAATAGTATACAGTTCTATAAAAGTAACACGTACAAATATTTCAATGCCCAAACAGCACAGGTAAAACTCAGCACATTAAATGCTAAAAGTGATCTGAGGAATCAGCTAGATATAGCATAATTTGTTTGGCAATTTATCTCTTTCACTTAGACAAGGATTAGCATCCTTATCTCATTGCAGAAAACTAAAATAGCATGTCCATTCATGTCTAAAAACATCAGGGGAGATCTCCATTTAGTTATGTTAAAAACTGCCATGGGCAGAAGTTGTATGAGAAAGTTCTAAGCCAAAAGATAGGCATTTAGAAATTTAGAAAATCAAGTTATGCCCCCCTTCCCCCACCCCTCCCCCCCCCCCCCCAAAAAAAAAAAAATGCACACAAGCAAACACACATAGGCAAAGCAACTGAGCTCCTGTTAACAGCTTATTTGTTCTGATGTACCATATCATATTTTAGTTCACCGCAAAAAAAAAAAATATAAAGTAGAACTGGTACACAAAAACCAGTTCATACATAAGCAGACCTATTGTTGAGAAATATCTAAATAATTCCAGTATTCTCCCTCCCTCGCTCACCTATACTAAACACAGGCCTGTAGGTGGGAATAAATGAAAAAAAAAAATCTACAACCATTTTCCTTACTTCTCGAAAATGCAGTATCAACATAGATTCCAAAAAACATACATTAGTCCCTCAAAGAATCATAAAGAAACAGTATTACAACTATTGCACAACACCAATACTGAAATTTATATACCTGAACTAGATCATCTTTGTGGTGAACCAAAACATATGTTCCTTAAATATTGCTTTGCTCAAGTTTTAATGGGAGATCAATTAGGTCTATCATAAACCATAGAAGAATTTTCCCATTTTCACCGGACCAATAAAAAAATTGAAACGAAGATCAATGTTCCAACTAATCTCCTCCTCTCATTCCTAACAGAAATAGAGTAACCAGTAGTCTCCAATGGATCCACATTTTGGTCCTCATGTACCATGTCCACAAAAGAATGTCAGCTTAATCAGTCAACTCGACCGTTTCAAAAAATGCAATATTTTCTCAAGATGTACTTCAATAATATCGAACAAAAGAACAAATGCTACATTTAGAAAGCTTTAAAAAATCAAAACAGACATATAATCAATCTAAACAATCACTCAAAATTTGATTTTGCACTATATCGCAAGCAAATATACCAATTGGCGACGCTTTTGCCTGGGGGAATTGAACTTGCGGACTGTCTTAACGAACGCAATGACAAAAGTGATGCCAAGATAAGCTAAAGGAACAGCGAGCATCCAAGGTAAGGAGCTCCGGCCAACACGTGGGCCCGGAATAGCCTGTGTGACAGAGCCCGTAAATTCGACCAAATCCAAAGCCTTCTCCTGTATCCATGGCAACTCCTCCTCTACTTCCTCTTCCTCCACCGCCTTTTCCTCTTTCTTAGCGGAAATACTGTTGTTGTTGTTGTTGTTGTTTCTATCGCTACTTGACAATGCTTTGGTTAAAATTGGGCGAGAGAATGAAAGGGATAAGGGAAACCGAGGAGGGCTGCAGCCTTTGTGTTTGGGGAATATTGGAGATAAGGATTTGGGAAAGAGAGGGTTAAATATGAATTTGCTGGAATTAGTATAACAAGAGCTGTTGCATGTGTAGAGGCTGCCACTGCAAGTAGTGGTCATGGTGAATCTTAGAAATGAGGGTTGCGCTGCGGTGGTGGCCGGTCCTAGAAGCGGCACAGCGGAGAATTATAAGAAATAGAGATGGGGTTTATGCGCGATAGGCCCTGGATCAATATTAAAATTAGAGCAAAACACAAAAACAACACCTATTTTATGTTTTGTCTAACTTTCAAAAAAATTCAGTGTTATTTTAACTTTAAAATAAATCCATATGCTCTCAAGTCAGTGCCAACTACACCCCCGAAAATAGAGTGTGACTCAAACTCGGAAATTGCAAGTACATGTTCACATTTTGCTTTAGATATGATAATTTTATCCCTGACAATGAAATACAAAAATAATCCCTATGCTTTGTTTAACTCCTAAAAACCCCTTTATGTTACATTAACTCCCAAAAAAAACCATATGTTTGGTTTTAATTACGACAATCGATCCAAGTAGTATATACTTGGGTTTTCAAATGGAATAAATAAAAAGAAGAAGAAAAACTAATACATAGGGATAATTTTGTTATTTCGTCAATAGTCAACAAACAGATTCTACTTGGGTCGAGTATGATAATTAAAACCAAACACATAGAGATTTTTTGGGAATTAAAATAACACAAAAAAAATTTTGGGAGTTAGATAAAATATTGGGGTGCTTTTGTCTTTCACTCCTAAAATTAAACAAAATAAGGATCAGTATTCGGTAGTCTCAAAGACTTTTACTGAATTTTATAAGTTCTTTTCTCAATTTTAAAAAAGGGGATTGCAGATGTGGTAAAGGGAAAAAAAATATCTTTTAACTTTTCAGACCGTCAATTAAGTTTGTAACTAAAAAAATGACAATTTTGTTATTTGTGGCTCGAATTGGAGTTTTCTTCCACTATGTCTGCCAAGTTATTGGTCTCTTCCACCTGATGTGTATTCTAACTTAGGATAAAATTGTAAAAATTATCTCATAACTAAAGCTTGCTGGTACTTGGACTAAAAATTAAGTCATATAATTAAAATAATCTGACAATTTATTCCACTAAGTCCGCCAAGTCCACTAACCCCTTATATGTGGAAACGGATATGTATACTTAAGGGAAAATTGCAAAAATGATCTCTTAGCTATAGTTTGCTAGTAAAAAAATTCCTTAAAATATTAAGCTATGATGTAATTTTGAGTTTATGTACTTTTGCAACTATGAGAGTTGTTGTTGAGCTACATTTGAAGTCTATTTTGAGCTGCTTTCATTATTGATATTGGATAGTTTCGGCTAAATGCCTCGTAGAAATTCATTAAATCATATTAGTTTGATTTCCAAAACTTAAATGTTATGTTAGCAATAATTTGATACTACATGAATACATTCGAATATAACAGTGAATCTAAATTGAATCCATATTAAAGTATACATCAACAAGGGGTTAATTTTTCGTGTGGAAGGGGCAGGTGATTTGGTAAGACATAGTGGGAAAAAAACCCAAACAAAAATAGGACTAAATTGCCAGAGTAATTAATTACAAGACTTGGTTGCTAGTCGAAAAAGTTAAAAATGATTTTTTTTGCCAACAAGTTGTAGTTACGGGACCATTTTCTGCAATTTTTTTTCTTGAATTAGAGTGCACATCATCTTTCCACACGGAAGGGACATGGGACTTGACGGATAAAGTGGAAGAAAACTCCAATTTAGACAGAAATAGGACTAAATTGTCAAATATTTTAGTTACATGACTTAATTGCCACCCCCAACAAGTTAAAGGACTTTTTCGCCAAAGAGCTTTAGTAACGATATTCTCTCAATTTTCTTACTAGCTCGGTGAAAGAAACTCATACTTATAACTATTAAAAGTTACTCGTGCGTATATACATCACCTCAATAAGAAACCCGTGGTTTTGCATCATACATATATTTAGATATTTACAAAACAACAAATAATAATAATATAAAAAATAAAAAAATCAACCAATTTCAGCATCTGCATCTAATTGCTTTTCACTGATAAGAACACCTTCATCCCACTCCTCTTGACACCTACAGAAAGAAAAGTGTTAAATATGTATATGTAGAGAAAATAAAGAATAAGACGAGGAGTAGATATTTGAAGAATAAAAGGATCTAAGATTCACTTTTAAGTTTATAAACACGAGATTAAAAATTAAAATTATTATTTACCAACAGCAACTAAAAACGCAAAGTAGTTGGTTAAATTAAGACGTTTCATATTAGTTGATATTTCACATGTGCATTATTATCAATAAGGCAATAAGTGGAATCATGCATATATTAAAGTACCTTGTGCCATCAACACTGATACGAAGAAAGTGGCCATGTCGCCAGCCGTCTTTGAAGTGTCCAAAGAAGACATCACCAAGCTTTGAATAGAATCGGCCTTCTCCATTTGCCTTTCCCTTCCAAAAGTTGACAAACCATCTATCCCCAGTGTGAAAGTAAATCCAACCCTATTAAATCCGAGAAGCAGAGTTTAGACAAGTTAATTTTCACCTAAAGAAAGATCAGGAGGAGAAGAAGTATCACCTAAAGATTTGAACTGATTTACCTTTCCATGCATGACATCGTCCCTCCAGGATCCCTGGTAAACATCCCCATTGTCAAAGTAGAATGTACCTAGACCTGATCTCTTACCATAGCGCCACATTCCATCATATATGCTTCCATCACCAAGCAACAGCCGACCCTGAGTTATTATTCATAATCAAAAATACCTTCCTTCTTTATTAATCACCACTAGCTAATAAAACTAGTTAATTAATTAGTACCTTTCCTTCAGGAAGTCCTCCTTGAGCACGTCCCCTGTAAATCCCTCCACGATAATTCATCTTTACTACACGACTCCACTTCTTCTGTGAATCTCTTTCTGATTCCTATGTATAATAATAAGCTAATAGTATAAATTCAATGGAAAAATACTGCTTTCAAAATCAATTTGACATAATTAGTGATATTGACTGAGGCTTTCTACAAGAATAATCTTCAAGAGAAAAAAAGAGTTTACCAACATGGATGCAGCCCGGACTGAAAGACCTCCCTGCTTCTCAGAATTACTGGAGTTGTATTTTCTTTTGTAGGACAAAGAAACATTACTTCTTATACCAGCCTCAGTTAATCTACTCCAGGACACACTGGGCACAGCAACATGCTTCTTCTTTTCATTGTCATCAACTCTCCGTTCTGCATCTTGCAGCTTAGTGTTCGAGGTGAGAAGAGGATCATCATCCAACTTCTCTAAATATTTTACACCCACAGGAAGCTTGTAGATGCTGATATTATTGTCAGCCAATGCTTCGGAAGTATTAGTCCCATTTTTGGAATATTCGGTTGTTGGATGACCCGACCCTAGATTTTCTCGTGTAAGCAGCTCCCTCTTAAAAATATGGGTTCCTGTATAACCCATTCCAATACAGGTATATTAATATGAAAAGTATACTGCTAAAAAATCAAAACTCATATTTACTAAAGGAAAACAAGAGACGAAGACGACAACAAATTCACACTACTTTCATGAATGATTTGGAATAAAAGTAAACAGAACAAATCAAGTTCTACCTTCAGGATTTAACTCATGATTGGAAGAATTAGAGTCGGCCTCCAATAAATCAATCTCACTATCTCCAGAACAATTACTGTGATCCCAGCATAAGAAGAGTATTGTCAATAATGATAAGATACATCACTAAACCTATTGAAAAGACAAGCCAATGGAAGTGAAGTCGAACCTTAAAGGAAAGAATTCTTCATCTGTATTGCCCAACAGTGGCTGGATTCTTCCACTGAGATTTTCATTTGTACCATTAAAATGATTTGCATCAGGGATATTATCAAAGGAAGGTGAATTAATCACATTAGAAACGGATGGACTCTCAGATAAATAGGCCTCCTGAGAGTTGATAGGTTGCTGATCTTGCTTTTTGAAAATGTTAAATATGAATGGGAAACGTTGACCCAGGCTAGAGAATATGCCATTTCTCGGAGCCAGCTGCTGTGTGGTATAACTGATATCACATAACATGTACATAAGTGGAAGCCAAAACAAAATTTCACAAAAATTGATTCAAACTGCATATCAAACATATGGTTCAATTTTTTTTTCTTACACATTACGTAATAAAGCAGAAGTACAAGTGGGATGGTTAAGAGCCTGTGGACAGAATGTATATTTAATTATTGAAAAGTGACCTCACCCAAAAGCTATTACCGTAGTCAGTATTTCATTAGATTCCAGATTTGGGTCATGAACTAAAGATACAATAACTTCACTGTTCCATCCTGAAATTGGACGAAGAGTCAGCAAAATTGTATTTGCATCACTACTATCCATAGCACCTGAACTTGCAAAGATGCATATAATTACACCATCAAGGTCCTGCCATAAGTAGAGCAAAGAAACAAGTCACAACAAATCGAGCAAATTTTCATGAGAAATTGCAGATGAAATGAAACAAAGCAAACAAAAGGTGCAATGTGACGTACAAATAAGATTCAAACCTTGATGTCCACACCCAAGAAAGGGCAATCATTTATAGCTCGCGAAAGTGAAGTTTTGACATTGTAACCGGCTCCAAAAGCGAGTCTTGCTTCATTATAACTCTCAAAAATCTGTAGATGTTAAGCTCATGACTCAGTAGATCGAAGAAAATAATGATGCAAATATGTAATATATGACATCAGAAAAGATGTGCATCCACATGGCTGTAGTATAATTGTCTTACTTTGAATAGAAAACAAGTATTCTTTTATATATATATATATATATATATATATATATATATATATATAGAGAGAGAGAGAGAGAGAGAGATCCACACACTCAAAGTAGTGAGCTCATATGAGGAAAAAAAAAAGCTAGCTAGGACTAAGGAGACTGACTTTTCTAAACTCAGGGAGTTGAAGTTCTCTGGTCGAATTATGTTTTGTATTCAGAAGCATTATGCATTTCTCCTGTTAATAACACGAAGAAAGGAAAAAGAAGTAATTGTCCCAAAACTAGGTAAAAGAAGTAGTATTAGGAAAGGGATAAGTCAAGAATGAAGACCACAATAAGAAAACAAGATCATACTTACAGAAATGAGAACAGAGATGGCATTCATGGCCATCAACACAGCATTGTTACAAGTCTTCAATGCCTCATCCAGAGTTACCAAATCATTTTCCAGAAGAGTATCAGTATCAAGAACTGTAGCCATTATGCAATAATGCCACTTCTTAGAATCATAATCCATTGTGAAAATTCATTTTTCAGCAGTGTATTAGAATCGAGAATTTCACTTGATGTAAATAACATAAACTACAACTGGAAATTCAGATCGGTGCATTATCCACAATTAAGTAACTTGGTTTGACAATTAAGTAACTTGGTTTGCTACGTACTCTAAATTCATATGATGGTTTTTCCAGTGTTTAACTGCTTTCTTATTTACTTCATTGTGAATAAATGAATCTACTCTGAGAAACTTCCAGCAAAACCTACTATTGAGGAACCATTTTTAACCAAAATATATATATATATATATAACAAATGAATGCAATTAATTAAATAGAATTTGAAAAAGCTATAGCGAAAAATTGAAGTCAAGTCGTCCAGATTGCAGAATAAACTATCAAGTTTCAATCATAACAAACGAACATTTTATTAGACTAGGTCCCCCAATAACTAGTCATTCTGTCTTGGACTAAATTTTGTTGGCTTGGGAAGTTATGCTCGCAGTCAACCTTCATCATTTCCTTTTTGTATACTTTTCTTAATGTTCTTTTTCTATATATCAGCTAGAAAAGAGAACCCCAAGAATGACTAAAGCCACACATAATGTGTCACATAAAGAAGTGTTTCAGAAGAATTAGTTCATTAGAAAATGAGTAAAGGCCAAATAAAAAGGACAATTTCAATGCTATCATCTAAATGCTTAAGCTAGTAGAGGAGAGAAGTTTAGTATTAATTATCTCCAACAAGCTCCTCACGTGCAGGTGGTAATTCTTTTCTGAAGCCCCACACGTGGAACTATTTTCTGCAAATGAGTTCAGAGATTCAAACCTAAGACCTCTTCTTGACTATCATACCATATTGAATAACAACCTCATTTAAAATCTTAAGGTGGTAGAGAGGAGTGACATTAATATTAACTATTTTTAACAAGTTAATGGCAATTCACCCCCTGTGATATTCATATTGTTCAATGTACTTCCCTGTGATTCTGAAAAGTGCATTTTACCTCCCTATGTTCTTATAAAAGACTCTCACTGCCTCCATGACGTTTCTAAACCTTTAAAAAATATGATTTGACAAATGCCCCCTTCCTTATACTATACTTAGACCTAGTCAATCTATTCACAAGAAAAGAACAAAAAATTTACCCCATGTGTTATTTTATATCTAGCTATTCGCTCTCCTGTGTTATTAAATGTGGGCCAATTTATACCACTGTGTTATTGTAAGTGTGAAAATTTATCCCTTGTATTATTTTATCTGGCAGCTTACCCCTTGAAGGGTAATTTTGTCTTTTTACGCAACAATTTTCACACCCAATTTCAATTGGGGCTAGTGAGTCACAGTCTCTAACGGAAGGAGGTAAATTGATCTTTTAAAATTTTCACATGGAGGGAAAATTGAACATTACTCTTATCACATGGGGTAAATGAGACTTAACCCTATGTTTAACAAAAGAATTATCAACTGACTTTCTGGATGAGACTGGGCCTACTACTCATTCTCAGCAGCATAAAATATAAATGCTTTAACAACTAGCTCTGGGTACAACACAAGCAATGCAAGATTACATGCCACTCACCAATACAGAAATTTGCATGCTTTTGAAGTTTGCCAACCAAATCATTGACCTGTAGATGGAGTCAAATCACTATAACATTGCAATAATTGTTACCTTTAGAGTTTAGAAATATATTGTACATCTGCCTCTATAACCACCAGTTTAACACTAAAGTGATGCCAAATGTTTAATGTTAAATATCAGATTCATTAATCATAAACCGAAATGGAAACCTCGCTTTGGCGTCTTCTTCCTTCAAAGCTAAATGGCTTCAATATTATGCCCACCACAAGCCCATTTCCTGAATTCACTTTGCTTAGGACGTCAAGTGCTGTAATATGATCTGAGCCGTAAGCTGCGCTAGCAACCTAAACACAAAGAAAGAAAAAGATAGAGAGAATAAATGAATTAGACGGGCATGTGAAGATATGCATGACAATATCCAAACAGCATAATATGCATCTAAAGAAAATCTTAGTGTTCCTTTTCACAACCTCCCGATTAGTGGAAACGCTAGGGTGGGTCATAGACTAACCCATCATTAAGACAAAACTAATGAGAACGCCGTCCAGCTAAAATATGAGAATCTAATGTTTTCTCATCCTGACTTGAGCATTTTGTAATTCCAGTTCAGAACAAGAAAGAGTCAAAGCTCAAATTATCAACTAATTTATTCTAACTTAGATCAGAGAGATGTAAAGTCCAGGATCAGATGTTTCAAAAGAACTTCAGACATTTTACGAGATCATACTGCTTTTTCTTATCTAGATTGGTTAGTGACTTGAGTAATAATGCTATGGTTAGTTTTTATGTCAAGCGTTTCTTTTTGGACATGCACAGAGTCTGCAGTGGTTTCTCTTGAAAACATGAAATTAGCACACCGCTTAAAATAGCCTTATTCTCTACTACAAAAATTTAAAGGAAAGAATCTGAAGAAAAAGAGAAAAAAACTAAGAATTATGAGCATGAGGAAGCAGGCAATGTACAAACAAGTATAACAGCTTTAGAAGATGATTGCTGAGCCGCGAGACCTTCCACAGTTCTTGGACTACTATCTGCAAACCCAAACAAACAAGTGTACAAATAAGAAAAACATGACAAGAACAGAAAAAGAAAAAGGATAAGGATATATAAGTTGAAATGTTTCTGCACATAGAAGTTCACTTAAAATTTGCCAACACTTTAGCATTAAAGCAAAAGTAACGTTTTAAGGCATAATACATCAGTTGTTTCAATATTTTTATGACCTTCCTTCTTATATAGCTTTCATTTTTTATTATATTTCAGAAAAAAGAAACTAATGACACATCCATCCAGAAGAAATAGCTTACCAACTTATATTTTCAATATATATAGATCCTTAGCATTCAATGAACGACAGCACAGTATCTTGGTATTTGATATGTGCTCTGATTACAATAATCCAAATAAACATCTAAGTTTTTCTTTAATAAAATTGTGGACTCCACTATTTCATCAGAGATGGATATAACTTTTTATGGATGTAGCAAATGATCGGTATCCAGGAACTTCTAATCCTCTAAGTACCCTAAACGTTGTGTAGCATTATTTTTTCTATATAAATCATGTATGAAAATAGGGAAAGACTGGACTGGATATAGTTATTGACTTACACTAATACTCCCATAGTTTGATTATCACAAACCAATGTCACTTCAGTCCATCTATGCTTTGATCATTACTGTATGCCAAAAGCAAAGAAATAAGTTTGTGGAGGTTGGATTATACATGGCATAGAGCCATAGACAATAAAGCCATGATGAGCTACATGGAGCAATAGAGATGGAGATGAACTGAATGACAATAGTTTATGTAGAAAATGAGCCGCAATGGAAAATAGCACTAAATGCAATAAGTGAACAAAGAAGGTGATGAATGGAATGACAGAAAATGAGGTTGGAAGAAATCCGACAATGTGTAGCAGAACTGACCTAAGGTTTGAGGTGGAGTTGACCTAAGATCTACAGAGAACAGAACATTGATGGAGAAAGCATAACAACCACCAGGACGTAGAAGATAGAAACTATAATTGCTGACTGTGTAAGGTAGATGTCAACTAATGTGTGTATACAGTAGGCAGCCAGATGAACACTTGGGTTCATGATAGCGGTGGCGGTTAGCAATGACTAACGACAGATTGATGACAATGGTGAAAGTTTGGACTAAGGTTGTTTCTATGACTTTTGGGTAATTACGTTTTTATCATTTTAGCCCTAGAAAAAAACATGTACATATTTGAAAAAAAACACCACTTGTATTAATTTAATAAAGGTTTAATACAAGGGGGAGTGGAAAGGTTGCACAAAAGTGTAAGGTAACATAGAAGAGAAGAAAAATTAAACAAGGCAGAAGCAATTTTTCTTCCATATGACCAATGGTAATAGGTTGAAGAAGGTTTGAAGGTTTTTACTCCATGACCAGTGGGGCTGTGGAGGAGCTGTGCAAAGTGAGAGGGGTGAGAGAGCATTTTTCCTTCCATATGACCAATTAGCTCCAGACATGTGAATGAAATAGCCTTGTTAGAATTTGTAAGTTCACCTTTAGTGTCAAACAAACACACATATGTATATCCTGAACAAGTCACACTAATGTTTTTTAACAGTAAATAACCCAACAAAATAAATACCACAAAATATGAATATTATGCAATAAATGGAACACTCTTTCAAAATAGGCATACGTATAATTTGGACTTTGAGGAACAAGCATTTAACTAAGGTTAGGAGAGGACAACTAAGTTCAGACGTTAACCTTGTTCAGCAAGCCTTTGCCTCAATTGAACCTGTTCTGAGTCATATCCAAGAATATTCCTGCCACAGTCACAAGGGTTAAGTAAAGAAGTTCATATATGTTGTGATTGAACCATTAAATGACAAATTTAAAATCATCAATAAATAATGCTATACAATACACCATGTATAACAAAAGACATTTAAGAAAAGTAGTGCTATAAATCATACACATGGTCGTGCTAAATAAAAGTTCTGAACTAAATCGTGTCATAAACAGCATAGTATTTACGCAAACATGTTGTAAACTAATAAGGTCAAAAGCCAATGCAAATCCATCCTCAGAAACACACACACATGGAACATACGATCACAGTCCTGTAAGAGAGCTTACCCATCTCCTCTGCCCCCCACCCCACTCTCCCCCCGCCCAACCCCACCCCACCCTACCCAAAAAAAATACACACAGAGAGAGTTCCAAAACATGAGATATTCAGAACATGGATGAGAAATCGTGAACAATTGCAAGAAGGCTAGACATAGACACACTCGTGAACAATGTTAGGTACTCAGCAGAAAGCCGTTCACATCTATTAAAGAATTGGAGGAAGCTAGATCATCATAGCAAGGAGCACTCAACTCATATGACTCATTTGTCACATAAATTTAAGACAGCTACACCCTACCCAAGCAAGAAAAAGTTGTTATAGCAAATGGTTCTCTAATTACTCTTGCAGGTATAGGAGATGTCCAAATGAGCCCTTCATTTGTACTTAAAGATGTGTTGCATGTTCCAAACTGGTCCACCTGTCTTGTTCCTATACAAAAACTTACTCGAGATTCAATTTGACATGTAACTTTTTACCCCACTCATAATGTTTTGCATGATCATAATTTCGGGAAGAGCATTGGTCGTACAAAGGAACAGAACGGGTTGTATTACCTCGGGATACCTGACAACCCGTAGATCACTTTCCTACTTTTCTGAACATCATTAATACTCTAAACACAATGTTTCCTTCTTTATTTAGAGGACTAGAATCTGAAAAGTCTCACTGTGATGTGTGTGAATTAGCAAACACGAATGTGAAGCTTTTCCAAGTAGCAACAAAAGCTTATAACTTGGTTACGAAATCATAAAGGTTTCCTCCTTTTTCTCTCAATAGATTGACGCCTTATTCTGTTTGCACTTCTGTTTTCACAAGTTTCCTTAACTATTAAAAAGAGGAATTTATGAAACTGCCTAGAAGAACAATATTAACCCACAAAGGATGTAAAATTACAAACGAAGATAGAAAGAGAAATTAGAGTAGAACACATACCAAAATCTCAAAGCAGGAGACAGAAAAGGCGAGGCACAGCAGAAATCGATAACAGAATCTTTCCGGCTCCCCACAAATAGCACGTCCACAAACTCCTCAGATTCTTCACCTAAATTACTGCTATTTGCGACTTTACAACTACCAATACTCTTTCCCGCTCTAATCGAAATGGCATTCCATCTCAATAACATTTTGGCTCGAGGGATTTTATGACTTCTGCATCGAAGTGGAAAATTCGAATAACGTGAAGGCGAAAGAAGGGCGGTCGAATTGGGGTAGAAAAGGTTCATTTCGCCTGGAAGAGGAAGTAGTACTGCAAGATGCAGCCAATAATAACTAATAATCATAAAAGAGAATTACACAATCTACCCCTGAGGTTAGAGTAATTACCCCAACACCTTCATGCGTGGAAAATTAGTCAACTTGTACTGAGTTATTGGATTCATTACAATTAGCCCTTATGCTGTTAATTTCAGGATAATTCTTGCATAGACCAGGTCTATTAGCTTTTCATAGACCTTGTGGTTGTAAATGCACCACATCATACATTGTGAGAGCATGACATCATCAAAATGTATTATGTGATGTATTTACAATCACAAGGTCTACCACTAAGCTCATAGACCTGGTCTATGTAAGAATTTTCCTTAATTTCATCAAAAAAATATTTGAATTCCAGAAATATCCCTCACAAAGAAATCAAAAATCTCAAAGTACATTAAATTAATTAGACACATACGTCCATTTTCTTATACACATGAATTCAAGCATGGTGTATCTATAAATTGGGTGGCTACAATGCATTGTATTGTTTTAATTTGGAGGCGTCCAAAAGAACTAAGCGCAAAAGATGTAAAAAACTATTGATTGAATGGTTATGAAAACCAAATTATTCTACATCTCAAATTTAAAAAAAAAAAAAAAAAAAAACTAAACAAAAGAAAAAGAGCATAACAGAACAACTGAGAGACATTAATCTATCATTAGGCCTGCAGGGCCACTAAAGGGGAGATGAGGCTATGGAAAAGAACCTTGGGGTTATTGAAAGATCGGAATAGCATTTGGATTTCAAGTCTTTCGAGACAAAGTGGATTACGCAACCCGGACATTGAGGCGGCAGTGATTCGTGCTACGACCCACTGCGAGTTGTGTTTAGATCACGCGAATGTGGACCGTGCCTGCCAATGGATTCGCCTCTCGCCTTTCCATCTCAAGCCCTTCCTCTGGTCCATCTCCAATCGTATGGAGAAAACAAGAAGTTGGGTTGTGGCTCTAAAAGGATTGCATCTCATGCATGTTGCCATAAATAGCAACATTCCATGCATTAACAAAATGGGAAGATTACCTTTCGATCTTTCCAATTTCAAAGATGGTCATTCCCATGAGGTGAAATCATGGTCTTTTGACGCCTTTATCCATGCTTATTACACTTTTCTCGATCAAAAATCGACCCTCATATTCAAATACTACCCGGAGGAAAATTTGTCCATTGCCGAGGAGCTTGCTCTGCTGCAGAAATTGCAGTCGTTGACCGATTTGTTGATTCAAGTCAAACCTCTTGGCCGAGCGGCCTTTCTCCCTCTTGTTCTTGAAGTAATGGATGGAATCATCGTGGAGGTTTACAATAATTACAACAGATTATACAGAGGAATTGTTGTTGTTCTAACGAATAGTAATATTTATTCCAAGGATGAAGCCGAGATGGCACTCAGTGTTGCACGCGATGCAGTTATCCAAGGTGAACAACTGTCTTTCTACTTCAATTTTTGTAGAGAAATTGGGGTTGTCAATGCATTCAGAATTTCCTTAATTGATCGAATCCCTCAAGAGGGAGTCCAAAACCTTGAAGAAATGGTACTCAATAACGAGTTCCCGGATGAGAAACCAGCCATTGTCGTCATAAATGATAACAACGAAATGGATTCGAGTACGAGGAATGACTACTTTAGGACGATAATCACTGATAATTGGGAGAAATTTGATGAAGATTCTTTTGCATTTGCATGCCCTTCGACGACTCATAAAAATCAAGATATGCCGGATTTGATCAGCTTCTACTAGCTTATAAATTTAAAATGAGATTGATATTCGATCCTTCAAAGCTAAGTATAGCCCTTCTCTCAGTTGTTTCAATATAAGAAACAAAAAGTAGAATAAGTGCAACTTAATTTCTGCTGCATGTTTCCTATAAAATTCTTTTGTTTATCAAGTCCTTTGTTCATAAATTATAGATAGACAAAGACAATCAAATTTCCTTGTTCGTCAAATATATGTTGATTAGTACAACAAAAGAAATTTTAGGAAGAATGCATATAGAACTGTTTAATTAACCAAACATTTCATTAGTTGCCCAACAAAAAATTAACTTCTTGAAATTATTATTAAAGTAGTTCATACAACATCTAGGATATGATGTTATAATGTTGTATATATACATACATGAATGAAAACAAATACTTGCACGTCTATATGTACTCACATTTAAATTTGGTTCGATTTGTGTACTTGGATGAAAACAAGCAATTAATTATCAATACATGTTCACGAGTTATAAAAGTCTTACAAATAATTATGAGGTTACATGTAATAAACATAATGTTCAATTTAATTATTTGTAATATAAAATAATGTTCAATTTGTCCATATTTAATATAGAAATCGGGTAAATAGCTTGTTAGCAAAAAAAGTCCTTTAAATATTCGTGCTTGTAAGTGAGAAAGAGGGTGAGGAAAATTCCAACTCCGAGTGGGAGTTTCTTCTAAGGAGGCTTCTGCCAATGGTTCTTCTTTAAGTAGTTAAAGTAATGATAAGAAATCAAAGCAAGTCATTAAGGTTGGGAAAGATTATTAGTTTAAAAAAGGTCTTAGGGAAAAATAGTCTCGTAAGGCCATCTTCAGCCGAGCCGGGGAGGCAAGCAACAGCAGCACCCCCTCCCCCCGGTCGGCTGGAGACGGAATTCTCCCTAGATGGACATACAGGCATCCGGGGGAGTTGTCTGCATGTTCGCAGACAAGCAGCTCCGGCAAACAGGTAGACAAACAAAAGAGGGGAGCTGTCTACTTTGACTGGAGATGCCGAGTTAAATTATTGTACACTTATAAATACACTTAAGTTAAGACAATTATTACTTAAAAGTAATTTTTGAGAAAGTAAAGTTAACTCGGATGTGCTTAAATCAACTTTCGTCGTAAAAGCTCAGTAAAACATAATCAAGTGAATTAAAAAAATAAAAAAAAACAAAAAAAAAGTCAAAGTCACTTCCCTTTGATCAATTGGAATCGCCAAGGATTATTTTAAATAAATTGGGTTAACTACAGGGACCTTCCCTGTGGTTTGGTGAATTTCGCGTCCAATCCCCTCGGAGAATCATAATTACAGAGACCTCCCTTCAGGTTTGCAAAACCTTACAAAACCCTAACGGAGGCTAACGGAGGTGGACAGAATACGTGAAATTACCCTCTTGTCCTCATCCATTCTAATTACTTCGACATCTCCTGAGGTTTGCAAAACCTTACAAAAATTTATATTTGCATATTAGTCTCTAAACTTTAATAAAAATTCAATTTATCCATAAAGAGAAAAAAAATATAGTTTATTAATTATGCAAAATAAGAAATATTTTTATAAAGTGTTATATAACATTTTCATATAATTTATTAATAGTAAAAAACAATTTAATAAATACTTAATTAAGATTTTATTTTCGTATTTTATAATAAAATATTAATTAATTGTTTTGTACTTAAGTAAGACATAAATTTATGATTTTATTGTTGAAAATATTAAATACTTATATATATATTTAAGTCTAAAACTGAAAATAATTTCGTATCAATTTTTTTAGAAAAACCCATCAATTTAATTAATTAAAAATACTACATAGATAATTATTTTATTAAAAGGGTATTTGAATGAGTATTTTTAAATTTTGTGAAAAAAATATTTATTGATTTTTTTAGTTAATTTTTTATAAAATGCATATTTAAATACTATATAATTTATCAATAGCGTAAAAATAATTTATTAAATATGTAAACAAGATTTATTTTAGTATTTTATAGTAAATATTATTTAATAGTATTGGATCTAATTAAGAAATAAATAAATTAATAATTCTTATTTTATTAAATGGGTATTTGAATGAGTATTATTTAATTTTGTTAAAAAATAATTGATTTTCTTAATTAAAATTTTATGGTTTTTTAGTACAGGCTAACTATTAATATTTTAGCCTTTTTATAATGCTTTTGGCTGTCCAATTTTTTTTCCTTATTAATCTTAATTTTTATTTATTATCCTTGTAGTTAATTTTTTTTATAATTATGAAAACAAATTGAAATTATTAAAATTACGGTTTAGATACGGATTATTCTTAATATTTTTGCATTTTCATAATGATCCTTTTTATTTATCTTCAATTTTTCTTATGATTAACAATAATTTATTCACTTTTCTTTGTGACTTAATTTAAAAAAATTATGAAAAAAAATTGAAATTAATATCTACACAGTAATAAATAATTTTAAGTTTTACTTTTTCGTTGATATTTATAACATTTACACCCAAAACAAACCACATTATTTCATTGAAACCCTTCACATGCAACAAACATAACAATGGTATAATAGTCCATGAAAATAGCTAAAGTAATCTCAAGGATAAAATAAGATTTTCAATAAAATTCGGGTGATAACATCAGCAAAAACTAACGGTGGACCGATGAATGTAAGGTTTTGCAAACCTGAAGGTTAACCCTTTTAAATTTGTTATCTGAACCTAAGTAGTAATCAAATATGGTACGGCACTACCAGACATTTCAGCACGTAGATGTCTCAGTCTTCTGACAACATTCTTACTACACCGATCCCAATTATCAACTTAATTTATTTAATGTTTTCTCTAACAAACAGATATTGGCAATTAATAATGGTAGTATTATTAATTCTCTTCTTTATCATACAGGTATTGGTGTCCACGAACTTCTGAGTGACGACAAGAGTCTCAACTCTCAAAATATAGGCCACCTACCCTTATCACCAAAACAAATAGTATTATCTTCATCTAATTAAATTGGTGATGACATTATAGAATGCATGCAAACAAAAGTTGTTCACTCAATTTTTCTAATTTTAAATTAAATCATCTTATCTACTACGTAGTACCTCATCACATCATACATGACATAAGAAATTAATAAGGGCAATTAACAATGCTCAAATCCAAAACTTTGAAAGACGAATCTAAATTACAAATCCACATGAACATATATATATAATAATTAAACAAGCAAACCTTCTTCTCTTAACTAACTAACTATCGTCCATCTGCGGAAGTAAATGAATCAGCAAAGCCAGATGGCCTAGTAGGTATACTAGTTTGAGTATTGTCATTACTACCCACAAAAGAAGAAGAAGAACAAGTGCCATCAAACCCACCACCACTCATTCCTTCAAGTGCCTGCCATTTCTTCACTGCTTGAGGCAATGTCATATCGTAATCAATCCCGTACATTTCATCTGGATCTGTGGGTTCACTCGGTTTCCAAAGCTCCGCCAGAGACGAGAGTACATTTACTGCATGGCCCATATCGGGCCTCTGATAAGGTTCCCTTGCAGAGCAGTGACCTGCCAGCTCAGCTACCGTGTTTATACTAGCAAGAGTTTCTTCATCAAGGATGTCTAGTGTTGGATCAATGGCTTTACTACGGAATGTTTCTTTGCTGTTCAGGGTCCGCCTGAACCACGGCACCAGATGCATGCTATCATCAGGTAGATTCTCATCTAATGATTTTCTTCCGGTTATTAGCTCCATTAAAATCACCCCGAAGCTGAACACGTCGATTTTGGTACTCACTCGACCAGTCACTATCCCCCAGTAAATAAAATACACAAACATTCTTAGTGACATCATAAAATATACGAGCTAAATGCAAAAATACCCCCTATACTTTGCCTAATTATAAAAAAAAATGTGTTATTTTTAATACCAAAAACCCCCTGTACTAATTTTTTATTAGCAAAAATAATCCTCCCAAGCAAAAATGACAATTATACCCCCTCAAAGGATGCATAAACACCCCTTTTCACCTAAAAAATTGGCAATAATCCCCCTATTAACTTTAAAAATTGACAATAACCCCCTATTCACTTAAAAAGTTGACAATAACCTCCCAATGATTAATGAAAGAAATTCAACACTGAGGGTATTTTTGCATTTCGCTCTAAAACTAATATAACATGTTGTCCTACTGTTGAGTATCCATAATCCATATGTAAACTAAGATAATTGTAGTAGATATCAAACAATTTAAATTAAATCAGCAAGAAAGTTACCTGCATATTCTGGTGCAAGATATCCAAAGGTTCCAGCCAATTTAGTAGCAATGGAAGCTTTCCCATCAGGAGCCAGTCGAACAAGCCCAAAATCAGCAACTTTAGCCCTCATATCATCTCCAAGAAGAATATTAGACGGTTTAAGATCCCTATGAATAAAACTCTGATGAGCTAAACCATGCAAATACTCAACACCTCTAGCAACATCAAGAGCAATAATCAGCCTTTTCATCCATTCCAAAGGCTTCAACCCTTCTTCCTTCCAGTTGAACAAATACCGGCTAAGTGTACCCTGAGGCATATATTCATACACAAGAAGCCTTTCATTCCCATCTAAGCAGTACCCCAAAAGCGCAACCAAATGCCGGTGTCGAACTTTAGTAAGGACAGCAATCTCGGATTTGAACTCATCTAAACCTTTCTCACTCATCACACCAGATTCCATTCTCTTCACGGCAATTGTAGTCCCATCATGTAACTCCCCTTTATAAACCGTGCCAAACCCACCCCTTCCTAATATGTTGACTTCACTGAAATTATTTGTCACGGTCCTCAACACTTGGATGGAAATGACCATATTACCCGCCTCAACAATATGAAGATCTCCTCTTGGCCCACTGCTTCCATGACTATTATAACTCGTCTCACTTAACCCACCACCACCATTAACACTCGAACCAGCAATAGTAATCTTGACAGCATCATCTGATCCCGAATTTCGAGGATGTATAACTATGTCATGAGGAGATTGGACTTTGCCAGAACGCTTTCTTTTAGCTCTACAAACGCAGAAGAGTACTGCTCCAGCAATCACAACTCCGCAAAATCCAACTACAGACCCCAATATAGCTCCCGTTTTCAATTTCTTCTTCTCACTAGTATCACCTCCTGACCCATTACCACCGGAAACCGATACAGGTGAATTAGAATTACCATTTCGCCCCTGTGGTGTAGTGGGAGGAGGAGCATCCTTCCCTATATTCAAATTTCCTTCGGTCTTTACACCCACATTACTTCTAAATGGCGGAACTTTCCCATAAATACGATTGTTGGAAACATCCAACTGTACAAGGTTCGGAAGATTTGCGAGCGAGCTCGGGATAGTTCCAGACAAGTTATTATTAGACAAGATCAATCTCTGCAAGGACGTGATTTGTGAAAAACTCGGAGAGATAATCCCTGTGAGACCCATTCCATTAAAATTCACCACAGTTATATTTCCATTGCTACAAGTGATCCCTTTCCAATAAACACAAGGATCATTCCCTTTCCAATTCTCGGAAAACGTGTTTGGATACCCTAAATCTTGAACCACATCAAGCAAATTATTAACGCGTGAATCACATTCTACCCCAGGATCAGGTAAACAAAAACTGTTAGTGTCTGCCCTCATATCCAGCTGCACTGAGCTACTAAACTTGGGAGTTTTCCCTTGTAACAAGTTATTCGTTAAATTCACCACCAAGAGCGATTTCAATCCTACTAGAGATTCAGGTACTGGACCCGTCAATCCATTGTCCCTTAAACTTAAATTCTGTAACTGGGTTAAACCCGTAAAATCCGGTAAAGGTCCGGTGAAGGAATTCCCATGAAACCAAACCTCACTCAGCTGAGTCATATTTTGCAAAACTGCAATAGACCCATTTAACCTAGAACTACTCTTCTGCCCATTCAGCCATAGAGATTGTATGGAAGACCCTGATAATGTAGATGGAAGTGGGCCCTCGAGATAATTAAAGGCTAAATGTAAATTAGTCAAACTCGAAAAAGTTTCGGCACCAAAAAACTCAGGCAAAGGACCAGAAATATTAGCAGAGGTTGCTGAGAACATTTGCAGAGTAGACGCATTCTTAAGACTATCAGGAATAACCCAAGAATTAAAGGGATTGTAATCCAAATAAACATCTTGTAATGAAGTCATACCATCGAAGAAATCAGGGGGAATGGAGGTGAAGTTGTTGTTGCTTAGGAGAAGGGACTGGAGCGAGTTCAACCCGGCGAAACTCGGAAGCGAACCGGTGAGTTGGTTGCCTTGGACTTCGAACACTTGTAAGGAAGTGAGTTTGTTGAGGTTAGGAGGGAGAACACCTTGTAGGTTCTGGTGACCGATTTGGATCCGGGTCACCCGTTTGTCCCTGGAGCACTGAACATTCTTCCAATTGCACGGATCCGAGTCGACCCACCCGAGTTGACTCGGCGCGTTCAGGCTTTTTTTCAAGTCCTGCATCACCCCCGCATCACCGCCTGTAGATTGGGAGTGGCAAACGTTAACTAAGAGAGAACACAAGGTTAAAAGGATCAGTGGCGAGGTCATCTCAAAGAACTCAATTCTGGGATTTCCCTATTTTTTCTTTTTTCTTTTTTTGTTTCTGAAAATGGGAATTCTGAGAGTAAGAAGGGTTTCAACGAAGGAGCGACTAAGAGGGAAGGAGAGGATGAATTTTAGTTTCCGTTTTTTTCATTTTTGTGTTTGGGTGTTAAGGGATCGAAAGGAAAATGTAGGGGACGGGGTCTTCACTTTTCACAGATGAGGAAACAAGGAAAGAAGTGTGCGTAGTAGTAGTAGTACTATGGTAAATTAGAGCAAACGAAACGGCGGAGATGGAGGAAAGAAAAGGTAGGAAATTAGAATTGGAAAGTGGTGTGTGTGTTTTGTAGTGTGTGTTGTGTGTGTTTGTACATAAAAAAAAGAAAGATATTATATCAACTATGGTGGAGTCAAAACCCGATGAGTGTGTGTCTTTGTCTCTTTGAGAGAAGCGATACTCTACAAATACAATACGGTTGGCACGTCCGTGTAGGGACCACTAAAAAGGAATTTTAAATGATGTGATAGAGAAAAATACGTATTAATTTTTTTGCTTTTGGTGTAGAATATATACCAAAATCAGATGATAATAATAATTGATGATAGATTATTTAAGACTATTGATTTTGATATATCCAGAGCACAATTCATAACGTCAAAGCTAATAAATGTGATTTCCTATTTTGTCCTCCACCGTATGAGTCAATTCACTTAATTTTTAGTTACCATTTAAATCATCAAATAATTTGAAAATGGATGAAGGACTTTTTCTCATCATCTTGATGAATTCCACTATAGTACCTTTTAATTTTAATTTTCAAAATCATATTCCACAAAGAAATATACATTATATCTGATTCTCACTTTTAATTTTAATTTTCAAAATCATAATCTACAATGAAATATACAATACATCTGATTGTCACCGTGAGAATCTCACATACACTTTTTGTTAATGGAGATTTTCTTTTCCACGATCCAATTCCACAACCAATAAATTTGCTCCTCACATGCACATTTCAACAATGTTTTCAGCTAATTAAAGGAGTGCAAACATATTCAGAAATTGAGATAAATGAGCTAACATATACTCAGAAAATCAAGAAGGACGCCGTTGGTATTTTCAATTGTTTGAGGGTGTAGTTGAAGTGGGCAGTCGTTGTTATTGACAATCTTAAGAAGATCATTACTTTCCTAACATGCTATCACAACGAAGATTTTTAGAATCAGATTAGTGATGACCTTTCTTTTTATTTGAAATCTTTGAATGGTAATTTACTGAAAAAATCTATCGTGATTCGCTTGTAAGGAAAGAGATGTTTGCCAGGAAACTAATCTTTGAATAAATAATTAGTGGATTCTTCATAAAGAAAAGAGAGAAATCATTATTGATTTCCAAATTATTTGATGATCTAAAATGGTAACTAAAAATTGAATGAGTAGACTTATTGAGTTAGGGAGGGTAAAATAGGGAATCACATTTTTTTGCTCTGGCATTATGGATTCTACTCTGGCTACATCAACAATCACTATTTTAAGGGGTAAATACATCCATCTTCCTTGGTGTATTTAAGGGCTGCACCACATCGAATTACATTTTGAATGACCGCTACAATCAAATGGCCACTAACATCTGCAGTTTGCACGATTATGATTGGTCGTGATTGATATGAACTTGGATGAGGTTGAGGAGCGATAGGAGTGGAAAGTTTTTTCTAGGTTAATTACCAATACTAAAGGTTGCTTATTACAAAATTGTAACGTGTTAAAAGTATAGGGTTGCCTACTTATATGCTCAGCCCAAGAGTTCCTAATCCTAAAAAGGCCCTTGTTAGTTTAGAAGTAAAGTGTTTCATGGCATCATATTTAGGGAGTTCAAAAAAAATCTAGAAGTAATATATGGCAACATATTTAGGGAGTGAATTTTTTTTTTTTCCCTTTTATCAACTTATAATTATGAAACTTAACTGAATCCATGTTAGAAAATTCGTTATTTTTTGTTACTCTTCTCGCGGATAGACTAACTATCATGAAATAAGAAAAATATTTGAAACTAAACTCGTAATAGTGTTATTTTAATGTGAAATAAAAATCATCTAATAACAATTGGCCTTTCTATAGGAATATACAAATAGGAAATCAATTGGCCCATATATGCAGGGCCAATTGTATTTCTATGTGTATATGCTAATATACACATAGAAATACAATTGGCCCTGCAGTTAATTCATTCTCGTGATAATCGCAATTCCAATCTTTTTCAAGTCCAATTCAACTATATATTCAAACAATGATTTATTTTAACCACTTGCTTCTTCATGTTTTTTTCTTCTCTTTCTTACATACCAACTCCATTTCTTTTTTGGTGGCTTCGTCTAATTACTTTTGATGAAAATTGGAGTTTAATTATCCAACAAGCATATATTTATTTCCACGGGTCAAAACAATATGACAGGATTCACATAGTTTTGCAAGATGATGCTTCAATAACATCAAATGTGCCCATGGCAAATTGTTATATTCCTTCTCCAAAAACATAGATATAGACTCCTTACTTGAACCTCCTTTCTCATTCAATGTCCTCAATGCCCTTTCTATCATCTGAAGAGTGGAAGACAACACATTAATTGTTGTTACTTATTAATGTTAGATAGAAAAATTATAACCAATTAGTAGGAAAATGGAATACGTATGTTTATAACCAATGATTTGACCCCTCAGTTCCAATTAAAATAAAAACAAAAAAGAATGACCTGCTTACTTATATTTATGAAGTACTTGACAAAAAATAAAAGAAGTCGGTAGATACATTAAAATAAAATAACTTCTTTTTTTTCAGAGAAAATTTAAAATAACTTCTCAATTAACAAGAAAGCAATAGCTCACGACTCACGAGTCCAAAATATTTAAAATAAAAAAACATAAACTGATTAACAAGTCACTAATGCTAATGCCGCATGCATGAATTTACAGCAAACACAAAATTAGCAGTGACCCAAAAATTACAACCTGATTAATAAATCAACATCGAATCGTATCCATTAATAAATTAACACAATTCGCAACAATCAAGAATTAAAACAAAACACGCATACACACATAGCAATAGTGTGAAAATATTAAAGTTACCGCAGGATAAGGCGGATGATCTGGGGATTTATACTGAGAGAACAACTGGGTTAACCGATCTTGAATCTGAGTTTTGCCGGCTGGGGTTAAAGTCTTGTTTGGATGAATTTTTTCTGTTAGCTTCAAGATGAGTTGTTCAAATTTGTTCATGGCTTTCTTGTGATTGTACTTTTTAGTGTTGGAAGAATGTGGGGAACGTGTTTGGGATTCCATTTGCGTTTTTCTTTGAGGTTTTCCTTTTTGAAGAAAGAAACTGATATCACTTTATTAGGGCTTGGTTTCTTTTGGAAAATAATCTGGAATGATGTTTGGCATGTTTATATAGGTATAGGAACTGCTTTAATGTTCCAATTACCATAAATCAGAAGGGCAGTTTTGGTACTTAAGATATGAAGATGGGGTACTGAATTATATATACCCTTCTTTTTATTTTGTGCAAGTGTTACATAGCTACGAGTGTAAATCGGTAGAGTAGTATCGAAGAACATAAGTTCAAATTTGATTTAATTTTTTTAACTAATTTGATCTTCTTTTGATTATTAGTCGAACTAAGCTCGAACGAGCGAAATGAATATCGAGTTATTTTGATATTTCTAAATAAACTAACTAATTTGAATCAAATGAACAGTTTTTCTTGGGGCCAAGCTCCTACAGGCGGTTTTCCCTATCGAGCCATTTGATATCGGGACCTTCATTTGTCGTTTTATCCTCCCGCTATTTGTTAAAATATTTTGAGGGTACAAATGATTCATGAAAAATCTATTTTGGGTCTAAATGATAGAAATGAAATTAACTTGGGTGAAACAAGGATGAGGAAGGCCGCAATATAATTTAATTAAAATAGAAAAAAACTGAGAACAAACAACAAAGTGGTCGTGCCGGAGTGGTTATCGGGCATGACTAGAAATCATGTGGGCTTTGCCCGCGCAGGTTCGAATCCTGCCGACCACGAATTATATTTTTCGATTACTTTATTTTCTCCTTTTTTATTTTTTTATTGATTTCATTTTCTACCTTTCAGCACATGTTACTTCTATCCAAATTTTATTTGCAAGCCTAAACTTTTTTAACTAAACAAACTTCCTCTGAACTTATATTACTAAATACTAACTGATACTGGAAAATTAATGTCAAATAATATATTAACACAGGGATTTGGAAGAAAATAAAAAGTGGTTCTGAACTCATATTACTAAATACTAGCTAATTGATACTGGAAAATTAATGTCAAATAATATATTAAAGACGGGAAATTTTTAAAAAAATAATTTTGAAGCCTAGCAAAATGAATTGCGAAAATTGAACTTTCCCAAGTTGAAATGAAATTAAGAACACAAAGTAAAAAAATGGTAAAGGGAAACGAATTATCAAATTTTATGTCCTTGCATTATATACTAATTTTGTATCACTATACTTGTTCTCATGGATCAAAATTCGGTTCTATTACATTTGTATGTTTTCATCAGTTAAATATTGATAATTTGTTAGAGATTTTTTGGAAACAACAAGAAAAATTATTCAACGAAAAAAAAAAAACAAGATTTTCTCAATACAAATAAATAGTTTACACTACATTTTTATTTCCATTAATTCAAAAGCTGAAACATCTCCAAATTTTAAAATGATGAAAATTTTAATTAGGCTTGTTTAAACCCAGGGTTATGGCAAACTGAGTTATGCAATTTAGGCAACATTAATTCTAAAGAAAGTGTGGCTTAACTTGGTCCATAAATGTTTTTTTTTTTTTTTTTTGAGAATCCATAAATGTTTGTTTAGTCAGAATAGAAATACGTATTTAGTATAACCGCTACACCAGGTCATCAAGCACTCATGATGCAACCAACCAATGAAATTTTTACATGTAGAGTGAGAGTACATGTCTCCTATGTTATCGGCAATGCGAACATAATCTTAAAATCATATATTTTAGAAGAACATGGGTTGATGTGGGATCTCACTCTACATGTAATAATTATTTTGGTTGGTTGCATCACGTGTACTTGATGACGTGGTACATCGGTTATGCTATATAATTTCTTGCATTTTAGGCAACAACTGTATGCATTTTTGCCCAGCCCAACCCACCTGTATTCAACATGTTGTATTTGTTGGGGAATAAGCTTGACATTTTCTTCATTTGTTTTTGTACCCAATGTTTATAATGGTCTCAACTTAGTATGATTTTATTGTTGCTGCTAAAATTGACAGTTGGTTTTTCCACGGGTGTAGGTCATTCTCATCGATCGTGAAAAACTTCCATAAAATTCGTCTTTAAGATTGTTGTTATTTGACCTAGGGAAATTTTTATTCAGACCGGGTTTGGTCGAACCCAAAGTAACCACATGACAAGTGTAATACACTTGCTTTGGGATTGGATGTAACTCACTGGAGAGTGACCAATCACAAAGCAAGTTCAATACACTTGCTTGGTAGTTGGATGGGTTTCGCCAAGCCAGACTTGAACAAGAATTTTCCTTTGACCCAACCACTATATATAGTGACGGTTGAATGTCATCACAACACTTTTAATGATATGACTTTATTACACGATATATTTGATTAAATATCTTAATATCAATTTTAATACCACTTTCTTATACGATCATATCTTTTTACAACCCGCAATATTCTTACTGCTACATAAAATTAGGTGATAAGAGTTGTTCATTTTATGTATATGAGCTTTTGAGAATATATATGTCATATGAGTTCGAAGAGTTTTTGTGATATCTATATTCCTACATTAATAGTTCTGGTCATCTGGTGTTCTTGAAATGTAGAGTGGTTTTAGTCCTCATGAGATGTTAACTGTGTGTTAATAGTTTTATACTGGGGTATAACCGTATAATTAACCGTCAAAACCTGTATAAAAGAAAGATAATCATGAATTTATGATGAATTATTAATTTTATTTAATTTTGGGTTGTTTAAATATTAATCACAAATTTTATAATATAGTCAGTATAAGTCTATGGTCTATTTTTAACCAAAAATTCTCCCCTAAACACAAATTATATATATTGAGAAATAAGGTGGTAACATATTAATAAAATAATAGTTAATGGGTTAAAAAAGTTTGAGATATGATTTAGATTCAAGAAAATTAAGTGGTTGATGCTAATCAATAACCTTATAGTGTTAAAAGTGGAAAAAAAAAAGCCATACCCATCTGTGTTTTGAAAAATTTGCGTAGAAACCTTGTGTTATTTTTTTTCAAGGAATCCCCTTGTATTTCATAAAGTGTTGCATAGAATCCCCCTTTTTGTCCAAAGTGAGGGAGAGTGTTTCTCACTCGCATTTTGTGAGACTGAAACTCAATCTTCATTAGTATAAATTAATTTATTACCAAAGTACCCTAAATTACAAAAAAATATGGAAAACATTCTTTTGTGCTCTTTCCATTGATTTTTTAATACTCATTCTTACAATAATCACCACTGGCGGCCGGGATTTGCCTTTTGAGGGAGGGGTTAAAATAATTATTAAATAGGATATATTATATATAATTAAATAATTTAAAGTTTTTTTTTTCAATTTTTGTATTAAAATATTATTTACTTATTAATATTATACATAATTTAAATTAGTTTAATATATATGTAAATATAACAAGTATAGAGGGTAAGATAGACCTAAAAAACTAACGGAGTTAATTTTTCAACGGTAAAAATGAGTGTTCAATATTTTGTAAAACACATGAGAATTCTATAAAAAAAATATATCACAGGGGGTTATGCACAGGTTTCCCAAAACACAGGTGGATATGGTAATTTTTTCTTTTCAAAAGTAGGTGACGAATGTCAAAGTTCTATAGACGTCAAGTAGGTTTGATCATACGTACCATTTTCTAATGAAATTTGGCTCAGTTTTAGGTGAGTCCACACTGGGACATACCATTTCCAAAATAATCATTTTATTGTTGAAAATATCAGGATTATTTCGAAAACGGTACATCAGTCGAAATTCCAGGTTGTGGTCGACCCAAAACCTATTTAAGAATATAAAGTTATTGATTTGGAATCAAACTCCTTTTCGAATTTGATATAAAATTATTGATTTGATACTTACCACTTACAAGCCTCAAACCCAAACTTCAAACTTTATGTCATATTTTCAAGCCCCGAACTATTATTGTATGACTATTTTATTATATCAAAATTTCATTGAAATCATTGTCCATATCTAATTTTACCCCTCGAAATGGATTAAGTCGGATTTAAGACATGAAAAACCAAAAATAAAAAAATCATTTTTTTTACGTATAATCAAAATCAAATTTAACCAACACTTTTCGATAATAGACAATTGGACATGGATAGTTCAAAGAGTTAAATACGAGACAAATTATCAAAAAATAAATAAATAAATTACGAGACATTCCAATCGGGTCTCATGAGACTTGTAACCGATCCGTTTCAAGGAAATACAACACTTGCAATTATATTCGGAGCAAAGTCAAGATCACACTCCAGGCAAAGAGAGAAAGAAAGAATGGCGAAGAGCAAAAAATATGACGACGAATCGAGTTGCCAGAAGTATGGCGTCCCACTCTACGGCGCAGCCTGGGTCCCACCTTCTGCCTCCTCGGACGTGAAAGATGAACCGAAATCTCCCGATTCATCAGTCGTGAACCGCCACGTCATACTCGCCGGAGGCGGTGGAGAAGGCCGAAGCGGCATTCCTAACGCCATCCTCCTATCTGCGTTCGATTTGGAATCAAACTCCCTCTCGGATCAGCCCGTAAGCCTTCCAATTAAAAACACTTAGTTCCACACACTTATTATATTTGTAAAACTGTGTTATTTTTACTTGAGTTCTCTCTCGATTTCATATTTCATTTATTGTGATTAATTTTTGAAAAAGGTATATGGCTGCTTTTGATTTGATTTAACAAAACTAATACTAGAGCAAATTGATTTACGAGATTGCTCTATATTTTCCAACTGAAAATTTAGTTAAAAGAAATTGGGAATTTAGGTGTTGATATATGGCTATTACTACTTTTTTTTGTTTCTTTGTTTCCCAAGGGTTTAATCCCTTTCGAGACGCGAAGGCGCGGGCACATTAAGCGGTAACCTCTCCTACCAGGGATTCAAAAAAGGGTTCGCTACATTGTAGTGACTAGTACCTTCCACTAGACCAATCACCAGTTGATATATGGTTGTCACTATTGATAAAAGCAATACATGCTAGAAGTATGTTAATAATATAGCTGGTCACAACTGCTACTCTAGTTATTTGCTTGAAATCTATATATTTTGTTTCCTTTTATATTTATCTTTGTGGTTTAATGAGTCGTGTTTTTTGGTATGTTAGGTGGCAAAACTTGGGACTGGTAGTGATTTGCCATATAGAATTGCAGTGCATCCTGGAGGAGAAGGAATTATAGGTTCTTTGCCCAAAAGTTGCAGGTAATTTGTGCCCCGGATCCCTATTATGCTGCATGAGTTGTTTTTATGTTTATTTGGGAGGTTGTCTACGAGTTAGATGTATGTTCTCGTTCAACTTCAAGCCATTAAAGATAGCCATATGGCAAACATGTTAACCTGCATCATGTTTCTGCTAAAAACAAGTGAAAGATATCTTGCATAGTGTTTTCTAAAGTATTCTCAATATTTCATGATGTCTGCTCCTTTTTGTTTCTTTGGGTATCTTTCTCTGGGTGTTTCAGTTCCTTCACGTGGGAATGGGCCATTACTTTTCTACTAAAGACAGGTGGGAAAAGTTCATGCATGGGACTCGAGTCCCCTGACTGTTTCATATTATACTCTCTCATATACATGTTTGAATTGGTACAGGATTTTATATGAGAATTGAAAAGGTGAGACTTTTGTTGAACTTGACATTTTTGCTCTAAAAGATAGTTGTTTCGAAAGAGCATTTTCTGTGAAAGAAATAAGTCAATTGGGATTAATGCTGGTATTTAATCAAGCAGAAGTATAAGTAGGGCCAAAATCTTTGAAAAAAAAAAATCTTCAATATATTTTGTATCAAAAGCTATTCTTTTCTTTAACTACTACTCTATAAAAATATTATTTGATTTTTTGGGTGGCATAACAAGGTCCACACATTTGATTTTTGTGCAAATGAGTTATCTGGTCCTCCATTGATTTTTATGTAATTGCATTGCTGAAGCTTTAGTTACATTCTTACTGTCGTTTGGTGTACCGTGTAGATGGTTTGAATTCGATGCAGCCACAAGTACAGACAAACATACTTTGAGCCTGAAATCATCTGATAAAGTTCTTGAGCAATTGGAAGATGTTGGACAACAATTAGCAATGACCTTTAACAATGAAGGAAGCTTACTAGCCGTTGGTGGTGAGGTAAAATATTTACAAATCTTGATTATGAAATGTTGGACATCAAGCTACATAGTCCAAGTCACTGAAGAAAACCTTTTACAACTTGAGAAACGGACAGCATACTTGTTAACATTATTAGTATATATTCTTGCACTATGTTGGCAATCGCTCTGTTGGGGGAGGTAGGGGGTATTATCCTTCTCTGTTTAATAAATGTTTAGCACTCTAAGTAATTGATGTAATCAAATATCGTATTGATGCATATACATCCTTCTTGACAATTGAACTTGTGTTTTTTTTATCCAATGGTTTTTTACATCTATTTTGTAAGTTTTTAGATTATATTGTGGTGATAACCCATCGTCAGAATGATACAGATTTGAATTTCTTAATAAAAAGCCTGCTACTTGCTGCCAAGATAAGCCTTTTCTCAAACATTTCTGTTTAATAAATGTTTAGCACTTAAGTAATTGATGTAATCAAATATCGTATTGATGCATATACATCCTTCTTGACAATTGAACTTGTGTTTTTTTTATCCAATGGTTTTTTACATCTATTTTGTAAGTTTTTAGATTATATTGTGGTGATAACCCATCGTCAGAATGATACAGATTTGAATTTCTTAATAAAAAGCCTGCTACTTGCTGCCAAGATAAGCCTTTTCTAATGGTATATATTAAGAATTATAACTGGCTAGGGGATAATGAACTTCTTTGTAGACTTCCCTCGTAATTTAAGACATTAGGGTTCTTTTTTTTCTTCTTTTTCTTTTTGGCTCAACATCATTTTACTGCATCATCGGTTGGGGTTTAAAATCCTTTCACTTGCCTGTCCAATTCCCTTACACAAGAATAATATTGTAGATGTGTATGTTTTCTAATCGTCTTATTTTGGCGCAGTGCAGGATGGCAAGTTAAGGGTTTATAAGTGGCCATCCATGGAAACTGCTATCGATGAGGCTAACGCTCATGCTTCGGTGAAGGATTTAGACTTCAGGTTCTCTGCATTTGCTATATAATATAACTTTTGATTCGTGCAGTTCTTATATAAAAATCTATTTGTTTCATGGACGTTGATTTATTTGCCTTTTTTATTTCATGCAGTCCTGATGGGAAGTTTCTTATCTCTGTGGGAAGTGGCTCTGGAAGCCCTGGTAGGATTTGGAATGTCTCAACGTCAACATCTATAGCGTCTCTACCTAAGGAAACGGTAACCCTTTTCTTCTTATTTAGCCGAGTATTGGACCAGTACAAGTGTGATGTTATTGGGACTATTATGAAGCATCTTACCTTTCTATCATAATATCTAGATAAACCCTGATTCCATACCCTATAGATTCTCAAATTTATTTCCGGGTTCTAGAGTTTTCAACAACAAATCCCTTCCCTGTTCCTGCACTCCTAAATTCATGATGTGTAGTGTTTTGTCGTTAATGTGCCTTCCTTTCTTTATTAATACATTGTTAGTAATTTTCTCCTATGAATTGATTGAACCTAGGACTCATACTAGAATACGATGGTTAAGCTAAGCCAAAGATTTTTGGGTGTTTTTAGGCAGGAGTGTGTTTGATGGTTTCATGATGTGGTTCATTAGTATCCCTCGGTTTTTTCTCCAGTAACTTTCTATTATGTCGTAAGTTAAAATAGTTGTTCTTTCTCTAGTGAAATGTTGCCCTACCATGCCACTTTAATTTATCTGTGTTCTGTTTTATTTTCTTACTAAATTTTAATTACCTACATCAGGATGAGATTTTCGGCTTTGCTCGGTTCTCACAAACTACTGACACAGATCAAGTTCTATATATCACATCAATGCGAGGTTGGTATCTTTTAGCAATATATGTTTTATTTCGAATAAGACTCCCTGATTTAGTTTCATATCCATAGATAAAGGTGGTTATATTGTGAAGTGGAACACTACTACATGGAGAAGGATAAGTTCGACACATGTTGGCAGGGATCCGATTTCTGCTTTCAACGTCTCACCTGATGGAAAGCTTCTTGCAATGTAAGAATGTTATGAAATGTTCTTTTTCTTATGGCTTTCCCCCGTGTTTCTCCTTTAAGGGTAAACTAATATGTATCACAAACTGTTCTTGAGATACTTTGTTCGAGGCAGTCAGGCTACATTAAGTGTATATTGTCTTCATTTCCTCTAATTTAAATATAAGCCACCGATATTCTCAAATCCTTTATAGAACTTCACCATCCGAATCTGATTATCATGCAGAGGGACAATTCAAGGGGACATTAAGATAATAGGTTCTGCTAGCATGCGGGTGCAGACTACTATCAAGAAAGCACATCTTGGCCTCGTAACAGCATTGGCATTCTCACACGATTCAAGGTCGTGAATTCTTGTACATCTTGTTCTACTTTTCAAGTAGATAGGTGCAGGGCTTTGATCTCTGCCTAATTATAATTAATCTCAATTATTTGGGTTCAACAGGGCTTTGATCTCCGCTTCCCTAGATTCAAGTGCAAGGGTAACATTAATCGAAGATAAGAAGGATGGTATGAACTCTTCTCGTTATATAACTTTGAAATTAGTGTGCTTAGTGTGTTATTAGGTTGCAAGAAATCCTCAGAAAACCTAGCACTAGTATTTTATTGGGATACCTACATACCCGTGCCTTGTGGTTAGATGAAATTACAGAAATTTAAATAGTTCAACCTGATAAATTTATATAAAAAAGTTTATTTAAAAGAAATAGACACGGTCAACCCTCGTTCCATTAACCTGGTTTCCATGATTTTTCACTCGCTTATCTTATAACATTGCAGGAACAAGCTGGTGGATCATTCTGCTCACCATTTTACTAGTAGCTGTAGCTTTGTATTATGCTAAAAACAAAGATTTTTTCCTTTGAGACCTCGATTTGTCAATCGAATAGGAGTGACTACCTTACATGTAATAGATGATATGTTTATACTGAACTATGTAGTTACATTGTCTTATGGAGAATTTCTTGTGATTACTGTTTCGATTAGCAAGTAGCATAGTCCATGCAATATAATTTCATTCATCACAGGTTCATCTTTGAAATTTATTGTCATTTTTGTGATAAGACATGCTCTTTTTGTTTTCTCTACACGGATTGATTTTAATTCTTCTTCCTTGATCTCTTCTTAATGGAGGAGTTGCTTCAATTATTTGCCTTGTAAAATCCTTGGATTGACATGTTTATTTCTCATTAAATTATCTTTTCAATTTTCGTCAAAAGTCTTAAAAAGTATTTACTGTCTTCACATCACTGAACATAGGCACATATTAATGAACATGTACCAATATGAGATGGGAAATTGATACTATGGCTCGAAATGATGAAATGTATTCTTTCTTCATTATAAAAGAAGAAATAGTAAAGTAATTGGCTTTTAGAACAAAATATCTTATGTTTGTTTTGCAGAACAAATCTTTACATGTTGATTTAAGAATTTGAACTTGATTTGAACCAAGGATTTCCGTAAGAATTTCCCAAATTAGATGTGTTTCATATTATCATTGCTACGGGGAGTGCACAAATTTTAACCAAACGAGTATATAAATGTTTGGTTTTTAAATTAATAAAATTTAAATCACTATTTCTTCAACCCAAAAAAACACTTAATTTTATCTTTGAAAAAGGTACATAAAATATTGTTCGTAACATAGCTCTAGAACATTAATAAAACCTTCCTTGTACAACAAAGCTTTTTCTATTCTCGTTTTGAACTCGCCCTCTTTCTACTTCTTAACTATAACGCAATTTTTTACAATTAAACAAATCCAACAGTTTACAAATTCAGCGGCTGCTGCAGGTAGGTTGGAAAAATCAAAATAAGCTATTAAATATTTATTTGAATAGTTTAGACATAAGTTTGTTTGTGGGCACAGTAATAATTTAGTTCTAGAGTGTATTGTTTTGAGTATAAAGGTATAATCAATCCGAATAAGAAGAAATACTAGAAAGGCAACGCAGATTGCCACAACATTACAACGTGATACACTAGCTATCCTCCTGAGCTAATAATGTTGGAAGACAATAATATATACTATTACATTATGCAAATCTTAACATAGGTAACAATTTCAGATTATATTTCAATATGTCACATCCCTAAATGCAGGTATTTTCGGCAAATTAATTACTCCAAGAGCTTGTTGCAAGTGCCAACTCCAACAGCAGCAGCAAGATGCCAACCAGCATGGAGAAATGGAGTTTCCGGAAATAGGTCATCCGCAACAAAAAGTGCACCGCCTACTATCGATGACATCTTATGCACATTATGTACCGTTCTGAGTTCTGGATCTTCAAACGCTCTCTTCGCAAATGCAACCTAAGAGTTTTTTAATATATTAATTAATAATTTGGTCACGACTCGAGAACACATTAAAAATTTCCGTAAGAGTCTAAAGAGAAAGAAGATACCTCCATTAATCCTGTGTGAACTGCTGAAACCATAAGAGGCTGTATTGGTAGAAAGAAAGCAGACGCCGCCATTAGCAATTTTGGGTTCTCATTCCTAAGTGCTCTTGACAAGCACTGCAAAAATATATTTTTGATGTAACAAGTATTAATTTCTACAAGTCAAGAAGAAACATCTATAAAAAGCTGAATCAATCATGTACCACTGTTGCCGTGGCAATCATGGTGTAGTCGGCCCATCTTAAATACTTTCTAATTTTTCCTCTTGAAGCGTGATACAGACTGGAGGCTACTCCCACTCCAATTAATGAACTTGCATAAATCTTACAGTTTAGGTTTTTCCTGCATCTTACAAAATTCTTTAGATAAAACTAATAGATAAATTGAAAGCTTCAGTTCAGAGGATATACACATCGTCATCACCTTGGAGCCTGGATTCCAAGAGCAATAAAAGGAAGTGAAGTAAGCACATTAACAAATGTTTCAGCAAAGTTCCTATCACCTGAAAGGATCAATAGTAATTCACTAGGATCATTTAATAGTAAATAAATAAGAAAAAGTTTAATTTCTTATTTTTATTCAATTTTTTCTAAAACATTTGTGCTAAACTAAAAGGACGTGCCACGGAGGGACTAGGGAGTACAATATTATGCTTGCAATACCAGAAATACAACAATGAATGGGCCTCAAACAAGCAGGTCTTTGGCGCCAAACTTCCCTGATTAAACATATATCTCGTAGTTAGTCACATAATAATAATCTTTGAATTTCTTTTTTTATGTAAGAACAATATATATATATATATAATCAAATATCAAGTAAGTGAAAATATCTTTACTGACCCCACCATTAGCCGTTGGCTACTGCTCCCAGAGTTTCCGGAAGGCGAGTGATTAAAATCTCCCCCATGTTGTTTTATCTCTTGGAATGAAAATGGTGAGTGAGGCACCAAATGTACTCCGTGTACTCCATTAAAAACCTTACTAGGCTTCAATGCACTCTCTGGAGTCATATGCTATTTGGCAAATCAGTCGCAATTGTGTTATTGGACTGACTGCCAAAAATAACATATAGCCCCCCCCTCAAACACGGAGTAGCGACCACTGAGATTCATTACAGCAAAATTATAGTAAGATGTCTGAAAAATGCTATGCAGTACAACTTACTAAAAGCTAAATATTTACGATCAGACTAACATCAAAATGATTAGTTGAAATATCATATTTAACTAACACCAACAATATCATATATTCATATTAGGATGTTTTCTAATGGAATAGTTTCTTAATCATTTCACTAGAGTTCCTACTCTTTGGCTACTAATCTACCTTTTTCTATGAATTATTCTTCATATTTACATAATAGATTCTCTTATCTTTAAAATATACTCAGTACCGGCATCATGGTCAAGCTATAATTGTGCAATTCCAGTTTGGGTAAGTTCTAATTATCACAATTTCGATTTTTTGATTCTTCATTATCATCTATTTTAAATGAAAATTCACATATAGAGTGCTTCATTATAGAACTTAACCAACAGATATGAGCACAAAAAACAATAAGAAACAAAGTTTTCAATCTTAAAACAATCCAATTTTGTAAGTATCATAATTGCAACTATGACTTATGCTAATGGAGATAATCAAGAGGCTAAGGAATCCATATAATAACACAAAAATTTCCAACATCCCTACAGATTTATTATGAGGATATTATACTTAATAACCAAAATAAACATACCATTGGTAAAAAAATCCAAGAAATAAAAACAAAATCCAACAACAAAACAAACCCATGATGGGTTTTTAATTATGTCCCAGAAAATCAACAGGTAGGTAATTAAATCGAGAAAGAAACAATTAAAAGGGTTCAAGAACTGCTAGTATTGTAAAATCACAACTTAAATCGTAAACATTGAAAAGATGGATGAAACAAAATTAACCTTAGAATGGAATTTTGCGGCAATGTGAGCTGGAAGCGGGAATTTACTTATTGATATAATAATATTGGGGGAAGCCAAAATTAGATCCAATTTATTGGGGAAAATATGCGAATGAGAAATCGGGAATCTTCCTTAGAAAGTGTGCATGTTTACGGCATATTCGAGTGTTGGTTCCCTATAGGCTGCAAAAAGCTTCCGTTTCATTATTTGCCAATTTTTGTCTTTATTATTTCATATTTTGCTTTGGTCCTGGTTTTTTTTTTTTTTTCTTTTTTCTTTTTTTGTGTTTGGGAGAATAGTTTAGGAGAGTAGTGAGGATTTGTGAAATAATCTCGATTTGCACAAAGTTGTTTGTTTGGATTTTGAGATAGTGATTTGAGAAATAAAGTAGGTGTAAGATTTTTGGAAAAAATTATTTTGTACGTGTAACATGTATAAGACTTTATCTCAAATTATGTTTGTTACGTGATATAAGTTGGGTAAGAGGTGGTTACTTTATCACAACAAAGTAGAGTTTGAATAGATTTTTTTTCAAAGATAAGAAATTGTTTTTTGTTTAACTTTTGTGAGAGTACTTTGAAAAAATTAAGAGATGATAAATTTATTTCGGAAAGTAAAAAACTTGGGAAAATTCTTACATGGACCAGGTCTATGAGCTTAGTGGTAGACCTTGTGATTGTAAATGCACCACATAATATATTTTGATGATGTCATACTCTCACAATGTATGATGTAGTGTTTTTACAACTACAAGGTCTATGAAAAACTCATAGACCAGGTCTATGCAAGAATTATCTTGTATGTTTCGCTTTTCCCAAACATGAAATAATTTTCTGTGCCAAAGTAGTTTTGCCTTGATTTTCTGGAAGTGGTTTCACAAAGAAGAAAAATGATGTAAAAGAGTACAAATTATTTATATCAAGTCATGTTTGTTAAGTGTCATAAATATTGTAAACGATAAATTATTTTATTTCAAATTGAAGTTGAGTTTATTTATATTTATTTTAGAGATATAAGAATTTTCGTAAGATATGATTATTTGTGAAAAATGAGAGATGGCACGATTATTTATTAAAAAGAAATTGTTTATTTGACTAATATATACACAATTTTACCGAGATAAATACAAATATTATTCTAATCTTATTTTTAATAAAATATCTCGCGCCTTCTTATTTTAATATATACATTATACACATGTGTAACTTTATCATGTTGACGGTAACTGATTGTGTTTCAATGAAATTGCATTAAGTAATACCCCTCTGTCCCAAATAATCTGTCATTTTAGAGAGAAATTTTTTTATCCCAAATTATTTTTCACTTTAGGATTTCAATACATTATTAATTACATATTTTAGGTATGTAAGAGAGAGAATGTAAGAATTGAATAACGTGTAAATAGCTAATAGTGAGATAAATAAAGAATAAAAGTATCTTAGGTATATAATTTATTTTTTCCCTAAAATCGAGGCTATTTAATAGGTACCTTAATATGTGTGAAAACATGTAAAACGACAAATAATTTGGGACAGAGAGAATACTATATTATCATGTTGTGAGTGCACATAATTTCCTGTAAAACCATGTTTGATAGTTCATATTACACTTGCAATTGCGCAAAAATATCCGAAAATCCCTATTTAATTTTTCGTATCCAAAAATATTCATATCTCAACTTTTATCCACAGAAAAATTCTATGAAGCCGCCGCATTTTCTTCCTTGTATTTACCCAAGTTCTTTCTTCTTCTCCTTTTTGTTTTTTTCTTAAGATTTCATCCGTTTTACTGGTATATATGATCCATGTTTTGTTAGTTTAAACATTTTTCATCAATTTCACTTATTTTTAACGGATTTCACTCATTTTAACATATTTAATCTGCGTTTTGTCAGTTCATCATGTTTTTAACCGATTTCATCAATTTTTGCATGTTTCATTCTTGTTTTCACAGATTTTGTCCATTTGATCTGTCTGATTCCACCCATCTTTGCCCGTTTAACTTTTTTTTTTTTTTTTTTTTTTTTTTCTATTTCACTCAATGTCGCATTGTTTCACTCGTTTGTCGCGTTCTTTCAAATATTTTACTCATTTTATTTTTCACGAATTACACATGTTTAGCCCATTCTTCATGATTGACTTTGTATTAATTGATCGTTAATCACAAACGAATATACACAAATATACGAGGTAGTATAAGTAATAAAGTGCAACAAAGTATGAGTGTCGAACCTCATGGACTACTTTGCTTACTAATACTAATTACACTAACTCTATTTTGGTTCAATAGTGTGAAATAGAATAAGTTAATTAATAGACTAAGATACTTACACTATCATTTGGGTACTCATTATCCGGAAATATTGATTCGGTAGTTAATCTCCTAAATCCATACTCAAAATCCAAAATATTGACATTTTTTTAGAGTTACTTGTTCAAAATAAATCTTAAATATAATTATTTTTATTTTGTGTACTTCTGTAAATACAATAATTAGTTTTAATATCACTGTTAAACGATTCAACAAACATGAGATCAGTTTTATTTCTATACATGAACATGCATGCCTTTTAGAGTAAATAATTGTTATTGCTTAGACTACATATGAATTTAGTGCAGGATATATACTAGGAGTACGTACTAGCTAGTATTAGTTATGGTTAATGTCTGCCAATTGCAATCGAAATAAAAGTAGTGTGTAATTAATACATGTCGGTCGGCTGGTCCTAAGCCTTAATGCGTGTTGGAGTGGACCTGTCCCCTATGAGCAAAATATTAATGGAATGGAAGCTGCATTTTTAATTTATTTATTAAGTCGATAAAAATAAACCAGAGAACCAAGTGCCCAAAAAAAGAAGAAGTACCTTTCCTTTTTAATTACCCAATTTTTAAATATACTAGTATATCTCATGGTTAACCTTTAAATAATTATTCCCATCGGCATTCAGTGGATAATTAAAGATGAAAAATTTCCCAATAATGACTTATATATATATATATATATATATGTAGCCCCTAATTTTAATTTTACACAAGTTTTCTTTCCCTTGCATTTTCGAGTATGATGAAGCCAGCCATTATATTTCACACTCATACAGAACTAAGAACCTTTGGCAGAGTAACTGGTGAATTGTCATAACTGTCCCCAAAACATTAAATCAGAATTAATAGCTAGTCATCAGTCAATGTTCTCAATAACTGTCAAGTTGTAAGTTCTGTTCATATTTATCCCCTTGGATTACATAGAAAGGTGATTTTGTTGGAATTGTTTTATTCGATATAAGCAATAATTAATGTTGTAGTATTCTTCAATCATATATATAACTGTTGTCTTGTCAATTGTGACAACATATATTTTGCTTTATTAGACATTTTGATGGTCTCAATTTGGAGTATTTGTTCTTTTAAAAAGTTGTTCAATAACAAACTACTCGAGAAATCAATATTTATATACAACTTCGAAGTTCTTTAGAGGTTACATTATTGTTATTATTCATACATGTATATGACCACTTTCTAGGAGGGACATTTTTTTGCAAGTTACCCTACTTTGATATGTTTAATGGACAATTTAACTCCTTGTAATTTGAAAATAGGCATATTACCCCATGAGGAAAATAATAATGAAAGTCTTATCTCCCTCATCGACGGGGTGTTGCAGACACATTTGAAATTGAGGGTGGAACTTCATTTTGATGCAAAAAAATTATCAATTTAACACTTCTTTAATAACATACGTCATTCACTTTACCTCTATGAAATGCTATAAGCCTATAACGCCCCCTATGTGATATTGCATAATGATCATTTTACCCCCTCTGATATGGTCTAATATGTGTCTTACACCTTTATTTTTTGTCAATGGATATGAGGTAGCCGGTGAGTCTTTTGTGGAAAAAAGGCAAAACTGGTGGGGCAAATTTCTTCAATTTTATATCTTCTGGGGTAAAATTGTCAGTCGAAAATTTATGGGACAAACTTGCCAACGATCACAAGTTATTTTATCAATTTTGTCTTTTTTTCGTCTTTTGTATACAAATACTGCAGAAATATCGTCATTTGATTTATCACAAAGAAAAAATCGTATTTCAAGAATAACGCATATAATTTGCTATTAACTCCTTTCTACGAAATACACAATATTAATTCGAAGTTACTCTTCATTTATGTATCATTAGTATTTCAATTATTTTGAACAGATTTTATATCATAATACTAGTACACATGTATGAAAAATAAAACAATAAGTACACTTTGATTAGATAACAATCTTATTATTAAAGTTATCAAATTTGAGTGCAAACCAAAGTGGTTTAAATTATATTTTTTCTAAATAAAAATCAAAAGGTTTAACACAGGTAAGCCTGTTGTCATTTTTTATCAGTTAGTTAGAGGATTGGGGCCTGTACGCAGGGGCGGACCTATGTAGGGAATTGGGGTGGGGAGGGGCGGCAGCAGGGGCATTGTCCCCCCAGAAAAGAAAAAAACATATGTATATATTTATGTATAAAATAAATACATATTTATGAATGTGATGCACTGTTAAGGCAAGTAGGTGAATGTCGTTAAAGGTCTGTGTTCGATTCCGCTCAGCGCAACTAATTCTTTAAACTTTTCATGAAAAGTTTCCAATTCTTTTTTCTCTTGGAAGATACTTTTTATATTTTTTTATTATCTTTTCATGATATTTCATTTATTTATCTATTTTAGCTTAGTGGTATGATATTTTTTTCATCTTTTAATAGTAATTCATTTTTTTTGGCATTTTTGTCTAGTTGCATGATATTTTTAGTTTGATCTTTTTATGAAAATTCAATTTACATACATTTGTTAGTTGATATATTTCTTTTTTTCCATTTCATTCTCAAGTTTATTTAACTCTTCCTTTTCATAGTTTTTGTTATAAGGCGTTTTTATGAACTTTGGGTTTATGCAAGCTTCAAATTTTTTAACCTACTGTGAATTTATATGATTTTGTGTTGAATTAAGAGATCAAAATTATAGTATATTGTAGAAGCATAAAACATAGTTTTACCTTTACAATACACATATTAGTGGCACATTCGACTTTTTCAGGTATTCTGTTCCACTTGATTGCATTTTAAATATCTTTATTGGCTATCTAAGAATTCATACTCTGAAAAAAAAAACTGTTGATATGTTTTTTCACCATTTGTTGGATGAACTTATAGTATTACTTCATCTTATATTAGTTTTTTTTGTCATTTTATTAAAAACCCAAAAAAAATTTGAATTTTCTACCATAAACCTTAGAGAAAATTATAGTATTAATTTATTAAGTTAACTTATGTTATTTCATCAAAAATCGAAAAAATCTACAATTTGTGATTAAAAAAATCTTGGACCCCCCAACAAACATCGTCTAGGTCCGCCCTGCCTGTACGTATCTCTTCTCTTCTTCTGATGATCGAGGAGGAATTTTCATTATATATAATTCCTCCCTACACTGACCAAATGATCATGTGATGGATTTATCCAGAGCCAAAATCCCCTGATTTTCTTCATTCATGGAACCTTCTTAATTATACTTATCTTATATATATATGCTGTTTTTCTCCTCTAAACTCAGGACCTAATTAAATATATATGTTACTAGCTTGTTGTGATGTTTGCATCTTGTTGAGGAGAGTGGGGCTGTCCTGTATATTACATCTGCGGAGTTTGTAAAATATCATGAAATGGAGGGCTTTGTTAGTTTGTTAAATTGAGAGTAATCTTATTTTGGCATATAACAATATGTGCTCTTAAATATCTCACAAAACATTTCAAAATCACACTGTCAAGATTGATTTTTTTTTTCATTTTTATTATTATCAAACTTGGTATTTAAATGAGCGGAGTTTAAACGAGTTTTACTGAGTCCAACATTAGCTCGAATAACTTGATACTTTTACATATATTTAGTCAATTTTTACTTATGAAGTCTAGCTTAAATCGGGTTTCAAAGCCTATTACACCAAAAAAAAAAAAATCAATAAAGTCTAATTTGGTATATATACCAAACATAGCTTAAACAAAGTTTTATTGATCGAATTCGATTTGGATATCAATATGTAATTGTATATTTTAATTTATAAAATAAAAAGTATGTTCAATCGTTCTTGAAAAAGGGCCCTAAATTTGGATTTCGCCTAGGATCCCCGAAAGAGTTGGGCTGATCCTGAATGAGCTAGGCTCCGCCTGAATTACCCCGACTTGGTCTCTTTGTTTTGTAGGAACTGGCGTACAAGTTATCCATTCTAGATGCTTCACCGATCAAATCCTATCCATATCCGGATGCAGATATTTTATCCCGCATCATCTGGTCTGATATAAATAAAGTTGAGTCTAAACAAGTTCTGATTCGACCCAATGATAGCCCTAAATGCAAGTATAGAATAAGGTTGGTCGGGTACAATTAGAGTTGAGCTTGTAAATTTGAAAGAATCAATTTTTTTTAATAATGAATACATATTACATCAATCATTACTTCATAAATTCTATTCGAATTTGTTTCAATTACTATTGAAATAGAAAAGTAAGTTAAATATAATTATTATAATATCAAATTAGATGAATACCTATAATAATAATGAGAGCTGAACTCGTGACTTATTATTTGTCATAAGATCTCAGCTTCGCCGTTATGCTAAGCCTCCTGTACGTACAACTTTAATTAAGGAGAATAAAGAATGTATAATACGCTACTCGCTTTGTCTTGCACGTTGCGGCGCTCATGCGACTTTTTGGAACACATCAATCGTAAAATTTACTTATTCTTTGCCTATTTCTGTCATTTCTCCCCACCAGTATACGCGTCGATGACTTTATCGTGTGAAAACAGAGAGAGAATTTAGCAAAAAGGAATTTAGATTTCAGCCGTTGCAAGTTGCCAAATATACATACACGATAGAGAGAGAAAAAGGAGAAAGAGAGAGAGAGAGGCTGCTGTGGAGAGCTCGAGATTTTCCCTAAAATCTCGCTCTTAAATTTGTGCTACTAACCTTGTCTTTGAACTCCCTCTCTGTAAGTTTTTAGCTCTTTCTTTTTGTGTGCTTATTTTAATTTTGAGTTAAAGTTATTAAGGGGTTTACGATTATGAGAAATGGAAATAATTCAAATGAGTTGTTATCATCTGGGGAGAAAAGTAATGAGAGCCCAGATGAGGGAATTGAGTTTCAGCAAATGGGTATTGATTTTCTTGGAGAAAAATCGACAAATAATAAAATTAAAACAATTGGTGGTTTTGATCCAAAAAGGGGGGTTGGAAATTCTTGCTCTCAGGAGCTAACCCTTAGCTATCTTTGCGAGAATTCGAAGCTGGGATTTCCTGAAAAGGATCATCAGGGTTTGGAAAAATTAAGTGGTAATTATAATAATAATAATAAGGGAAAAGAAGTAATTGTCTCAGATGAGAATAGAGAGATGTGGGTGGAAAGGGATTTTTTGCAGTTGAATGATAACAAAAGAGGTAGTTTATCTGAATATTTATATCATGAGGGAGAAAATAATAAGGAGAAAAAGGCAAAGGTTGTTGAATCTTTGAACCTATCTTTGGCACCTCCTGATGTATCTGTATCACTCTCCTTGGCTGGGTCTAACGGAAGGCCTAGTAGGAGTATACACTCACTTGGGCCGCCATCTTCTTATAATAATACAAATGATTTCACAGTTTCTTACAACACGCAATCTCACCCGTTTTCACACAATCCAAGTTGCTCCATAACCCTTAATTCCAACACCGAGAATTACGATCATCAGATCTGGAATTGTGGGGAGGGGACTAATGGCTCCGTCCATAGCCGATTTAGGCCAATTGGAGATGGGACCACCTTTACATTGTCAAATCATCATGTGTATAAGACTACTACAAGCTCGGATAATCATTCGTTTTTCCCATCTGAGTTGCCGGCTAGACCAAGAATCGAAGATTCAAGCTCAGAAGATTTAGTACTTGTAGGGAAAGTGCCTTCTTCTTCTAGGCTACCCGAGAGAATAGTTAGAGAAACAGTATCAGAATCTATCCCTGTCATGGCTCAGATAATTCAGGAGCTTACCCAAGAAACAATTGAATCTGCTAAGGAATACTTGAAAAACACCATTGCTAGCCCAGAAAAGAAAGATGAATTATTAGCTCTCCAAAAGAGACTCGAGAGGAGATGCGATCTTACCCATGAGTCACTTTCAAAGTGCCATAAGGACCAACTTGAAATCTTAGTTGCAACCAAGATGGGTCTAGGGAGCTTTTTATCTACCACTTGCAAACTTCCACTTGCGGAATTAGTAGATATTTTCTTGCTTGAAAGGTGCAGAAACATAAATTGCAGGAGGGTACTACCAGTCGATGACTGTGACTGCAAAATTTGCTCCACTAAAAAGGGATTCTGTAGTGAGTGCATGTGCCCTCTATGCTTAAACTTCGACTGTGCCAGCAACACTTGCAGTTGGGTTGGGTGTGACGTTTGTTCTCACTGGTGCCATGCAGCATGTGGGCTCCACAAGAATCTCATAAAGCCCGGCCCGAGCCTTAAAGGGCCTTCCGGGACAAACGAGATGCAGTTTCACTGTCTTGGATGTGGTCATGCTTCCGAGATGTTTGGTTTCGTTAAGGATGTCTTCATGTCCTGTGCTAAGGATTGGGGTCTAGAAAACTTGGTCAAAGAACTCGACTGTGTTAGGAATATCTTCATGGGTAGTCAAGATCGGAAAGGAAAAGAGTTGCACATGAAAGCTGATGAGATGCTTTACAAACTTCAAAACAAGAGGATTACTCCTCCACAAGTGTGCGATTTTATTTTTGAGTTTTTCAATTACACGGATGATGATGGTATGTGTTCTTCAAAAGAGTTGAGCTTTGGAAAAGACTTAATGATGCCCTATCAAAATAGTATTGTTGAGGATGAATGGTCAGTTAAAAAACCTAGTACTACTGCAGTAGTAGTAAAGAAAAAAGACGATGATGGTGGTTTTGAATTTGATAGTAGCTTGGAGAGTCTTGTAAGAATTAAAGAAGCAGAAGCAAGGATGTTCCAGAGTCGAGCTGATGAGGCGAGGAGAGAAGTCGAGAATTTCAGGCGCATGGTGAGGATGAAAACCGAGAAATTGGAACAAGAGTATGCTGAGAAGTTAGCACTATTACATTTACAAGAGACAGAGGAAAGGCAAAGGAAAAAACTGGACCAACTTAAGGTTTTGGAGAACTCACACTGCGATTACTACAAGATGAAGATAAGAATGCAAACCGAGATTTCGGGGTTGTTGAATAGAATGGAGGCAACAAAGCAGCAGCAGATAGTATAGTACCTGTTATTGGGATTGATTGATTTGGCAATATATAATTAGTACTTCTGTTCTGAACTTTGGGAACAGTGTGTATTTTTCATGATTTATTATTATTCTGTTGTATTGGGATTTTGAATATTTTGTTTAAGCTTCAGTTTGTACTTTCTAAATGACATGCTGTTTATATTGTGTGATGACATTTTGTAACAGAAAAAAGGAACATTTTGTAATTGTGAGCTGATGCTCTGCGTTGGGCATTACTTTTTCATTTTCGAATTGCTTGTAATTGATATTGATGTGGATATTTTTATTGGTTTGGGTTATCGATCCAAATTGTATTGATTCAAGATAATTCGTATCTTCCGACGAGGTCACAGCCTGCAAAATGAAGAAAGGTGAACTGGGTTTCGCTAGTCCCGGCATTGTATGTTCGATGTTTAAGTAATATATTATTATTTACTTATTTTTAGTCATGCGTATATGGGATGTTACTTATTAGAAAGAAGAACAAATAGAACAACTAATTCTCTAGCTAGCTAGCTTATCTGTTGCTGAATCTTGTTGAGGTTCATGAAATTATCGTTTATATATATATATAAAAAAAAGAGAATAAGGAAAATAGTAAATCAATTGCATGATTAATTAATAATGAATGACCAAAGGTTAATATTGTCTACAAATAAGCTTTGCTCTGGCAAACAAAGAAAAACTAGCTTTGACAACATCACCAACAATGGATAAATTATCTTGAGTTATAATTTGAACGTAAAGACGTTGGATTAAAGTTCCTTCACTATGACTTTGAATTTAGGTGAAAAATAATACTTATAATCAGGGGTAAATGCAAAATACTCCACTGTGTTATGATAAACCTGCAAGAAACTACCATGTGAAATTTTTATTGCGCCAAAGTTCCTTGTGTTTTCAAAAACCCTGCAAAAAACACTCATTTTGTGTCATTTTGGATCGACATATTTCAAGAAATCATTTTTAAAATACTTCATGTTGGTCCCTACAACTTCACCTGATATATTTTAAAAATGATTTCTTGAAATATATCGATCCAAAACGACCTATTTTTCACAAACTGGGTGTTTTTTGCAGGGTTTTTGAAAACACAAGGAAGTTTGATGCAATAAAAATTTCACAGAGTAGTTTCTTGCAGGTTTAGCATAACACAAGGGAGTATCTTACATTTCACCCCTTATAATCAACAGCTCTTTATTTAATTAAGGGAATGATATGCATAGAATAACTAACTAAAAATATCACTAGTCTAAGTCCATTTTTTTGGTCCTTTGAGTGTGAAGGCAAGAAGATTTTACCAAATCAAACCACACGCAAATGACACAAAGACAGAGAGCACTCATTGTCAATATATATCATAATCAATTAAATAGACAGTTTCAAACAAGAAATCGAATGTGTGAAACTGAATTATAAAATTTTCTTTCCTCTTTTCGTCTCTTCGATCCAAACAAAATAAACAAGGGACATACATATATATACATAGAAAATAGAATATGTAATTCTTAAGAAAAGAAAAAAAAAATGAATGATGGAATTGTGCAGAGGGCTCTTGGCAGCCTTGGTAAAGGGTTTGACTTATGCTCTGATTTTCGTCTGAAATTTTGCAAAGGAAAAGAAAGGCTAATTCTACTGAATGAAACAGACACCAGAGAACTCTCAGTTCCAGGTTTCGGATCATTTCATAATGTTTCCATCGACATAAAGTGTGACAAAGGTGAACGTACCAGGTATCAATCAGACATCCTCGAATTCAATCAGGTATTAATTAATTTGTCTTTTGATCAGTTTTCAGAATTTTTAATTACTATTAGTACTACTACTTTTAATTGTTTATTATATTTCTAGATGTCAGAATTCTTCAACCAGAAATGCTCAGTGCCTGGAAAGATTCCATCCGGGTTGTTCAATTCAATGTTTGGATTTCAGAGTGGATCTTGGGCTATAGATGCAGCAAACACTAAATATTTAGGACTTGATGGATATTTTATTGTACTTTTTAATGTACATGTTGATCGGTATCCCCTTATTCTTGCCGATCATGTTAGAAATGATGTTCCTTCTACATGGGATCCATCCGCTCTTGCAAGGTAAAATTAAATTAGGACCTTTTTTTTTCTTTTTACAGGTCAATGCCGTGGTCTTTAATTAAGTGCATTTTGATTTTTCTCCTTAATACTTTTCCTTTTCTTTTCGAGGTTCCAAAATGTTATTTGTCTTTTTTTCGTGGAGTTAGTTGCAAATTATCCTGTGTTATTCTTAAAAGATAATTTATTTACATAAATTAATAAAACTCCCTCTGTTTATCTCTCCCTCTTGTTTTAACATATTCACGGCTGAAATTACCCTCACTTATCTTATCTAGTGTCAATTTTGAGCTCGTATACAACAAACACATTGTCAATGGAGGCAAAATGCCCGTTATCATTTTTCACAGGGAATTATCACACGAAGTTCAACTTGCGAAAATACCTTTTCTTTCGTGCCTCTTTTTTAGAATCACATTCTAGTTAGATAGTTTTAAAAATGCTCGACTAACACATTTTTGATTTACTATTAATTTATGTGATCCTTTTCTGACTGTTTGACCACAAACCATATATACTACTAGCTAGCTTTGAGTTGTCCATATACAGAACATTCAACATTTTTCAGTACTGATTATAGCTAACTGATAAGTCCTCTTGCAAAATAGATATTTAATTAGGTCAGTAATTGTGAAAATCAATAAATAGTTTCAACTGGTAGTTGGCCGATTCTGGTAAGTATATGGTTGACCCACATATACTAATGGCAAAACAAGAGATATATGAACAACTCTTCAGGGAATTGATTTTCTAGATACGATTATTGAATTGAAGCAATTCGTTGTGCTGTTATTGAAATTGAAATTTGGGTTGAAGAATATTTTGATAATTGGTGGCACGATCTGGTCATGTTCAAACATTTTATGTTTATTTATCCAATAGTCATACAAATATATCAAATTAAAGAACACCACAAACATGACATATGCTTTGATGAATTTATTTGACTTTAGTACTTCTAGAAGTCTTTATAAGTTTGTTTATAGAATAACAGTGGTTGAGATATTGATATCGCCTTCAAAGTAAAATGTTCAAACATTTTATGTGTTTTCTTAATTGATAGAAAACTTGATCTTTATATTAAAAAAGTCTTCTTTTTTAATATTTTATATATTAGTTCATCGCACTCAACAAATAATTAAAAATTGATCATTTGTTTCGATCAAGATAGGTTTTAAATATGCTCATGTAAATAAATGATGGTGGACCCACAAATTGTGACACATTTCTACTACATAATTCTTCTAGGAGGCTCATTAGAACGTACTCCATCAATTCACGTATATGGTTGGTTAATGACAATTGCATTATTTTGTGATGTGTGACAGATTCATTGAAAAATATGGAACTCATATAATTGTGGGGTTGAGCATAGGTGGACAAGATGTGGTATTAGTAAAGCAAGACAGGTCTTCTAATATGGAACCATCACAAATCAAGAAACACTTGGACAATCTTGGGGATCAGTTGTTCACTGGAACATGTACATTCTCCCCACATCAATGCAAAACAAAAGAAAAGGTATTTATTTAATTTGCTAATTTTATTTTATTTTAATTATAAGTTGGATGTAATTTATGAGTTCCATATATATAATGGAATATTATATTGCATACATTTTACATACAGACGCCGCAGGCTTTCAACGTTTTCGTTCAACAATCAAATCCTTTCAGCAATTTTGCATCATTCACTGCGAAAGATGTAAGTGGATACTCATACAATCAATTAAGGTTACCTAACTATGTCATTTCCTTATGGTTTACTAGTTCAAACTAGTTGTTACTTGTGATAATGAACCACTGGTCAAAGAAAGAAAAAATATACCCTTTCAAAAGATAATTAAATAATATTTATTAATGATATAATATACCGGACGAATTCAATGTTGTCTTGTCATGCTTGACGGTAAATAAAAGTTTATTCATATTAGGAAAGTTGTACGTGCCTAGTTAGTTTAATGTTGTTTTTTTGTAAATTAGAGTAAAATTAATTTTATTATGTCATAAAATATAGCAAATTAACCCCTTTTTCACTTATTTAATTCATTTTTCACCGGCTTAACCTATTTTTAGCCGGATTTTTTTTACTATTTACCCATTTTTATCGTTTATAAACTAATTTCATTATTTTTACAATTTTGTCCTTTTGTTTTTTCCGTTTTAAAACACTATTCTGCCAGTTTCACCTTATTTTTTGTAGGTTAAACTCTTTTCTTTAACTGATTTTTTACATGTTTTTATCGTATTAATCCATTTTCACCTATTTCACACATTTTTTCCATTGACTTTACATGTTATTTTCACCAATTTCACCTGTATTTTCATTGATCTGACACGTTTTCACTGACTTTATTCATTTTTCACCGATTTCACATGCTTTTCATTGATGTTGTCATTTCACCGGTTTCATCTTTTTTTCAAGAATTAATTTCACCCGAATTTTCATCGATTTCACATTAATTTTCATCGATTTTAGGGGCACTTTTTTTACTGATTTCACCCAAATTTTCACCAATTTCGCCAAAGTTCACCAATTTCATTCGAATTTTCATCGATTTCACAAATGATTTCATAGATTTTTTTTATCGATTCACCTTTTTCCACCAATGTTGAATTCACCAGTTTTTCACGAAAATAATTTCATGAAAATTTGAGGTTATGCATTGTCTTGATATTATTGAATATTCTTTATATTTTCTATTCTAAACAAAGTAAAAATACGTAATTAGCTAAGTCCTAAGTTTTTTTTTAATCTTTCATAGTAAGCTGCGATTCAATTTAAATTTTTTTGTAACATAATTATATTTAAGATAATTTCATTATAAATTTGCAAATTTAGAGTGTTTATGACTTATGTTGTACTAAATCTTTAAATTAACATATTCTTACTCAAATAAATATTGATCTAAAATATAAGATTTTTATCTATATTTTACGTGCTATTTAAAATAATAGTGTTTTTTCATGGTTCATTTTTATCTATCTATTATAAGGAAGAAAATTAAAATTACGAAAATTGATGTAAGAGAGTATTTATAAATTTTAGGAGTTTATGTAGGAGATAATAATAAGACTTCATGTCTAATTATATCTCTTCAATTAATTTTATATATTTATCATTGAATTAAACATCACTTTACTATTCAAATAAGAGTATTTTAGTCAGCACAAAAAAGTTAAGAAATATTCATGCTTTTATAATAGTAGAGATAATAGTATCTATTAAATCACTAATTAATGACACAAATGGTCATCATATTATATATTATTGAGTAAAATGCAAAATATCCTTCCATTATTTCTAACTAGCAAAAAAAGTTATATTACTTTTATTAGCCAAAATACCTTTGTGTTAATATTCTTTTTTATATATTTATGCATATAGGATTATTGTTATAATTATTTTAAAAGAACGATTGAGTTATTGCCTATCTTGTAAGTCTATAAGTGGTTATTGTCATTTTTTTGCAAACAACTACATATTTTCATATTTTATTACAAAGATCAGAAACTTTTAGGGGTATATTTGTCACTTCCTTTACAGATCTTGAAAATATTCGCACTTAGAATGGGTAAACCACAATGTGAACTCGGAGGTGGTAAATCTTTTTATTTCACTACTTGTCAGAGTAAAAGTTGAAATAATCAACGTTTATAATATGAGATTAACATTATTTGTTTAAGTATCAAAAAGAAAGTTTTGAATGCATGTGAAAGTGGGCTCAAAATTAGACGACTTTATTTATGCTGCCTGCAGGGAATAAGCGTAACATGTTCAAAAAGAGGTGGAGATTTATCAGTGAATTCACACTGTGAATGGCTTCTAACAGTTCCATCATTGCCAGATGCAATTCATTTTAATTTCATTCCAATTACTTCTCTACTTAGAGGTGTCCCCGGCAAAGGTTTCTTGTCACATGCCATCAATCTATACCTTCGCTGTAAGTCCAAATTAAATCTATATATGTTTGTATTAAAATATATTAATTGTCATTTTTATTTAAATTAATGATGAACAGATAAACCTCCAATAGCTGATTTAGAGTACTTCCTGGACTTTCAATCACACAGAGTTTGGGCCCCAATTCACAACGACCTTCCGTTGGGCCCAGTTACTAAAAACAAAGCCTTTCAAACATCAGCCCTGCATTTCAATTTCATGGGCCCCAAACTCTATGTAAATAATACTCAGGTAGGGGTAACCAGCCTCCAGGCTCAATATATATTAAATTAAAATAGAGTTTTTTTTTTTTTTTTAAAAAAAAGTTTTTCAATAAATAAGGGAGAAAGTTTTAATATTTAATTTTTTTTTTTTTAAAAAAATTTGAGAGAAAAACTTGTATGGTAAGCTTCTCTCAGAAAACATAAAATTTGTTTGTTTGACTTTTCAGATAGCACCACAACAATGCTATCTGAAAAGCGAAAACAAACCGAGATTTCCGAAAATTCTAGCTAGCCAAGACCAAATTCATTTATTTAGGTCTCTAAGTTAAATTCCGAAAATAGGTTATTGTAGGAAGCAAGCCGGTTACTGGAATGCGGTTATATCTGGAGGGTATGAAATCCAATAGGTAACACTCTAATTAATCAATCATTGTATTAATTATATATCCATAATTAATTAATTATCTCATAATTAATCAAATGAGTGCAGGTTAGCTATACACCTCCAGCACTTGGTAAGTCCTCCAGTTCATCTACAAGACAAGATAAACGAACATGTCCAAATATGGCGTGGCTCTGACCAAGTAATAGACAATCATCTTTTCTTTGAACCGATTCAGTGGAAAAAGTTTTCTCACATATGCACGGCTCCGGTTAAGTACGACCCGAAATGGCTAATTCCAGGTCAAGACACAACAGCCTACATTGTAACCGGTGCTCAACTACAAGTAAAGAGCAGTGTGTTGCACCTCAGGCTATCATTCTCTACAGTTGCAAATTGTTACGTTGTGCAGTCTAATTGGATGCAATGTGCATCGTCCCAAAACTTGTACAACCACTCTATCAAGTCGGGGAATAGTTTTTTTGCGTTATCTGGTAGTAGTGGTAATACTATTGCAGAAAAGGAAAAACAAGCACAGGTAATTAATGTGGACTCGGGGGTTTATCCTACGGGACCGCCTGTGCCAATACATACGCAGAAGCTATTCAAGTTTGTTGACACGTCACAGTTGTCTCGAGGGCCATTGGATAGTCCCGGACATTGGTTGGTGACGGGAGCTAAATTGGATTTGGAAAAGGGAAAGATATGCTTGAGGGTGAAATTCTCTTTGCTCAACATTTGTTCTTCATGAAACTTTAGTTAGTTGATTATAAGAAGAAGGGAATAGACTATAAAGTACAAACTAAGATCTAGTCACTTTTAGGTTATGTGATGAAAGAGTTGTGAATTGTATTTGATGCTGTAAATAGGATGTATTGGCATATGCACACATAAAAGAAGAATGAATTACAAAAGGTGAATATGTCATTTTAACACTTAAAAATGAACATTATTTGTCTAAATAATAGTACAAGGGGAGTTTTGTAAATTAATGTGAACGATGGCATTTTGGTCTTGAAAATAGTCAGAGTCAGTTTCAACATGGATAAGATAGACATTTGTAGCCCTATTCCCCCCTATCACACTATAGATGCACAAGAAATTTCTCAAGAAATAGATCAGCAAATCCACCTTTGAATGGTGTGGATTATAAATGATTTTTAATACTACTTGGTCGTAAGAACTTAATTCGTTTGACCGGTATATGGACTATATGCTACCAAACGGCATATTAGTTAGCATGTATTGCCAAGTCTAATACTCGGCCCCTATTAGGCCCTACCAAACGAAAAATTATTTAGTGCAACTGCTGCACCACGTCATCAAGTACACGTGGTGCAGCCCACCAATACACTTGGGACACGTGGAGTGATAATCCACATCACCCATGTTCTGGCAATGTGAACACAATTTTTTGAAATCCTATTTTTTTGGAACATGGCCAGAATATGGGGTGATGTGGATTATCACTCCACATGTCCCAAGTGTATTGGTGGGATGTACCACGTGTACTTGATGACGTGGTGCAGCGGTTGCACTAAATAATACCAATCGTCCCCTAAAGTAATTGTGATGACATCACCTTAATACATCAATATATAAGCAAAGTGATGGGGTGTAGTATACATGTAAGGTGAAACTTAATTAAAAAAGAAAATGTGTTGATGACATTATCAAGATATATAGATAGGCATAATGATTGATACATAACATCAGTTATATGTATAAGATTTCCTCGAATCATCCAATGCTAGAGTTGGTAGTTGATGTTAATACAAAATCTTGAAGAAGCACAAGTTTGGCTCTTCCCTCATACTCTTGTGGCAAGGTTTCTTCACCAATATCCATGACCAATTGTCTTCTTTCCTCCTCATTACTCACAATAACAATCTGTATGGATGTAATATCATTAAATTTGTTAACACCTAGTCTATTAACATATATATATATATATATAGGCAGGAGCTTTTGAAACAAAAAACCATCAATCAAAATTCAGTCAAATAGATCTTATCATAATTCTTGTTAAGCTCATCATAATATATATCCGTTTTCATATTTATAAATATAAACGGGATACGTAACAGTCAATATAACACAATGCATATATGGTGTATCTGCTAATTAAGATGAACACAATTGTTAGGGGGTGGCAAATGGATCACTCAAATCGGACCCGATTGGATCCTTGCTGATCGGATTCCAAGTGTATCCAATCGATTGACAAATTTACACAAGTAATATGGATTCGTCCTGGATCCATAGTGGATCAATTACAGATTCATGATAAATCCACCATGGATCATAAGGATCCTCTCTCACCCCGCCACTCATTGATAAGGGATGCATCTGCTACCAAAAAAAAATTGAGGGACGAACGTGCAAAAGTTGGTCGATAAGGAGGGCGAAAAGTGTGATTCACTCTTTAATATTATCACATGAATGTTTATATTAGAGCATAAGTTAAATAGAATGACTACAAAACCAGATAATCCAACAGTAATTGTACAAAAATGAAATGTACCTTTTCTAGAGTAGCTTTCTCAAGAAATCGTGAAACCAATCTCCAAACACTTACGAAAAACCGAGGCATGTGGAGTAGGTACAACTTGGCTAAGCGCTCCGGATAGTATGATTGTAAGAATTGAAAACCAGTGATCATACCCCGAACATCAATGTTCTTGTATGAAATTTGTTCGAGATCAAGAATCCCGATCATTTTCTCATTTCCTATTTCTTTTCCTTCTCTAAAAGAACTGAAATAAAAAAGATACAAATCTTAGTAGTAAGATCAAATTATGCACATGTTTGTCTCACTTTTCAGAGAGCATTTTGATTCTCTATGAAAAAGCCAATCAACTTATCATCTCTCAATTTTAAAAAATAAACTTATTTAAATAAATAATCTCTTATCTAAAAAACTACACAAATCTATTTCGATTGACATGATATTATAACATATATCTTACACTATTTATCTTACATAAAAAATATATAATTTGACATAAATTAACTTATCTTTTACATTATTTCTCTTATTTACGTAATATCTGAAAATCCTCCTTATTTCTAAAATATAAATCCTTAGTATATCATTATAGAGAGGGCAGCGAGAAATGAGATGTTTTGGGGGATAACAATTGGAATCGTTTACTTATTTTTGGTGTATCATTCAGTTTAAGGTTCAATTACAAACATATAACATGCTTAGGAGTGTTAATGAGCCGATAGTTTCAAACACATATATAAAGCTTGATTTGAATTTTGAATTGAGTTCGAAGTTGTGTTTGAGTTTGTTTGATTGTTAAACGAACCGAGCTAGAGTAAGATTTTATCGAACGAACTCGATTCAAGTATTGGCTTGATATCTTTACATGTATATTGAATCAAACTCAAATAAAAATTTGTCAAACAAAAACTATGTAGTTGAAGCTTGGTTAATATGTCTGACGAACCAAACTCAAATATAGTTTCCTCGAATCAAATAGTTTAGTTTGTTTTTTATCCTACTAACATGCCACTAGAAGTATTATAATAGTGTTATGTTTATGTAAAGCAATATTACGAAAATGAAGAAATTTTCTACTTTAATTGTTTTAGAAATTTGAGAGAAACAAGCCCTATTATACCTTGCAAAGGTTTTGTCCAGTATATGAACCACAAATCCTGCACCATCACAACATCTTCAATCAGAAAACACCACCATACATGTTATTAACTGACAAATGACCTATTTAATTAATTAATATACTGGTCGACGTCAGAATATTAATTATCTTATGAGGAAAAATCAATACAGTATATCCCCAAATAGCTAGATGCCTTTGCAAAGATCCCGTTTTAAGAGCTCATTAAATTACAAAATTATATATATATATATATATATTCAATGGTGGTACTGGTAATTTATCAAAAAAAAAAATGGTGGTACTGGTAGATATAAATATATATATATATTGCCTAACCATGTGAAGCAATTATTCAATGGTCCCACCTGCATGCCAAATAAGTCGGTACACAAACAAATTGTTAATGGGCTTCAGATTGTCAAAACTCTACACTAATTTCATCATGAGAATTAAGCTCATCTAATAATATTGAAGGTTAAAAATAAAAATAAAAATAAACTAATTAAATGTAAACCATTAAAGAAAATGGGATGGATAAGAATTAGTATATAGTATATAGTTACGCTTGAATTGGAGGTGATCCTTGGCAGGGAAATGCTTGTTGACTTTGACTATTATGAGTGGGTTCCCTGTTTTTGATAGGCCTTGTAAATATATTTTATTTGCACTTAATTCATCTTCAACTTGAGAGTCAGGAATGCAGTTTAGAGGAACAAATGAATCCCTCCAATTTTTCCACTGAAGAAACATTTTTGCAGATTTATCTGTGTCCATTGATCTTGCAATCAAGAATCTGATAAGCGTAGGGTCACCATACATCTGAAATTTTGAATCGTTCATTGTCAAGATTAAGATTTGAATAGGTAAAAGTAAGAGTTACAAGAAACAAGTAATACATACATACATACATACCTCAGTTGAAGAACCGAGCTTTTCAACTGATTTCCTCATCTGGGCTACTACTACTGCCAATTCTCCATCTTGGTCCATCTGTCCTGTCGATGCCATGCCACAAAGATGGATGTGTAGAGAGAGAGAGAGAGAGAGTTACTTCTACTGCAATTTATTTTATATAATAGATGCTCATTTGCTTTTCTTTTTTTTTTTTTTTTTTTTTTTTTTTTTCTTGCTCGCTATTGCACGTAGGGTACATACAATTAATTTAAATGTCTACGTTTTTTTCACGGAATTGGTCCATTGATTAAATATATTTTGTCAAAAGAATCTTTTTATATTCAAATACTTAATATAATATCATCAATAACTTCCACGATAATTAATCTAATATGAAAAATTTGGACTGGTTTTATAAACTAGGATAAACAATCATTGGACATGACAAAAAGTACGAGTTAAATTAATGAAATACAAGTGATTCTAAATTGTGCTTTACATTTTTCCACGACATAAAATATAAAATTCATCTATGATTAAATCAATTTCAAAATCTTGATAAGTTTTCTTTTCAATAGCCTACGTCATAGGATATGGATATCCGTAATTTATCTTTAAATAATAGATTTTCCATGGTGTGCTTGGATATATGTTACTAACTACTAACTGCATTAAATAGAATATGTTTGAATAAAAAAATTTAACATGGTCCACAAACAAAGAGCAATCAACCAATAAGGCAATAACCCAAGTGTGTTGGTGCTTGTATTCAGATTCTCCTAAAACCCAAAAAATCATTATCAATCCAAGCAGAATTGTTATTTTACCAAACAAACAAGTATCAATAATTAACTATTTTAATTACTTGGTTGCCTCATGAAGCAAATATGGAGCCTCCTTTGTAGTTATTGGATTGGATGCCAACAACCACTGTTGGGTTGGGAGACATATGGATGACCATCCCAGTAATTAATGCAGCTAAAGAAAATTCTTATGACTTGAAGAGCTGCTAATTAAAGAAAATTAAGGCTTTTTCACTTGATAACAAAATGATTTGTAGATCAAGACAAGTAAACATATACATACATACATACTATAAACTTAATTATTTACCTAGTCAGAGAAAACACTCATCAGATCATTTGAGGAAAAATGACGTAGCCCCACTTTCAAGCTTTCCATGGTTGGCTCCTGCTTCACTTTGTTACCATTATTCTCCGCGAAAAACTTTGAACGATTTATATTGCTCATTTGCAATTCCTCCTCTTCATCTACAGCAAATCGGCTAGGTATGGATGTTCCCTTACCAATATACACATCATTGCTAATTTGTCCTTGATCAAGCACACGAGGATTATAAGAACCTTGAATACTGGGGGACTGCTGAGATGGAAGCACCACGCAAGAAGGCTGAACATTTGGCATACGACTCATTAACATACTAGTATCTGTTTCCACTACATTTTCTAGATTGCACATGTCTCTAGGGTTATTGGACATCCACGTCCCAAATGTTGCTGAGTGTATATCCTCATTAGACATGATGTTGGATGAACATTTAATCTGAGGTTGGCCATAAGCCACATTTCTATCCACAGGGAGAGATGCATATAGTAGAGATGACTGATCCATAGCTGGCAAAAGTAAGTTTCCTTCTGGTCGAGATAAAATTTCAGCTTGTAGAGCCACTGTCAATGTCTGTGGAGGAAGGTGGCCAGAAGCTGCCATTGCTTGAATATCAAATCTTCCAAGAGAAGCCTGTTGTTGCTGAATTTGCTGCACTTGCCCACAATAGGAATTAGCTGGAAGGCCACCCTGTAGTTGAGCTACAACACTCAACCTCTTTAAATATAGTCTAAATTTCTGCAAATTCACATCATAATGCTAAAACTAAGAAAAGACAAAAACATGAACAAGTATAAAAAAAAAATTACATCAAACATCACCAATCTCATCAATTCCAGGTTTACACACTTCAACCACCATATGTGAAAGCGTAACAAGTGTAGTGAGACTTAATCCATATCAGATTACATAAGATATCTGATTTGGGGTATTGGTAATATGCTGCATCAACTTAAAAGTCCAATCTTTACTTATTTTGTTTTCCGATATTTTTATGTAAAATCAGCACATAAATGATGCAGAAATAATAGTAAATAAACTAGATGTGAAGAGAAAATCAGACCTGCAAATGACTTGCAACATTCTCCCTCGTCAAGCCTGGAACATTCATCAATTCAAGGATTCTCTTTGGTACAGCCTCTGCAAGGACCCAAAAAGGATTCAGTCTTATGATGAATGCAAATCATACCCCTGAAATGATTAAAAAATAACAGATAAACAGGCTTAAGTGAAAGTTCGTACTATCAATGCCGACTTGATTAACAGCACTAACAAATTGCTGATGGAGCTCCAATGACCAGACTACACGAGGTTTTTTTGCCATGGTAGGGTCATCATTTTCCAATTCTTTGTCGTCTTCATCTTTAGTGTTCCTCCTCTTCTTTTGTGACTTGAGTACCCCATCTGCCCCTTCATTCACAGAAGAAGCATCATTTTCTGCATCAGCAATCGCTCGCTTTTCAAAATCTGTGTCTGAAGTATCATTTTCTTTGCTTTCTTTCCACTTTTTTCTGACAACATGCTGCCAAATATTTTTCACCGCTTCATCTCTTATAGGCTTAATCAAGTAATCACAGGCCCCATGCCTTATTCCTCTCATGACAAGGTTTGTTCTTCCATCTGCTGACATCACTGCACAATAGAACACAGAGTTAGCTAATAATAACCATATAAAAAGCCTTAGCACAAGATATATTACTTACTTATAACAGGGAGGTCCATTTCCAACCCAACTAGTTCAAGAAGTTTGAAGCCATCCATATCAGGCATGTGGACATCGCTTAGTACAATATCAAAACCACCTTTCCTTTCCCGTAATAAGTTCAAAGCAACCTTAGCTTGGGAACAACTGGTAACTGCAAGAATCCAGCCCTTTGATTTTACTTCAGTAAATATATGTTACAACAACAAAAATCATGACTGAATGTAAAACTGCTCTTAAAGACAGCACTGACCACTGATCTAAAACTTTGCATCATGGCGTTGTAAAAAGATCAGAAGAAGCAGTCATTATCACAAACTTTGTTCAGAACTCTTACTCCTTTCAGAATGGTAAAAATTATTCAAGGAATGAGAAGATTGCAAACGTTGAAAATGCTCGGAACATTGTGTGCACCAGTTTGTGTTGGCTAAATAAGCTTAAAGTAGTTCAAAAGGCAAGCCATTTTGATCCAATCCTCATAGATAAATTGTCAAGTGAACCTTTAAAAAAATAGTAATATACATGGAAAGAATCATAGAGCACATTCTAAAAGCTATTGCACGTATAATGATGGCTAACCATTACTCCCAACTTGGAAGATAAAAAATATAATAACAAAAAGAAAGATAAAAAACACCACATTCTTTCACATATTAACTTGCCTCATGTATGGTAAATTCCTAAGTACCTATTTATGTATAATAAGAAATTTATTATTTTTTTTTCCTGTCAAAATAATAACAAACTCTAGTAATGAACTCAAAAGATCTCATAAAACATTCATTTGAGTTGGGAACAGTCATGTCGAATCCAGATTAAATATTAATTAACTCCGGCAACAATTAGGGTTGGAAAGTAGAATCACCAACAAGAAGATGGATCACTGCTCTTGTTTTCTTATAAACTAGCAACTGATACACAAATTTGAGCACTCGTGAAGAGCTGCCTGCAACTTCTTCAATTAAAACAAAATAATAAATAAATAATTAAGAACAACTGACTAACTAACCCACCGTTGTACATGCACTTTCGAAGCATTTGCTCGAGCACTCGCAAGCATACTAAGTCATCGTCCACCAATAAAACCCTCAGCCCCGACGGAAACTGTTCAGGCACCACCGATTTTCCGCCGCCGCTCGTGCACGACATTGCAGAAAAAAATTCGAAAAAAAAAAGAATATCACAAAATTAGAAGGCACTAAAAATCTAGCTTCACACAGTACTTACACCTACAAACAACCCGTAACCGCGAAAATGAGCTTCAATCAAGGAATTCAACTCTCGGATCTGAGGTGAAGTCGGGAACGGTGGAGGGCGGAAGGGGAATTCGAGAGGGAGGGGAATAGTGGATTGCAAACAGGAAGAGTAGAGAGATTCAATTATTTACTGTAAAAAGTTCTAGCAAAATAAAAACCATTAAGCAATCGGGAAAGACTAGAGCAAAATGCAAAAAAGGCCCTGTATTATTTATAATTAGCAGAAAATCTTCTTGTCATTTTTACTAGCTAAAAACTCCTCGTGTTAGTATTTTATTAACAAAAAAAAAAACATGTTATCATTTTATTAGCTTACACCAACTTGAAAGTTGAGAGTTGACCACAGAGGGGTTAATGCTGATTATTTAAGTTTACAAGGGGAGTTAATTTTAATTATTTTAATATATAATGGATTATTGTCAACTTTCTAAAATGAATAGTCGGGGTTTTACATTTTATTCTAAAAATAAATATAGTAGAATATTTGTCACTTTACGTACAAATTATGAAGAATACTCGCAATTTGAGCGAATAAAACACAATGCACCTTTGGAGAGGAGGTAAATAATTTTGACTTGTTAATATATATGTTTTTTTTTTGCTAATAATAATAACATGTGGAGTTTTTTGCCAATTAAAAATAATACATAGGGTATTTTTGCATTTCACCCCAAAAGACTTTAATAAATACAAATGTTTTTTCACAATTGAACAACTTCTTATCTCGATTATTAAAAGAAAAGGAAGAAGAAAAAAAACTTATAATCTCTAATTAGCTTTTAGCATTAACCTTCTCTGTTTTGGGTTTCAGACAGTGTAAAAATATTTGCATAAGATGTAAAAAGTAAAAATATTTACATGAGATGTAAAACACTGTAGCACAAATGGGTGATTTGGATCCACAGATTGTGTTATTCTTAGGGATTTGAAGGACTTTTTGAGTTATCCTCTCTTTTCCTAATTTTAATTAAAGTTTATCATTTGAATTTCTAGAGATAAAATGTACGATTTTAATTTTTCGAAATTGGTAGTTTTTATTAATGATTTTAGAAAGAAAACAAATAAGGATAAAGCTAAGTGATTTTACTTTAAAACAAAATTATTATTTGAGTGAAATAGGATAACTGACATGTTAATTTATATCAAATCAAAATAGAGTTTTTTTTCAGAGATAAGAATAACATTTCCTAAGAGTAAAAAACTACTTTTTTGTTTGGCTTTTCAAAAATCATTGAATGCTCGGAAAATCAAACAAAGTGCTATATGAAAATCAAACAAACTAACATATTTGTTTCGCTTTACATGAAATATTTCAATGCTATAAGAAAAGCCTAACCAAAAAAAAGTTGGCTTAGCATAAAAGTTTTCTCTCAATTTTCAAAAACAAAATCCTCTTAAAAAATTCTCTCCTATTTTTTCTTTTTTTTTAAAAAAAAAAGAAAAACTCTATTGAATAACAAAAAAAAAGAAAAACTCTATTGAATAACAAAAAATGATTAATTAAAGTAAGATAATAGAATTAGTAATATAAACATACCGTACGTGGTGTATTGATTGATATTAAAAAAGTCCAATTTGGAATTTGGTATTGAAGAAATCGCAATAATTGGCCTGATACGAATTTAACTAATAATAAATACACCGCTGTGTGTAGGGCTATCTCGTCTCGTCCTACCAAGAAATTATTTCATTCTGGTGAGTAATTGAATGAAAGAGGATTCGGATTATTTGATAATTCACCTATTTTGTTGTACTCTATTATTAGCTTGAGTTCCCCTTTTGACGGAAGAATATTTATTGAGGAATATATCAGCGGTCCCTTGTTTGATCAGCCTCAGTAAATGTACATTTTTTAGTTGTTGATAATTCTCAGTAATTATTGTGAAAATACAAACTTAACGGTTTCTTGGAGGAAGGATATTTTGACTGATAATACCTGCTACACAGCTATGCTGCAAAAGGGAAGGAACCTAAATCCGGACCCTTCTTTCTTTCATCTTTTTCAGAAAGGAAAAAAAAAAAAAACTCTTATTTAAGTCGAATGATAAACTTATAGTATGATCTAAGAGGAAATCATAACATAAGCATAACACTGCCAGATTGGCTTCATTTTCAAATTCTCAATCGTCAATCTAATGGAGCAAACGAAAGAAAATGTTAAGCATATAACAAAATGAATAGATGATTGAGTAATGAATGAATGAATGAAAGTAAAAATGTGGTAAAGATTGATATATGTGATGACGATTATGATCACTTCCATGCAACTGAGTCGATTTCATCGCGCGCGGACTTGTAGAGTTCAAGCCTTTTAGCTATAGTCTCCCTCTTTTCCATGAGTGAAGGATCTTCATCCAACATTTTACCAAGTTGCTCCTTCTCCCTCCTCCCAATTTGAGCATAGAATTGATTTAGAAGTGATCTTTTAGCCTCTCTTACTTGACAATAAACAACAGCCTTTGGAATAGTGTTCTTCAAGGTATCGCAAACCATATTAATATATGCAGTCACGTTTGTACCTATAGTAATTAACACAAGGCGAGCTACATTCAGAACAAGAAATACTACTATATTCTCAAATACTACACCTACTCTATTAATGCACTGCATACCGATTCTCCTTAGATGATTGTCAGTGTATCGATCTGCATTTGGACCCGCTGAATTTGGGGTTTTCTCTGGCTCAGTTTGAAGTTTCCTAAAAAACTCAACTGTTAGGTAAGAAGACTCCATGTCCACTAGTCGTAAAACTGTTTTACGACTTTCATCACGAAATTTCTCCAATGCATCATTTGCAGCTGCTGCTATATCAGATTGCAGAGTCGGGAAACGTTTCAGTTCCTACATGAACCAAACAATAATTCTTATAAATTCTTGTACAAACTACATATTTATTTTGCAATGCAGAAAAAATGACATTCAGCAAAGAATTCTCAAAGTAAATTTTTTTTACCTCAGTTGCTGCAATGGACTTCCTCACAAGTTCTTTCAGAACAAAATGCACCTACAAAAAACATTAGAAATATAGTGACATTTCAATATTCGATAAAATTCAGAAACAACCATATCCAACATATATATGTAGTTCTAAACAAAATAAAAGTGAGATCAATCTGTCATACGCGGTAAGTAACTCCGTACAAAAATATATAAGAAAGAGGAACTTTTCTTGCCGAATACAAATATCACAAAAATGTCATTTTAGATCTTACTTATTCATTGATAAATATCTCAGTCCTATGAATTCCAAGCACATGCAGAACACAAAATGAAATGAGAGACTCGTCTATTTAACACCTCACTTCATGACAAATCAATTATTCTCGTATTCTGCAGACTTCGGTGAACTTGGTGTGCAGAAGCTTAATATTTAGCTTCCTAAGTTATTTTGTGTTTACCTGTCTTCAACCGTCAAAAGAAGATGTAACCCGTAACCCAGTTGCAAAGTATAAGTGGGGTTTACATCTCACTCTCCAATATTATAACGTAAATATACTTGTTTTAATTATTCAAAAGACAACCATTATGGGAAAAATCTACAAAAGCATCGGGTGTCTCTCTATTATAATGTAGCTAAACATCAAACTCCATCATAGAATTACTTTCCTAAAGAATTCTGTACAAAAACAGATTTCCAACTTTTTCAGTTTTCCTTGTTTTGTTATCTACTGTAGAAATGATGCACCAAAGACGAGAAATAGGAGTCGGAGTAAAATAAATGAATAAGTTCAAATTACAAACTACACAAGTCATCATTAAGTATTCATGAAACACATGATCATATCTAAGATTTATCAGAAGAGAAACATCAATCATTTACACAATATATTGAACTAAAAGAGAGAGAGAGAGGGAGAGAGAGAGAGAGAACAATATTTTATAGAAACCTAGAATAAGCAGAATATGGTTGGATTAAAGCGAGGCATCAAGAAGTTATCAGGAATTTGGATTTTGTCAGTAAAACGGAGAAAAGGCAATATATAGAAGCTTAAGTACACATTGATAAACAAGAGGCCAAAAGTTCACATATAAAGACTAAAAGTTGCTACCGCATCAACTGAAGCTTCAGCGGGGCCCTTGAAAAATCCAAGGGATCCATCAATTAGTCTTCTGTATCCTTGTTCAGGAGCTATCAAATGGGGCTGATACCCATCTGCTTCTGAAATAACTTTTCTGACATTATTCTGTGAAAGATGACGATCTAATGGAAGCTTTTTGAGAGCGGCTGGTAGTTGATGATCGAAGACGCCATATATCCGGTCTCCACCTGGCCTCCTGTGAAATTAATGTGTAGCTTTAGACATTCCAAAAGATATGTTGACATTAAGTCATACTAAAAATTACATCAAGAGACATTATTTTCTTAGAGCAAGCAAACAAATGTTGGCAATTCCATACAAAAATTTCATCTTACAAACCTCACTATCTAGTATCTACTACTGTAAGTAATAACAAACTTGTATAGAAGCAACATACTTATTAACTTATCTAGTCCACATTTCACAGTAGAGGAACTTGGAAAACTAAAAGTAGGACTTATAGTATACCAGGTCATAACAAAAACATATTTCTGGACAACATAGCATTGCAAGACCAAAATAATTTAGCGCGCGCGCACACACACACACACAATATATATATATATATATATATATATATATATATATATATATATATATATATATATATATATATTATATTGTGTGTGTATAGAACTGTGGAGCAAATATTGAGCATTACCCTCCATCCAGATGTTCTTTAAATATACGGTCAAATGCGCGACACATTTCCAGAATTGTGTACAGCTGCGCCTGTGGATAAATGTAAGAAACTTCCAACTTATTGTATAAACAAACAACATCTTGGTTAATATCAGTTTTAAGAGTGTCTTGACGTTACCCCTCCATCTACACCAATGGGCCTGCCGATGCGATCCAACTCGGCATTGAGCTCATCAATTGTTTTATTTATTAAGGCAATAATGCTAGGAATGCGCTGTCTAATAACAACCTCCAAATGCTAATACATGCCAAAGGAAGATAGTAATATAGTTATAAAATCTACTTCGTCAAAGGTAATTCAAGGAACAGTTAACCATAAATGATGACATATAAGTTCGGGTGGTGGGTTGACGACATACCTGAGATAGAAGCTTTGCCAAATACTCTGAACCCATTTTATGAGCTAGGTGTCCGTACTCTGGGCTTGATTCAAAATATTCAATCTCCTTCTGACGAGCAGAAGTCATGTTAACATTCTTGTTGATATCAGCTTGTGAACGGTTCACTATTCCAACCCATGGATGCTGGAGCCTGTATGCTCTACCCTCAAGTACCTTAACGAATCATAGAGTTATAAATAGAATTCTGATATAATGAATATTAATATTGCTTTATTACAAAAATATGTATTGTATCATTTCAATCAACAGTAATAATGTAGTGTACTCATATACATCAAGGGCATTGGTTCCTTTGTCCATCAAATCAAGTTTAGTCAACACGCCAAATGTCCTTTCACCTAAAATAAAAAATAACAAATCCTTGTAAGTTAGTCCAAACAATTGAATGTATAAACACACACGCACAGACAAATGGAGAGAGAGAGAGAGAGAGAGAGAGACGAGGTAACTAGCTAATATTAATAGCACCTGTTGGATCAACTTCTCTTGCAATCTTTATGGCATCAGAAGTTGCTATATCTTGGTTAGCAGGAGAGATGGCCAAAATAATGCAATTTGGCTGTAAAGGAAATATTCAAAAAAGGAAAGAAAAGAGGTTAGGAGCAAATTCAGATGGCAATAAATTCCCATTCCACTAAGCGAGGTGTTGCCCACACTTTCTATAAATAAAAAGCCTATAGAAAGCAGAGATTAAATTTAGGTACATACTAAATAAAAACAAGATGGAGAAAGATAATAGAATAGTAGATGTCGCTTTATAATCCAAAACCGTAGATGAAAGAATCTATGCACCAATAATTTTACTAAAATTTGACCATTTTTTTTTGTGAGACAAAGTAGTGTTTTACCTTTTCAACGTAAGACCGCACCATCATTTCAATATCTTCAACAATACTCTCTGACTGCCCCTCTGGGAAATTTAAAAAACTTGTAAGTTGTGTTGTTCCTGTTAATAGTACTATAATGGAATAGAGCATTTAAAGGTGCATTATCTCCTGTACCTAGATATAGATAATATTTGGTGCTCACCTACAGCTACCTTTGTCAACCCAGGAAGGTCGATGAGTGTTAAGTTTACAACTGCAAGAAAAAGAAAGACAAAATAGGTAACATTTACTTAAATTAAAATAAAAGAGTATGATTCAAAAATGTGTTAAAGTGAAGAAATAGAGAGATTGATGACAAAACCAAACTAATTGAAATTAACATGAAATGTGTGCACTAATCAGTCATAATCAGAGAAAATTTGAATTGTCTATTTAATTCAAACCAAATGTCTATTGTAAACTTGAGTTTTCATTTAAAAAGGGTCAACACATAACTATCAAAGAGAACAGGACCTTAATGATTGTCTATATTTACAGGATTTCCTTATAAGCAACATACATGTTAAATATTTCAAAATAGTTGCTTATGTCCATGATAACTACACTGACAATAAAACATAGACCTAAAGTAATCTCTATAACACAGACATAAATTAACTATCCATACAAAGTTGAGTGTTAACTCGCAATAGTTTCTTAAATTTCAACTATCACAACCACCCAGATGTGTTTGTTCTTAAATTTCATCTCTCACGTCCACCCAGATATATTTGTCACGCTCGATATAAGATCTTTATGGTAAGAACAAACTTTCAATTAGAACAGCAATGATTTGATATCCATTTGTTTCCCAGACATCAAAATGTTAAGAGATAACTCCGACAAAATAACAAGCCGTACAGGATTAATAGAACAGCATTGTAGTACCCAGTAATCTTCATAAATTCGACCATAATGAGACTTGAGAATTAAATAAGAGGAAGAGAGATGACAAACCATTAGGAGAATAAATGCTCAAATGAATAGGAATATTAGATATTTGTTTGGACTTCCCAGTTATGCGGTCCGTCTCATCTGCAATCTCCTTACGTACAGCAGCTGCACTATCAAATGCTTACTGTTAATAAAAAGTGTACTGAGACTATTATCTACTCTTATCTATGTGTAATGCTGAATAATTCATTCTTTGATGCACCAAAAACATGGGGAACGTAATCCTAAAGAAATTTCAGTTTGAAGTGGGGAGCAAAACGGTGCTCAATCACTCACTCCATAGACATTGACTGAACACCTAAGTATCTTCATTCCACAGAGTTTCTTAAAAATTAAATCCCTAAGTATCGTTATAGATGCTCCAAATGATATTTTGCTAAAAGCCTAAAGAAATGATATAATGGCTGGAAAGTAAATTCAATATGTTAATTAACCAATATTGGAATCTAACATAATACTTAATTAACACAAAGTACCAGGAAGTTTCAAACGATTACAAAAGCTGATTTTAGTTCATGATGTTTCTTGCTTTGATTAAAACACATTTAATCGTAGGCAAATTCAACAATAAGAAAATGGCATACACCAAATTTCCTCTTTTCTATATTATATATAAAAAAAACCTCAAATATCGACTGATCCGATAAAATCAAACTGTTGTGCTTCAAAAAGGCCGAAATATATCAAAGAACATAACCTAGACCGTTGAAAATAGTCAATAGAAGGAATAAGACAAGTAATGGAATAGCGCAGAAATGAAATTAAAAGTAAAGATTGAGTGAAAAACTTCAAGGCTTCAACTATATTTCCTCACATCAGACTTATAATTCCAAAAAGTTTCCACTGGGCAGCACATATATTATAAGGGACTATGACTATCATTTACTACAATGCTTTAATATTCTGATACACGTTCATTTAGAATATATAGCACTAAAAGAGAAACCAAACGGAGGAATGTCTTTCACTCCACCAAAGTTGCTTGTTATTTGAATAAATAATAAATTAGCTTCTTACAATGTTTCTCTATGAATTTCTCCTTTTCTCTACTCTCATATCTCACTCATTTTCTTTTATACCAAACTCATCATTTTAGAACTGGTTTATTTATCCGGTACCTTTCTTGAGAACATCTGTTCACAAGGAAATCCACTGTAACAATGGTTTTTGTAGATATCATGTATATCTTAGTTTGGATTTTGTTCATTCCGTCGTCCCTTCTCCACGTTTCTAAATCCTCATTCTCCATTCTTTGTTCTTTTCTGCTAACTTCTTTTCAAATCTAAATCTTTTTTTCTAGATCTTTCATTTCTTAGGAGAAGTTTCTTACATGTTTATTACATCACTTTACATTAAACTCGTCCATATTTCAAATTTTTGGAGAATTTGTGAAATGACGAGTATCAGAAAAATAAGAGAAAATATTCCAGAACTTCATATAAGAAAAAACTTAACCTCGACTAATACATCTAATTCTTCAAATAACTAGTTTTTTCCTTTGTAAGACAATGTGCGTGGAAATACTAATTTATCAATATCAAGCGTATAAAGTTTTTCTTTATATTTTTACTTATCCTCTTGTTCAACCCCCAAAGATACATGGAGTTCATAAACCACATCACCTGACAAGAGAACTCTTTTATAAAGGAATAAAACTGCATAGCGAAACCTACCAGTTGAAAAGGTTAATTAATTAAGCCTCCCATTATCTCATGAACAATTTTTTACAGGAAAGGTGGATAAGAGTCTACTTCAGATAGTATTTTAGTTGTCCTATGCAGAATTCGTAATAAAAAACTGCTAAAAGTTCCTGAGAATTATTCTTTCTTATATTTTACTATAAATAAACCATGAAGCATGACAATTTCACGGTGGTCTTTATTCCCTCACTTTTCTTTCCTTCTTCCCTCTAAAGTTTCACGATACTTTATATTTAACCCTATGAAATGTCAAACAGGTACATGGATCTGTACTCCTCCTAACAGCAGGTCATAGTATCACAAATTTTTTAGGTACCAAGTACTCATTGTGGAGTTCTACACCCTTCAGTCTAGCTCTCAAGACGAATCAAAAAAGATCTCAAACTAGCAAGCCAAGAAAAACTAGTGAAAATGAAAAGTGTAACAAGCATGAGTATAATTGGTACAAATTCTTATTTGATGAAATTGGCAAATGAAAGACATTCTTGGCATTGAAAAACTAACATGAACTTCTAAACATACCAAAGTCACTAAATTTCTTCTTTGGTGCATGTAAAAACTCTGCATACTCAGACTGTCCCTCTATCTTATGGAGTTGCAGCACCAATGGCCTCCTTGTCACAATCCCTTAAAAAGCACGGTAACAAAACATAATTAGAGTAGTTAATCACTAAATCTTCACAACACACCCCTGTATGCAAATTCTATATTATTCTGATGATAACCAATTAAATTTGTGTTACAAAAATGATAAACTCATAAATCTATCACAAAGAATAATATGGTAAGTATACACAAATACAACAAGGTCTTTTCCAAAATAATTTTGACGCACAAGATCTGGTTAAAAGAAATTCGGCCAAAGGCCTGAGTTAGTTTTGAGCAGAAGATAGCAAATTGGTCTATTACATACAACTAGTATGAATACATTAGTTTTGCAATGTCATCAAACATACGAACTCTCACCAATTTTCTATTATTTCAGTTATAAGCTTCAACATGTGTTAATGAGTCTTTTCAGCTATCATTTGGAGTGAAAAGAATGGTTGAGCAATCGAAATGATGATTTTAGATTAGGCCTAAACAGATTACAGATTCGGTACAATAACAATAGGTCATGTTAAAATATTGCAAAAGAATCATAATTTCTTTCACAATTTTCTCACATCAAGACCAAAGTTTCCATTTCCGGTGAGCCAAAAGAGAATATGTGATAAATGTATCAAGATAACAATATCAAATAACACTTAAATTGGTTAGAAAGTAACTCAAAGTGCTGATCGACAAGCATTATGGCGCAAACTCATACGGTGTGGAGAATCAATCCTGGATCTTTTTAATTTTATCTTCTTAAAATTAGATTTGGCAATGGATCTATAAAATAAGTTCCACAAAAATAAAATAAATCGAAAATGTGGAAAAGCTACCAGATCCACGAGGCAGGAAATCTCTGCCGACGACGCTTTCAAGCACTGATGATTTCCCAGAACTCTATAAATGTAGATCAATTTCAAATGACGAAAAATTAGGAGAAAACTACTGCGAAAAAGGAAAAGGAAAAGGAAAAAAACTGAAAGAGAGAGATGACCTGACCACCGACGACGGCAACAGACGGAAGGGCTTCCCAAAGGGACATGCCTTCTCCACCATGATCGCCCAACACAGTGCATGCTCTTTGTATTCTGTTCACTAAACCGATCAAACTCTCCATTGTCGCCATTTTTTAACTATAAGAAAATGAAAATCGGATTGGATCCCAGCAAAATGTACTAGTATTTGAAGAACGAAATCAATCTGAAAGTGAGAGAAGAGAGAGAGAGAACAGAAAAACGGTCGGGGACGTGGGAATTTGTTGAATCGTGTTATGAGTAATTTGCTTATGAGAACAAATTCTAGTACCGTAAATTTTAATAGGATCCGCTAAATTATAATTATGCAATCTTATAACCATAGACATATATATAAAATTAAGAAAATTAAAATAAAATTCTTTAATAGTGTGCTATAGGGCTGTTTTGGTAAAAAGCGGTAGTAATATTTATGTTGTGAAAGTTTAGATTAGAATAAGCTAAGTTGAAGACCAAAGACGACAGCGAAGAAAATGGGATATATAATGCTGAAGGTTTATTAGTTATTTTACTTGTAATAGTATAAAGTTACTTTTACCCCAAATGAAAATATTACAATGTCTATAACAAAAAGTTATGTTCTATTGAAATAGTATATGAAATGTTTTATTAAAGTAAAAAGTAGATAAAAGTTATAAGTTATTTTTTCTTTTATTAAAATTACTCATTGCAATTAGTCCTTCCATTCCATATATTTGCTCCATTTATTCTTGATGTAGAGCTTTAAGGCTGAGTTGAAAAAATAAAAATAAAAGCTTAAGATATCTTTACAATTATGTTACAATTATGTTATTTAAAGTAGTGATTGAAAATTATTAGTGTCAAATAACTATTTTATGTAAAAATGATAGATTTGAAAAGAATAATTCTTTAGGAAAGAAAATCTTAATTTTTTGCATCCGAAAAAAATATAAGTAAAAAAATATGAAAATATAATGCAAACAATAAGGAGTTATATATTTTATAATAAAACTACTAAATCTAACTATTTAGTTGCTTTAAATCTTGAGCTAATATCATTTTACCCATTGAGATATTCATAATGTTCAGTTTACCTCTTTTAATCGGATAGTGTAACTTACTCGCCAAAATTGAGAGTGGACATGTTATTTTTTTTTTCTTTTTGTTAAAATAATGGGTAAAGTGCAGCATTTATCATAACACGGGGCTAAAATGTCATATTTATCACAATACAGGGGGTAAAGTATCAGATTGATCATAATACAAGGGGTAAAATGTCACATATAAGAGGAGTGGTTTTGTCAATTCTTATCTTTGTGGAGTTTAAAACTGTCAGGGAGGCGATAGTAAAACTTTTATAAGATCGTAGGGGGTAAATCGCTCTTCTACAAATCACACGAAGTAAATTGAACATTATACATATCACAGGGTAAATTATCATCAACTCTTTAAATCTTATAGTACTACTATATAGTTAAAAAAAGAAAAGAAAAATGTAACATTTGTTTTAATAGTTCTCATTTCCCCAATTTTTTTTACTCAATATATTAAGGAAACACTCTTTGATTACCAGAAGCTAAGGAATAACCATTTCACTATAATACATGAAAATATTACCTTCTTTAAACTTGATCAAAATTCCAATCACAAGTAAAACACAATTTCAAATCATTGAAACAGAGTAACTCTGTATCCCATTATCTCTACAATGAAATTTTCAACTAATTAAGAAAATTAGCAATATTCTTTCATCTAAACCAATTTCACATAATCTGATTAAGCTTGTAAACAAATGATCTTACTCAGTAATCAGCACTAAAGCTCCCCAAGATCCGGAGCAGTCGATTCTTCAACGTTCTCCTCCTCCTCCTCCTCCTCTTGGATCTCAGGCAACGCAATCACCCCTCGGATTCCATGAATCACAAGCCATTCACTGTCGTACATGTCCGGAAATGTAATTTCGACTCCATTAACCATCAACATTTCATCTTCTTCATCCCTACTGATCTCCAAACTAAAACCCTGCACATTTTTTGAAACCACAGTCCCATTATCCATCTCGTCAAAATCACTCCATCCCACTTTACAAGGTACTAAATGCCTGAAGAACAGCAAAGGATACCCAAGAAAATCACCCGAATACTGCACTAAATCACTGTCCAGAGGTGCGAAAACAGTCCACTTATTAAGAGAATCGTAAAAGCCCATCAGCTGCAAATCCAGAAACGAGGCCATAATCGAGTAGCCTCTCGACTTCAAAACCCCTGAAGCCTCTGTAAATACCGAAACCCTTTCCAATTTCAAGCATTGGAAATCTGACTTCTTCACGTAATCTCTAGCCATCGTGAAATTTAAATCGAAGAAACTGTCGATTGAGTAGACTAGAACGAATCCATCATCGAAAATTGGGGTTTGAGAGATTCCAACATTGTTTATCGAGATTATTTTGTTGTTGGTGTTGGTAATGGTGAGGTGTTTTGAAGGTGAGAGAGAAGGGACAGTGGATGAAAAAGGGAGAGAGAGAAGGGATGAAGGGGAGAGGGAAACAGGGGAGAAGTGGAGGAGGAGGTGAGAGAGGGAAGGTTGGCCGACGGTGGAGAAAGCGGCGTCGGGCGGTGAGAATATGGTGAGGGTGGTGGGGAGGGAGAGGGTGGGGATGATGAGTTGGAGGGTGAGGGACATGGCATTGTAGCCTGAATTTGATAGGGTCTCGGCGGCGTTGAGGAGGGACTGCGGCGGCGGAGATGATTGTGGGGGTTGGGCGGTGGTGGTGGTGGAGAGGAGAGAGAGAAATAGGATGAGGAGAGAGAGTTGATTGAGTGAAGCCATTGATGTTCTGTAGTCTCTGTGCACTGTTTTAACTGTTTGTATTGCTTTGCTATGTGAGAAAGAGAGAGAGAGAGAGAGCTGCAAACAGAAATTTGTTGAAAATCTTTGAAAAGGGAGCAAATGAGCAATTAATGAAAATTTCTTGTAAAAATTAAGTTTTTTTTTTAAAAAAAAAATTATATATATAAATTATCCGGTTTACAGTTTCTCATATTGACATGAATTTCTGTCAATCTATTTAACTTTATTAACAAACAACTGTGGCACATAATACTCGTAAATATGCAATGAGTTATATGCAAATTCTACTAAAGTGGGTGAAAATGATATGGATCCGGGTCAAGGTCCGGTTGATATTGAATCCCAAAATGGAACATGCAATCGTCTTTTTCGTCCATTAATGATGTGCGCATGAGAGATTGGGGTAACCGTGGTACAGTCACTCACGCTTAAGTCAGTGTATGAATCTCAATATGAAAGCAAGCTTATGCGCATGAGTGTACAAAAAGAGATTAGAGTTAGGTTGTAGCTTAGAGAGGGGTACTTACACCCGAAGATTCCTATCTTTCTCGAATATGGAAAGTTTCCTTATTTGCCTAGACCATATCTCGAGAACGGGGGGCGGGGGGGGGGGGGGGGGGGGGGGGGGGGGTGGACAATAGGGATATTCTTGACTACACTAGGCCTAGGAGATTTTTCTAGACCTTGTGATTGAAAAATATACCACATCATCATTGTGAGAGCACCACATCATCATAATTAATGATGTGGTGCATTTTCAACCACAAGGTCTAGGAAATATCTCCTAGACCTAATTTAATTAAGAATTTTCCGGGAGAATATACTATCCCAAATTCGTTTTGTAGATGGAAAAGGACATCGCTCGAACTCTTCTTCCATGTTGTTGGGATAGATTGCCAGACAACAACCATCGCCATGGTTCATGTAAAAAAAATTAAGTCTCGAAGCAGTAGATCCATAATTATTTTTATAATAAAGAAATTATTGAAATGTAAATTCACATGTTAATTACGAAGATAATACTTATTATAGTAATAGTAATATTAATTTTTTACAAGATGAAACTTAAACCAACTAAACAAGCGTGAAGATAGCTATCTCATAACAAAGTCTACCAAAAGACCTAATATTACAGCCAAAGAAGTTGATGCACTAAAGATCAACAAAACCACCACCCCAAGAACCAAACTTGGCCTTGCATCCATCATCAAATTTTGCAAAAGCCCAACTGCTTCATATACATCAGAATCATAATTCTTGTACCATTCTTTCTCATATTGACCGGTACTTTCTATCGCGCAATTCATCATCTTCTTCTTCTTCTCTTCCATTTTCATTTCTTGAATTCTAATCCTAAGAACAATCATGTTTTCATCAACAAGTTTGCCAGTAACACGATCATCTCTTCTCATTGCAAAAATACTCGAATTACAAGCCCTCTTCTTTCGATCATATGTCGATTCTTGAAATAGGCCGAAAAGAGAAGCTGGGGTTGATAGGGATTGAAGGGAAGTTGTTTGCATTTTTGTTTATCGAGTTTGTTTATGTTGATATCAATATTTAGATTTGAATATTTTTAATGGGATTTTTAGTACTACTTCTTGTTCATTTATAGAAGTAAATAACGCGTGCTGCATTGATGATATGGCGCGTTTTCTGTGGGAGGGATAACGCGGGGAGGTGCATTGCAATTTGATGATAGGAGGAAACTTAATGGTATAATCTCTGAAAAGAATTGAGGAATGTTCCTTTCTAGAATAATATCTTCGAATTTGTCTTTAGGGTATTTTATTTTTATTTTTTAGGATATATAATAGTAAAGTGCAAATATGGCGGCCGTCCAATTATTGAATCAACTATATACGGAGTCTTAATTAGTCAATCATTTTAATAGTTTGATATTATATGGCCAAATTAAAAAAAATGGTCATGTAACTTAGAATCTTTAAAATCCTTTCAATAATAGTTATGCAACAATTCTATAAATACACATTTTATTCTTTCTGCAAATTATATTAGTCATATGCATAACATATTTTGTTCAATGTTTTAAAAATCGGATCGGACATCGAATATGTAGTTTTACTGGTCACTAGTTGGATCGGTTTAATCATTTTAACCACTGGTTCAATCGGTGTGAAGTCATTATGAAATAATAATTTAATTTAAATTTTAATGTATATAATCAACCATTTACAAAAATCAATTCTTATCCAAACTTTTTCAAGTTAATTTCATAAACTAATATTATCTAACAAATCACAGCCAGTAGACCATAAATCATAAAGGTAATTAAAAACAAAACAAACACAAGTAATTATGCAATTCTAAATTCAACATAACATGTTTAACAATAATTATCATATCAATATTCAACAAGAAGAAAACAAATTTCAAAATAAACCACCATATATCCGAAACATAGACTTAAATCAAAATAAACACCAAATATATAAAATTACAACTATAATAACATAATATCAAAGTAATAATACAAATTATGATATACACCATGTCAAAACAATAATTTAATTACTAATCACCTATAGAAAAAAGAAAATAGTGGACGAATTTTCTCACAAAAATTCTTTCATAACAAAAACATGCAAATACCCGAAATTAGAGAAGAAGAAATGAGTAAAAAATTCTCATTTTATTTTTATTATTTTGTTATACTTATAAGTGAACCAGTGGTTCAATCGGTTTATTGGTTCACTGATTTTGACGATTTGTGACCAATTTTTTTCGATTCGAACTGGGCATGAAGATTACTGATTTTGGAGGTTGATCGGACCGGACTAACATCCGGTTAAACTGATCGAATCGGTCGGGCCGAACCAGTCCAATGTTTAAAACACTGATTTTGTCTCTAACTTTCAATAAGTTTCAATTTTGTCCAACAATTATAAATTTGGTCCTATTACCGAAATTTATTGAAAGTTAGAGGACGGATTTAATAACTGCAGGAATTGAAAGTTAGATCGAGGACGAAATTTGTTATGCATAGGACTAAAATTGAAATAGCTTAAAAGTTAAAGGATTAATGTGTGTTCAATATAGTCACATCACTCACATGACTATTATTGGAAAAATTCTAAAGTTACAGGACTATCTTTGAAATTTTGTCGATATTATATTGTGACAAATAAATTTTTTATCTTAATGTAGATACATATAATAAATGATAGTGTGTTCTTATGCATATGAATACATCGAAAAGTTTCTATTTTTGAATCAATGAACTTTGATTCAATGAAAATAAGATGTAATTAAGAAAGTTTCATTGCTTCAATGAAAATAAGATGTAATTCTGAAACTAAACTTTCTTATTTTTATTTTTTTTAATTTAGTAAGTTTTTCACAAATTTTCCAAATGTTTCCAAAATGCTTCCCAAAAAATCCTCGAAATATTTTTAGTATTTAGCTTATCAGAATACATACACTGTAATTGGATTGAATATAATATTTTGAAAGTTGCATCGTATATAATATGTAAATTTACGGGAACCTTCCTCGATGTATCAATAATGACACATTTCTCCCGGTGTTAGAACTTTGTCAAAATAAATCAAATAAATGTTTAGTTTGTCCATAGTCCTTTTTTTAAGTGGTAATTTCTCTAGAAAGGTAAAATTAGTTCAAATACAAATAATAATTTAGTCAAAATGGATCAACCCAATAAAATGGGTAGATCCTAATTAAGACCATTAAATTATGTAACTAAATTAAAACATAATTTTTAATAATATTCTTGAATTTAAATAACAATTAAAAATTGAGTGTATTTCATTATTTAAAACAATTGTATTTTTCTAATATCAATTATATTTATACTTATTAATTTCAAATATTTATACTTTATATTAATATAACCCCTTGTGTTTTACCAAATATTGCACAAGGGGATTTCTTGCAAGTGTTTGTATTACACAAGGGGGTTCTATGCAAACAAATTAATTACAAGGGGATTTTGCGCAGATTTTTCAAAACACATGTGGGTTTGATGCTTTTTTCCCGGTTTTATGGGCATTTTAGGTAATTGCGCAAATTTTTCCGGTTTTTTTCCTAATTCTAATTATGCCTTTTCTGCCATATATAATTATCAACTAAATTGCAGCATGTCCAAGATCGTGCCTTGCCACTTATCGATAGCTCCAGCGGACCCAATAAACAGAGTTGCACTTCAAACTGTTGCTCAATACAACAAAAAGAAGGCAGCCTTTGCAATCACAAATTCCTTCATATCAATAGCAGCCAAGCCCATTCACTTATGAATTTTCGTCCTTTTTAGGATGTATTTTGGCATCAAATGATGTATTTTTTATTTAAGAGGGACAAATATGTTAAACTACATTGATAAAAGGGACACATCTGCTACAAAATATTTAATAGGGACGAATGTATTGATAAGAGGGACAAATATATTACAATACATTGATAAGAGGGATGAATCTACTACGAAAAATTTAATACGGATGAATGTACAAAAAATTGCCCATAAAAAGGACCAAATATGTTATTTACTCATTCTAAAAACTACTAAACCCCTAAAAGCTTTTCAATTACACTTATGTAGGTCTCCTTACAGGTAGGATTCGGAGCTTCCAAAATAGGGTCCAAATGGAACATATATGTCCAATCGCAATTGCGCAACTTCTAACAATGATATCTTCACATACCCCCTTTTAAAAAGCAGTACCGCCTGCACATGCTTGATATTATAGCCATCCATTAATGCATCTTCTTCGGAATCTCAGTGCTGGCCCAAGTTGCCTAGAACATATCATCTGCAACTATATGTCTAATCGCAATTACGCAACTTCCAACAATAATATCTTCACATACCCCCTTTTAAAAAATAGTACCACCGGCACATGCTTGATATTATAGCCATCCATTAGTGCATCTTCTTCGGAATCTCAGTGACGGCCAAAGTGTTGGCAACATGAGTCGGCGCCTAGGTCTCCCAGTGTCGAGCGCCCCCAAAATTTAAAGAAGTAGGAATGTTAATTGTGAAATAAGTAAGAATGTTATAATAACACTTATCGAAACTTAAATATTTTACAAATGAGGTTTTGTCCTATTATATAACAACTTTCTCGAAATGACGGTGAATGTCAACTTGATCTAATGACTAAATATGATAATCTATAGACTTTTATTAAATATTTTTTATTGATCTATCTAGAAATTACTACTATAATTGATAGTATTATTGTTTATATTTTATTTTATGTTAGAATTTTGGTAAACTATTCATGATACTAAAATTTTGCACCAAGACTTTTTATGATAGTGTAATTTTGCAACAATATATTAAATTTAAGATTTGGAGGCGACAACGTTGTATGAGGATGCCAATTTTTTTTCCTTGTTTTTCTTATTATGATATTTAGGATCAACTTAAATATATGTAACTTGATTCAATGAGTTTGAGCCAAGCTACAAATTTCAAAAATTAATTTACATGAAATTTACAAAAAAAAAGGCTCAAAATCACACTTTTCATTTTTTTTGGTACCAAATTGAACCGAATTGTTTGGTTTTGCATTCGGTTAGCAAACCCATCTTGATAATAAAATTGATACGGTTTGATTTTACTGAAGAGCCCTTTTTGTAACATAGTTGCGAAAACATAAATATTTTACCTTTATGTTCTATATATTTATTGATTTTGATAAGTAAAGTTAACTCTATTAACGAACGTTACTTATATAATTATATTCACAATACTTATAGTATTTATTTTTTCTGAAAGAAGAATTTAATATTAAATGTTATAAAAACATATTACCATTGATTTTTTTTTTTAAAAAGTGTATTTGATATGTCATTTTATCTATTCTATAATAGAATGTTAGAAAAAGACCATGTAAATACTTAATAAATATTTTTACAATTTTAAAAGTAAGAAAATAAATATTTATAATAATATTTTTCTTTTGTAGAATAGGACTCCAATTTACATTTCGCCTACGCCCCCTAATATGTTGGGCCGGCCCTACTTCGGATGCATCAGCAAAAATATTAAAGTATTAAATATATTATTTTACAAATAAATAGAAATATTGCTTTTAAAATTAACGAAGTAATTAGATCGAGTAAAAAGGGTACATCTTCATTCGTCGAACCTACACCCGATTCCCTTTAATTAATTTGTTACATGCTAATTACTTACGAGAGGCATCTCAGTCATTTTACAGAAAACGTTAAGAAGAATTAAAGAAGCGCATCTCTTAAATCCTTTCGGTGGAATAATTGTTTCTCATATAATTACTACTCTAGGATTCGAATTATCATTCAAGGAACAGCCTGAAAGTAAAAATTGGGGCAATTCTGAAAACCATGAACAACTCCAAATGGGCAATAGCATTGCCAAATCAACAATTACTAACAAAAAGTTTTAACGGATGAATAACAAAAAGGGACAAAGCGTATTTGATACATTAGTTGAAGGGGGTAAGTATCAAGAGTCTTAATTTATGGGAATAATCTTAATTTTACACTAAAAGCTAGAGGGGTTAACGAGATATATCCCGAAGGGTTTTTAATCTATTCAAAGGAGAGAACTAAATCACAACTCAACACAATCAACTCTTTGTCAAGAGCAATTCAGCCACTCGACAACCACCTTGTGCCTTCTGCTCATTAGCACAAAAATTGGTCTCACTTACAGTATTCAGCTTAGCTCTATAACTGAGCTAACTGCAATTCCAGTTTTCATTCTTTCTGATTGATGCATGTTTACGAAAGGAGGAAGTTTTTTAGATGTCAAGCAGCCAGAAAAGAAACTACTAAAGTAATGAACTGCAAATTCATTGACCAACAATCATAATTTTTTAGTTCAAAAATTATGGCAGACTAGTAATTGTAATTGAATAAGAACATGAAGATGAAGATGGAAAATCTATAAAATATTGACAAGACCTCAACAAATAACAACACAATAACTGCAGATTACAAATATAGACTGCAAATATTGAAGGAAAAAGATATTGCCCACAAACTACCTATATAACACATTCTGCTAAAGGGTTAGCTCAACTTTCCTCGTTTTTTCTTTCTGATTTGTAAGCAGAGGGATTGATTATAGTCATCTAAGTCGGACGCACGCCTTCTAACAGATTCATCATTGGCATGCTTGTTACAATTATACAAACAACCGTGAAGGGTAAATTTAGAAAAATTAGAAGGATGAAAGGACCGACCGAGTACAATGTTTATCGAGAACATTTCCTCAGTGCTGCTGCAATTGGAAAATCTGTTATTGTGTGTTGCGCATTGAACCGCCTCTTGCTGAAGTCCTGCATAATATTTTAACAAGTTCAGACCAAATAAACACACTTCAATCAGTCTGTATCATGACTTCTTGAGCTAAACAGAACCAGCATTCTCAAATTAAAGTTGAAAATGAGAAATGCTTATTGAAAAAATTAACCACATATCAACTGCACTTTGCTCTGTGAATAGTACCCAAAAACAAATTGTATATATTATTAAAACAACCAAAAGAGAAATTTCTTGCTCTTTCAATCAGGTTATAACAGGCAACAACTTGATCCAGATTTAGTAAAAGGCAGCATAAATATTACTGGGTGTCACAAATTTCACAATTTCTTCAACTCTATATATGAATGGGAAGAAGATGGTTGTTACTAGTACAACAGCTAAAATCTCGAACAAATTGACCTCTTTAAGTAAAACTAATGGATTACGAAGAACGGTGCTACCAAATTTGTACATGGAAAATTCATAAACTCTGGAAGTTGGCAAACCCATGGTTCGAAATTTACCAGTTGCGCGTCCAAAATCCGCTATTATTAATTGCAGGCTAAGAGACATTAAATAGAGCAGAGAAATTGGGGGAAAAAACATTGAGAAAGGCTGGTTATGGTTTGATTGCAAATCCTTGTAGGATACACTTCTCAGCTAATTGGTGGATAAAAGTGCTAGTTGGGATTATGAATGTCTGCTTTTGCAGCTATCCCTTAAAAACATCTACCAGAACCTAGAAAGCTTGAGAATTTTTTTTTCAGTTTTGAGCTTCTGAAAGGAAATCATGCAGACTTGAGGTACCTCATCAATTTTATTGACAGATTAAACATAATGTCAAGCACCCTAATGGCGTGTTGAATGATGAGCTCGTCTAAAATTGTAAGCGTGCAGGAATGGCATTTAATATATTATTTTCGCCCCTCAAGTGCATGACGTAACATATTATAAGCTTAGCACATGGACTCTTTTTTATAAAAGGTGATGCTGTTTGAACCTAGGACCTCTTCTTGGTCTGGCTTCGATACCACTTGAATGGTTATTTCATCTAAAAGCTTAAGCTTAGGAAAGATATTAAATATTTTATTATCTCTAACAAGGTGTAACATAAATAAGTATTTGCATATGTAACACAAACAGTAGTAGGTTTACAGTAAACTTTTTTCAGAAAGTTGAATCTATAAAAGAACAATATTGCCACGGTAACTTTAGGGCATAACAGGAGAACAGAACTTACTCTATCAGTGCTAAAAGATAAACAATATCAAGAAAGTGCAATCATGACTAGCAAATGAAGACGTACCTTCCGGGAAGCAACTGAGAACTGTTGACAGAACTCTTAGAACCCCCAAGTCTTTTGGCCCTATTTTCATGTTCTTTATCAACACGCATGGCAGCCACCTCCTTCTCCATAGCAGCCACTTCCCTTCTCATCTTTTTTGCCTCAACTTCCATGGCTTTAGTTAGAGTTTCTACCTTCTTTGCTAGCATCTGATCATAAAAATAAATTATTTTTTGGGGAAAGATAACCTAAACTCGTCTTGAACAGAATGATAAGGTGAAAGTACCATAACACTACTAAGAAAACAACCTCAATTGCATCATCCTTGTCTTTAAGGCTCTGATCCTTTTCATGACCAGCTTTCCTCAAGGCAATAACCTCTTTTTGTAAGAGATCATACAACAAACCTGGCACTGTATCCTCTGTATCTGTTACTTGAATATCACTGGATTTGACCTCTTGATTTCCTTTCCAAGAACTATTTTGTGTCTCAGGTTCCTTAGTTCCATCACAGGATTGACTTTGCTTAAAATTTGGCCCTAATTTATTCAGGAGAACTTTGCTCCTGTCCAAAGATCTTGAGCCTCCATCAAAGGACTTTGATGTTCCTTTTGCATGTTTCAACACTGTACTGCTACCAGAAGATCTCAGCTGAAATGATGGTGACCTCTTAGGTAAAAATCCATTGGAAGTCAATTTGGAAATGTTTTCAGCTCCACCAAGAGATTGGCGGCGCGAAGGACCAGTACTTGAACTTCTTCCATCCGGTGTGCTGCGAGCAATCGTGCTTGGTGATCTTAAAGTCTCTTCAAGAACTTTTAGCCGTAGTTGGTATTTTTCCTGGAAAACAGAATGTGAGCTTATCCTAAATTTAAGAAAAAATATGAATTCAGTTAGAAAAGGCCAATTACTTTCAACTGGGCTTCAGATTTGGCAGCTCGCTCAGTTATAGCAAGCTTGTCTCTGAGCTGCTGCATATCACCCTGTAACAACATTCAGAATTATTGTAAGAACTTACACTATTTAAATAAAATCCAGTCACTTCCATGACGCGTAGAAACTTCAGGGTGACAACTGAAAAAGAATAGGAAAACGAACCTGCAAGAACCTTCTTTCTTCAAGCCATTGTTTCACAGGCATCACTTTGTCATTAGCATCTTTCCATTCATTAGCTACCACGGTTGCTACCCTATTTGCCGTTACTTTAGCTCGAGCCAGCTCCCTGTCAAGAGTTTTTCTTTCCTCCTAAAAAAGGACAGAAAATAAAGAAACTCCGCCAATTAGGGTTTCAACATGTTATTCAATAGTCTTAGTTGTAAATGAAAGTCGGTATGTGTATGTTTTAGGCGCATTACATTCATCTCTTGAACTTTCCGCTGGTAGTCACGTACAGCATTGGCAGCGGCACCACCAGCAAGCACAGCTTCTTCAAGCTCACGTACAGTTTGGGTAAGCTTTTCAACCTCTGCAACCTTTTGACGATGCATTTTATCCAAGATCTTATTCTCTTCCTGATAAAACATTAAAGAGCAGTTAGAGAATGAGTAAAAGTTGAGAAGATATACATAGCGAAAGCTCTTAAACAAAAATGCAAGCAGATTGTAATACTTGGCAAATTTCTATCTGTTTCATCAACTCTTGGTTTTTGTTTTGTAGATCATCCACCATAGAAGCCTTTGCTAATGCTACTTGTACAGTTCTCTCTGCTTCAAGTAGAGCGGCTTCTTTTGATTTAGTGAGCCGGTCCAATGCTTTGTTGTCATCCTGCAGCTTTGCAATCTGGAAGGAAAAGCCAACAAGAATTGAAGAAATGCTCTTCAATCAAATTGCTTGTTTTCACTGGATATGGAGGTTCCTAATGATAAAACCACTTCAAGCACAAACCTCCTGTCGAGCAAGCTTGAGCTCAGCCTCCAAAGGAGCCAGTATTGCTTCAATTGGAGGCATGTCATCATCCTTCTGATCAGCATGAACTCTCCGAAGAGTGGCTTCTGCTGCAAATTGAGCTGCCATAGAGGACTTCTTTTCATCATTAATTCTCTTTATTTCAAGATTCTGCCCAGGAATAAAAATCCTCGATCACATAAGGTCAGAAGTAATATAAGCCCGGAAATAGAAGCAGGGGAGGGGAAAGAGTTCCAGCTAGTACCTTGCTTTGAAGAAGTGACTCTGTTAATTTGAGCTTCTCGTCAACCTTTGACAGCTCTTCTGTGAGCTAAAGCAAAATAAAGAATCTTAGGTTTCACTCAAATTCATAAAGCTTTTTGCAGACACCAAAAAAGGAGGCGCAAGTAAAGAAAGGAAAAACTATACTGAATGGCTTGCAAAAGGAAAGGAAAGATCAAATAGTTAAAGCACATACCAACTACACAATACACATTCATAATGGCAAAGCTTTCTTCAAATTTAACTACAACAATTTCATCAAACTCGTACATATGAAGTTGTTGACAAATCACAGATGATCACATTCAGGGAAACTAATTCCACCTTCTACTACAAAGGACATTACTTTTCAAATTGATACTGAAGTACATGCTATGATAACCTGAAATTCTCAACTTTAAAACTCCATAAACATAAAAAAGATTGGATAAGAGAGAAGCCAATCATTAAAAAACATTTGCAACATATATACCTAGTGACCTTGAAATTGGATTAGCATAACTGTAGAGCATAGCATTCCAAAAGCCACTAATCAACTAATAATTAATAATCTGCTCAATAGTATCAAGTAGACCTCAAGAATATTACAATTGGCATCATAGATATAACAAAAAACTAATCTTGTTGAAGTATCAGTGTTTGCTTCCAGATATTTAGTTCCTAAGTAGCTAAAACCAGTAACTGAGAAGAAACAAATTAGGTAGATGAACCTCTTTTTTTACTTGTTTTGAGGACCACTTACATAAACACAAAAGTAACTTTCTTCGATTTCCTTCCATATTAAAAGCTATTATGTCTCACAAGAGGTCTAAATAAAGAGAAAAGGATGAGACCAGTAAGCAAAGACTCATACTCGACCATTAATATTGGCCGTACTCAGAGAACACAAGAAATTGTATTAGAAGACACATAGACCACAAAATACCAAGATATATTCAGTATCCTAGAAATCAGCTTTCTAGTTTATTATTCCAACTTCAATACCATTAGACAGAACAAGCGCAATCTCATATTCAGAAATAAGATAACCACAATAAATGGTTTTTCAAATTACTTTAAACACTACAAAAAAAAAAAAAAAAAAAAAGGAAAATGCTATTAGCAATGGAACCTCTTCAACAGCTTTTTCACGAAGTCTCTCTGACAACTTCAGAGCCCTGATCTGAGATTGTGCTTCCCCCAATTCCCTATCTTTATCTGCAAAACCCCAATCACAACCCCTTTGTTTGAACACAATATATAACATTTCACTTATTACTAAAAAAGATTCTTTAATTTGATATTTATGTAAGCGTTAAAATGGCACCATATTAAGAACTTAGAAATGAAGCATCAAAACGACATCTTTTGACATCAAATCTAGTGGATCCAGCTGAGAAGACTGACCTCTGACTTCATTCTCGAGTCGGTTAAGCTCCACCTTCACCGGATCCGACCCGTGAAGAAGGTTCATGAACTCATCCGCGTCCAAACTCGGCCGCTTTGACCCCCTCCGCCGCAAAGACGGACCTTTGAACGATGCCGACGCCGTGAGAGGCGTCACTGTCGTTGCATTGTCATTGAAATTCAGCTCAAGCGTCGCGCCGACACTTTCGTCGCCGGAAACCTCCGCCATAGCCGATCTACTGACTGCTGTTCTCGCGCATCAATTATTAAAAACTTTAAAATCCGTATTTAATTACAATATGTGTATATAACAATATATATATAAGTATACAGAGTTAAAGGGCTTTGAAGAGATTATCTCAAAGAAAATACTAGTGTTTGTACCCAAAAAATCACCCTCGATAAATCGAGGAGTAATAGCGTGATAATGGGCCGAACCCAGTAAATAAAGCCAAGTGAATTGGATCAGGATCGGACCCACTCTGATTTGGAAATCAATCCGGCCGAAATTAAACGGGTCACGAGCCCAATTAGAGATACGGCCCAATTTCATAGTTAATTAATTTTGGCTAAGTGTAAATTAATTAATGAACAAATTAATTAATTTATGGGCCAGAGTCAATTAATTAATAAAGCCAAGTTATGGTTAAAAACGGACAAGCCCAATGAGCCCAATAGATGATTTTGGCTATTATAGATTAATTAGCTAAGTTAGTTAGTTAATTAATAAATTGGGCCAAGCGTAGGCAATCGGCCCATACAATTAATAAGGCCATTAAGTAGTTAAATAATTAATTACGATTATCAGGATTAATGGGCCGTTTACTTCCAACCGATCTGAATGGGCCATAAATCAGCCGACGAAAACGGCCCAGTAATCTGAATGGCCCATGCGAAATTTAATTAGATGATAGCCATTTAATTAAATGGCTAATTAAAAAGATAAATCCAATTAATTAAGTAGTGGCCACATAAATCTCTCTAACCAAAAGAGATAAACTAGAATACAACCACTTCCCTTAATTATCTCAAAGTTAGTTAAGGAGTGAGAGATTGGCCACAATTCAAATTTAACTACCAAATTGAATCTGAAAATTGAACGTGGGAATAGAACAAGGAAGAAGCAACCTCCAAGGTAGTGGAGAAAGTGGAAGTAGTGGAAGCAATAAAAGTAGTGGGGATAGTGGGATCAGCCGATCAGTTTTCGGCATCAGCTATAAATACAGAAAGACAGCCAAACACACAGACACACAACTTAATCAATCAATCAACAAATTTCAGTCTTCACTGAATCGGCTCAACGCCTCTCCGGAAGTCCAGCATCCGCTGCTTCTGTCAGTCAGTCAGCACTGCCAATTCCTTGACATCAATCGTCAATCCTCAGCAACCAGCAGGACATGGCCGCCTGAAGTCTAGCACCGCCGCTCAAAGTAAGCCGCAAAGCTGCTTCCGCCGTCAGCAAAGCTGTCTCGAGCGAAACCATTCGATATCAAGCAAAATAGCACGCTGCAACGTCATGTAAGTGCCCACGTAATTACATGGCAACCTCGTCAAGTAGCCATCTGCTTGAGGAGTCCGCTGTCAAGTAGCCATCTGCTTGACAACTATCGGTTGAGTAGCCATCTGCTCAATTGATGCCCTTTCCAGCGGCCACCCGTTGGTCAGGAGCCCGATTGGTAGCCATCTGCCAAGGTTGGGCGACCCGCTGATGATGGTTCTCTGTCATCAGTGTTACTTTCTGTCAACAAGCTGCACTATCTTATGTCATCAGCTCATTTGGCGGGTCTGCCTGCCAATCAAGGAGTATTTTTTCAGAACTTATTGCAGTCATCAACTCATTTGGCAAACATATGCCGACACAGGAGACTAATTTATCGTTTTGCATGCTTTGTAATGTTTGTAAATCAGGGAACTCATTGTAGGCTAAGACTCATATGTTTCTTTTACAATTCAATTAATAGAAGTATTTGGCCCATATCTCTTGATTTTATTAAAGCATGTTTTACGTCGAGTGATTTTCATTGAGGCATGATCAATATGTTAGTCAAGCTGATATAAATTAAACTGATTGATTATCAACTCAATTGCTGATTTGTAAATGCATTGATGTATTGAGTAGGCCATCGATTGGCTGTGAAACTTTGGCACATCAGAAAGGTTATCATAAATTATCTAAGTCCTGCGGCCAGGCAGGCATGGAAAAGAACTAGGGGTAGTGTTTGCCTACTCTGCTGCAATCAATTGATTAGAAGTCAGCCTTATCAGGGCATTTTACATTGATATCAATATGTCCTTATCAGGACATTACATTATAGTTTACATTGATATCGACGTGTCCAATTTTATATCGTTATGTTTGCACGCACAAACATTGGCACGCCCGCACTCATTACACATCATATCGAGCCATTTGCACATCGAGGCATTCGGTGTCAAATTTATAGCAAACAATATTTTGGCACGCCCAGTGGGACTTGATAATCTTTTGCCGAAAAATCAATCAGTTGATGCTTAACGATTAATCTTTTGCTGTTGTCAGATGATACCACAGATAACGCGAAAGACTCGATCTAGCTTGACGAGGACACGCTCTGATCTAACGCACTCTCTAGAAAATCTATCCACTGTCCCGCTAACTATGGAAGGGACTGACAAGATAGAGGAACTGACAACGGAGGTCCGCAACTTCACTAGGGACCTTGAGGCCAAACAGGTAGAGTGGTCAAATGTTGTCAGTAAGTTCGAAAACATGCTAGGCTCGGCCACTGCAGCCAGTCAGGCCAATACCGAAGCCAGCAATATTGTGAATTCTTCCCTGATGCATCTGGAGTCAAAGATGTCTATGCTTGCTGAAAGCATCAACACCCTTGCCAATGGGATACAATCGCAGGCCTGGACAGGGCCGCCCAAAAACTCTGTTGACAAAGGCAAGGGACCAGCGATACATATCGGGGGAAGTGGATCAAGGGATGAAACGCCCTACAAACAGGGCAACGGACAAACTAATGTCCTTGACAAGAAAGGAAGTACCTCCAAGCCCAGGTATCAACGCCCAGACTCGGGGGGCAGGTCGGAAGAGGAACGATCAGAGGCCATGGGATATGGCCCAGAAGGACATCAGGCCATCTCATCGGCCTATGACAGAACAAATCGAGCCATGGAAGGTCAAGACGAGCTGTTAACGATGAATCAGGCTCAAGAGATGTTTGTAAGGAGACAAGGGAATAGGGCCTCAAGGTATAATAAGCCTCATCCAGAATACATTGATCAGGTGCCATTCCCAATGAACTACAGGGCACCCAACTTCACTCTGTTCTCAGGAGAAGGGTCTCAATCTGCCACCGAGCATCTGGCTCGATTTTCTCTGGAATGTGGCAACCTAAGCAACGAGCTGAAGTTAAAACTGTTTCCTAACTCACTTACCGGTATGGCGTTCCACTGGTACGCCAATCTGAAACCAGGATCGGTCCTCGACTGGCCATCCATGGAAAAGGTATTTGTGATGAACCACTATCAAGCCCCGCTTGAAGTCTCTGTCATCGAGCTATCCAACATGAAGCAGCTGACAGGGCAGACAGTAGAGGAATACATGAAAGCGTTCATCAGGGCCAGAGGCTTCTGTGCCATACCTCTGCCAGAGAAAGAGTGTATCAAAATTGCCATCCATGGCATGCATTTTGAATTAAGGAAAATCATGATGGCCCAATATCATGAAGATTTGTTTGAACTGACCGATCATGCGGTCCGATATGAAAGGGTCCTAAGGGATGAAAACAGGCGGCAACCCAGAGGAAACTACCACCAAATAGGAATGGCTGACTCTAGCGAGGAGCCATTGAATAGGTCGATGGAGCAGACAGGTATTGAAATCGGGTTAGCTGAAGTGGTCTGTCCAAAGAACACTGTTTGTCAAGCACTTGCGAAACCAAAAGAGCCTCAACCAGCCATCAAGGTGCCAAATAACTTGGTAAGAAGAGATGCTGAATACAAAACAGACCGCGAGAGACGCTACTCGTTTGATGTCTCCAAGACCGAGGCCATTTTTGATCAACTGTTGGCCGACAAGATCCTCAGGCTGAAAGGGGATCATGTGATACCATCTCCAATGAAAATTGCAGGTAAGACTTATTGCAAGTATCACGACGTATGGACTCACTCTACGAATGAATGTCTCGTTTTCAGGTGGATGGTACAAGATCACCTTGATAAGGGCATTTTAAGATTCGCCCCAGATTGGAAAATTACTAAACCGATGACGGTTGACACTAATCCCTTCCAACAGAACGAGGTAGGGATAAACATGGTAGGGGTGACAAATGGGACAGGAGAGCAGTATGCAGAGGGGGACCCACATCACTTACCCTCTTCGACGAATATGCAAATGGGATTATGTGCTAGATGCCATGCTGACTTAGCAACAGTACCATTGTTTGTGAATCCGAACATATACGGCCAGTACATGCCTTGGCCGAACACTACACAAGGAGCATATCCTTATCAGGTGATGCCACAGCCACAACATCAGGTGATGCCACAGTATCAAGTAATGGTACCATCTCCAGCATCAACACCTTTGCCAGTACAGACAGTTCCACCAACAGGGGAGCCCCGTAGAGATCAGGCCATACCTAAAATGCCTCGACAGCCGCAGGAGGGTACTAGTCGTAACAACAGGATCAGGGAGAGGTCACCCGGCAGATCACCAGTTAGGCAGGTCAGATCGACCGCTTATCACAAAGACAGGACCTATGGGCCGTCAATCAAAACAACATCGCCTGGTCAATATAGACCGCGAACTGTCCATACCCCTGCAAATACTCGAGTAGGGAGATGGGTACCCGTGAGGCATCCGAAATTTCCTGGGAATCAAAGGGTCGATCAGATGACCAGAACACAATATCGGCGTTACTTGCGCCAGAGGAAAGAAATCGAGATAGCCAAAGGGAAAGCCCCGATGAAACAGCGAACGGCAAAGCCACGTGATATAGAAATGAAGCATGGACAAGAGGCCAAAGAGGCCAAAGAGGCCGAGGAGGCCGAACAGGGAGCTGTTTCCTCATGGCGGTCACCAGGGAAAGCCAAATATGGCACAATTGATTTAGAGAAGGAATTAGAAGAAGATGAAAATGAGCTTAGGGTGAAATTTGACAAAATATTTGCCCGGAACGATGGTAAGCAAGGTGAGGCCGAATCTGGCCAAGCAATCGAGGAAAAAGCAGTCGACGAGAAAGCAAAAGAGGACGAAGAAAGTGGAACCAGCCAGCCGTCAGCCGGTTCGGCAGTAATGCAATGTAACGCAGTAAGTTCTGAACTCGTCGATGTCATCGATGAAGAGTTGGAATACTCCACTGATGGAGTCTGGGACGAAGGAATGCCAGTGGTTCAAATGGCAGAGGACTTGGAAATGATATCGGTCGATGACAGGAAGGAGACCGATTGGGACAAGAAGGTAGAAAATATTTTCCAGAAACCACCTTCATTTATGGCCAGACACATCAGGCCATTGTATATATCAGGACATATCGATGGAAAGCCCATCGACAGAATGCTGGTCGATAACGGGGCCGCAGTCAATGTAATGCCAGCATCTACTATGTACAAGTTAGGCAAGGTCAGTGAAGACTTGATGGAAACAAGGGTAATCGTCAGCAACTTTACTGGAGGAAAGGCTGATACATTAGGAATCTTACCTGTTGAGGTAAAGATTGGAAAGACTAGTCTGAAGATTGCTTTCTTCGTGGTAGATGCTGCCACATCTTACAATGCGTTGTTGGGGAGAGACTGGATTCACTCCGCTTTATGTGTGCCGTCTTCTCTTCATCAATGTTTACTGATCTGGGGGGACGCCGTTGAACCAGAGATCATAATGGCCGACAACAGGCCATTTACTGCAAAAATCAATGCCGTCGAGGCGGCATATTATCGAGAGGATGTGGGACCTTATCGGTTCGTCGGACAGGACAAATATGGACGACCTATGGAGGTCACATCGAGCAAAAAACTAACTCAGCTCGAAATGACCTGTCTCGCTAAGGAGTTAAGTCGGCCCTGCAATGTCAAGGAAGAGGGGCCGCAAGAACAGAACAATCAGTCCTTATGAATTATACTGTTGATGATAAGGAACCATCGGCCTATAAGGCCGAACAATTGGAAATTGATGAGATCGTTATCATCGGCCCAGAGCAGGAAGCATGTGCCGATCTGATCCAAAAATTTCGGGCCTACGTGGCCGAATGTTACACAGGCGATCTCATTTTCGAGGAAGAAACGCCAATATCAGATGGCGACGAAATTCAGCTAGAAGAATTAGGAACGGCGCCAGCCAAGCTTGATGACATTAAAATCCAAGTGCAAGATCCTGTCATCGAAGTTGAGTTGGGCACCGAAGAGGATCATAGGCCAACGTACATCAGCGCATTGCTGGATGATGGCCAGAAGGAACGATTGATTCAAGTATTGAAAGAATACAAGGATTGCTTTGCCTGGAATTATGACGAGATGCCAGGGCTAAGCAGGGAATTGGTTGAACATCGAATTCCAATACTTGAGGGGTATTTACCTCGAAAACAGCCTCTGAGGCGGATGTCAGTGGAAGTCTGTCAACTGATCAGGGAGGAAATCGAAAAGTTGTTGAAGGCCAGTTTCATCGAAGTGGCCCGATATCCAGAGTGGGTTGCCAACGTGGTGCCCGTAATGAAGAAGAACGGTAAGATCAGGATATGCATCGATTTCAGAGACCTGAATCTTGCATCTCCTAAGGATGAGTATCCGATGCCAATGGCAGACATGTTGATCGATGCTGCCGCTGGCAATATGTTTTTGACTGCCGTCGACGGAAGTGCAGGCTATAATCAGATATTTGTGGCCATAGACGACGTACCAAAGTTGGCTTTTCAATGTCCAGGGGGAATAGGCACCTTCCAATGGAAAGTGATGCCATTCGGACTTAAAAACGCTGGAGCCACTTACCAACGGGCCATGAACTGCATTTTCAGTGAGTACATCGATGACTTTGTCAAAATTTACATCGATGATATTGTGATCAAATCAGCTAGTTACGAGGAACACTTGACACATTTGGCGAAGTCATTTGCCAAAATGAGAAAACATAAACTGAAGCTTAATCCCTTGAAATGTGTTTTTGCAGTTGCATCAGCCAATTTTCTTGGCTTCTTAGTGCATCGCAAGGGGATTGAGATCGACAAGAACAAGTCCAAGGCTATCCTGACAGCCAAACCTCCATCAACAAAGAAAGAACTACAACAATTCCTTGGCAAGGTCAACTTTCTAAGGAGGTTCATATCAAACTTGGCTGGAAAAACAAAGGTCTTCTCACCTTTGTTAAAACTGAAGGACAAAGAGGAATTTTGCTGGCAAACGGAGCATGAGCAGGCGTTTCAAGAGATAAAAGACAAACTGACTACGCCGCCTGTAATGATGCCGCCAGTCAAGGGGAAACCCTTGAAATTGTATATATCTGCCACAGAGGACACTGTCGGTGGATTTCTAGCACAAGACGATGAGAATGGATTTGAACGAGCTATATACTACTTGAGCAGGCATCTGTCAGAAACGGAACAGAGGTATACCCCGATAGAAAAGGTATGTCTTGCACTGTTTTTCTCTTGTAAGAAGTTACGTCATTATATGCTTCCTGTTAAAGTATTAGTAATTTCTAGTATTGATGTTATTAAGTATATGATAGCTAAACCTGTAATGAGAGGAAGGATCGGCCGATGGGCTATCCAACTGATGGAGTATCAATTGCAGTATGTACCGCAAAAAGCAGTCAAAGGCCAAGTATTGGCTGATTTCTTGGTTGACCATCCATGCATTGACATAGATCAGACCGTTCTAAAGGAACTGGACTTGATGACAGTGGAGATCAAGCCGTGGACACTGGCTTTCGATGGGTCAAGAACCGATAGACTGTGTGGGGCAGGTATTGTCTTGATTTCACCATCTGATGTTAAAACTAAGTTATCTATACAATTTGATTTTGAATGTACCAATAATCAGGCCGAATACGAAGCCTTAATTATTGGACTAGAAATGCTAAGGGAACTACATGTCAAATCTGTTACCATCGTTGGAGACTCACAGTTAGTTATCAGGCAAATTCAAGGTACATATAAATGCCGAAATCCTACTCTTGACAAATATTACTTGACGGCAATGTCTTTACTTTCAGAATTTGCTGATGTCACTTGTTATCATATTACAAGGGGACATAATAGTGAGGCCAACAGTTTGGCCCAATTGGCGACTGGTGTTGACCTTCCTGATGACATCGATGAATCTCATTACGTCGTCAGGAGACGGCACTGTCCGTCGTTTATGTATCGGGATAATATTCTAACTGTCCTAAGTGTGTTTCAGGATCCCGATGACTGGAGAGAGCCGATCAGAAAATATCTGGCTAATCCGTCTGATAAAACATCTCGACAGACAAGGCTCAGGGCCGTCAATTATGTCCTGATGGGAGATCAATTGTTCAGAAAAGGCCATGACGGTGTATTACTGTTATGCGTCGATCAACAGGAAGCCATGAGAATTATGATGGAAGCACATGAAGGAATTTGTGGCGCCCATCAAAACGGACATAAGCTAGCATGGCTATTACGCCGATATGGCTATTACTGGCCAAAGATGGTGGGAGACTGCGTTCAATTGGCAAAGGGATGTGAAAAATGCCAACGCTTTGGGGTAATTCAGAGAATCCCCATCGAGGAGATGAACGTGATAATCAAGCCATGGCCTTTCAGATGTTGGGCCATCGATATAATCGGAGAGATACATCCATCGTCATCCAAACACCATCGATACATCATTGTGGCCACAGATTATTTCACCAAGTGGGTAGAGGCCAAACCACTCAAACAGGCCAATCAGGCCGAAGTGATGAAGTTCATCAAGGACTTAATCATACATAGGTTTGGCCTGCCACAAACCATTGTCACTGACAGGGGGCTAATGTTTGTTGGTCAGGAGATCAAGGAATTTGCCAGATCAATGGGTTTTGAATTGGTCCATTCAACACCTTATTATGCGCAAGGGAACGGCCAAGCTGAAGCCTCAAATCGAGTCCTTAAGGACATCATTTCAAAGATGATCGAGGAAAACCCCAGAGCATGGCACCTGATGCTGTCAGAGGCACTATGGGCTTATCGGACCAGCAAAAGAACAAGTACAGGCACTACTCCATATAAATTGACTTATGGACAGGATGCCGTACTACCGATGGAGATAAACGTCCGATCACTTCGGGTGATGCAACAAAATGAGCTGACACCCGAAGAGTACACTGAAAGTATGCTCCAAGAGCTTGATGAGTTGGATGAAGTCAGAGTTGCCGCGTTAGATAGGATCGAGGCACAGAAAAAATTGGTTGCCCGATGCTATGATAAAAAGATACGCAGGAAACACTTTGACGTCGGGGACTTGGTCTGGAGAACAGTATTGCCACTTCATCAGCGTGAGAAAAAGTATGGCAAATGGAGTGCAACATGGCAAGGGCCATATGAAGTCTTCTCAGTAACTCGAGGAGGAGGTTATATACTGAAAAAGCCAAACGGGGATCTTTGCAGAGATCCCATCAATGGAAGATACTTGAAAAAGTTCAGACCAACCCTCTGGGAAACAATGTGTCTGGAGCATCAGCAAGCTTTGGAGTTGGAAATTGAACGGCGCCAAGAGCACTTTAGTGCGCCGATACCTTTGTAAATATTAAGTTAGGTTTATTTTTAGTCTTGTTTTTATTTCCCTTTCTGTTTTGATTAGACTAAGTAAGTTTTAAAATAGTATTAGCTGTTGCATTTATCTCTAAAAAGTGGCTAAATACTTCGTTTTTAATCAAGTCTTTGTTTCCCTGATATCAAGTTATTGCAGAAATGCATTTTTACTGTCAACTGGGTTGATTTGATTTTAACTAAGTCTTGTTGACAAGGAAGTTTTGTTCATCCTTGCAAAATTAGTTTTTGGGCTGCAAATCTTTGGTACTTAGCCGGATTTGGATTTGGTTTCAGTTTTAAAGAAAAACACACGATAAACCAAGCCAAAATAAAATCTACTAAGGAAAGAAAAATAGTCTGTGGCCATCAGGCCATTACATCTACGAAAACAGGAGATAAGAGAAGTCCTTGGCCGTCAAGCCATAACAAAAGCAAAATCCTAAACTACTTGGCACATTCGCCAAAATCAGTGGCTCGTAGGCCAGAAAGTCAATGTTTACTGCAGGAAGTCCTGTGTGAATCGGCCAAGGAACCCCTTGAGGGCCGTCTCAATCCTGGCCTGATCAGCTGCAGCAGCCGCTGCTTGAGCAACCACCTGATCTTCAGCAGTTTTGGCTTCGGTGATCAAGGCATCTGTGTTAGCCAACTGATCAGTGATGGATTCGGCCTCTGCGGAAGCCGTCGTGATCTGGCCTCGAACAACATCCAACTGCCTTTGAAGCTCCTCGATGGCAGCAACCAAATCAGCCTCCGAGCCTTTCAGATTAGTAAGTGAATCACTGAGGCTGGATCCTTGGGCGTAGAGCTCTTCAAACTTGGAGAGAAGGGTCCCAAGAGGAGACTCATAAGAAGCTCTTGCCTTGATGGCCCGATCGTTGTCTTTGAATTCACTCCTCATTTGGCTAAACTGCTGCGCAAAGTCGGAGTAAAAGGCCACCTTGTCTCGTGGGAGTTTGGCAGGGGACAGCTTGCTCATCAAGTCATCAAGAGATGGTCCCATGTTGATCATCAGGACATCTAGAGGCTGACTCTGATAATTTGACAGTAGCCCTTTGAGATGAGCAATTTCAGCAGGAGAAAACAGAGCATGGCTCGATGGCTCTGAAGCGGTCGATTGGGATTGAGAGGATGAACTCTGCAGAGATAAGGCACGAGTGTTGGCAAATCGAGCCAATGCTTGAGCTAGCCTGTGGGAGCTATCCATTGCCTGACCAGATGGAGGAGTCTGAAAATTAAAACAAAACAAGATAAGTGCCATGCAAATGGAACAAGGAGGTAAAAAACAAGGCAATGATAAGACTAACCACATTCAGAGGAGGGGGAGCAGAAATAGGAATATCCTTGACGGGAACAGTCTGAGAAGGGACCACAGGCTTAGGCTGTTGGAAGGCCGTCTCCCCTGATCCTCCACCAACATTGGTGTCAACGGGAGGATTTTCTGGAATAATCCTGGGAGATCGAGGGGTTGGAACCTCCACTCGCTGAAATCTCTCCCCATCATCTTCACTGTCAGATGAGCTGACAGCCAATGTCCTAACCTTCTTGCGGGGCGGAGGATCAACTTTGATGGCTCGACGCTTGCCTTTCGAACTCACCTCCTGACAGAAAAGGAAGAATATCAAGGTAAGTTCAAAAAGAAAACAAAGTAAGTTAATGGGGACTACCTCCTCGTCAGAACTGCTCACGATTATGGCACTAGTGCCACCTCGTTGATGAAAGAGCCGACGAGAACGTCGGACATACAGGACAAGGGGATCAGTTACCTTGTCAGCAGAGGAGTGAGCCTCAGACTCCTGAATCGACTGAGAGACAGTGGGGGAAGAGGCCTGTGGACTGACTATCTGAAGGGGAACAGCAAAGGGTATAACAGGCTCCTTGACAGCCTTCTTTTTTCCAGCCTGAGAGGCCGACGGTTTCTTTCCTACAAAGAAACGAGCATGTTATTATACAACAGTAATCAATAAACAAAAACAAAGGAATCTACCTGGTTGATCAAGGGCAATGGTACCCCCATCCTTGTATTCACACAAAATATAAATCTTGGACATAGTGTGGGGGTCATCAGCATGGTATCCCGTAAAGGAAACCTGGGAAATAGGCTGATGGCTACGACTAGCACCCGTAATAGGGACAGAAACCGGAGCCACAAACCCAAATGGCTCGATAAAATCAGGGAGCAATGGGAGAGAAGGGCCGAGGGGTTTGTAAAATGTATACCAAGGAGGAACTTCACCAGGACCCCCTCGTTTTTTGGCTAACTTAGAATGAGCCAACCTGGCCCTACCTATTCTATCGTTTTTCAACAGCTCAAAATTAACGGCGGCTTCCTCAAACACTCTATCTCTATTATCAGGGTCCCAAGTCACATTGTAAAATTTTTCAAATCGAGAAATGATAGCCAATTTACCTTTCTTGGACGCCTTGACAAGGGCAGCAGCAGATGGCTCAAGGAACGGGCCGTCACAGGAAATGATTTCAGGGTGATTAGGCACAGTGAACTTGGCTGCAGCAACATGAAAAGTGTCTGGGCGAGTAAGAACAAGGTAGCTATCCCACCACTTGATGAAATCGGGGGAGCTGGCAGAACTGGGATTGTACATCCTGAAGACGAAAGCATCTCGAGCTGTGCGCCAACACCTCCGCAACTCATCAAAACTGTCCATATCCTGCAGCTCAACAAAATTGACATTTCTGTCAGCAAGGGACATGCCAAATCGAGGGATCATCTGCACAAGGCCAAATTGTCGAGCCACGTAGTGAGCAGGATAAAAACGAACGGAACACTTAAGAGGCTTCCGCTCCGTGGCTTCTTTGGCTCCAGTAACCTTTAAACCAGCAGGGATATCCCTTGACGTCAAGAAACTGGCCCACATCTTCTGATAATCCCTTTGAGCGTCTGCTGACATCAATGGGGAGTAGACCGATAACATAGGAGAGCAAAAAACCAGAAAATTAGGCTCGGGGCCCTTGACCTTGTTGTAAAATCGGGAGAAGAAGTAATAAAAGTTGAGGGGTTGTAGTGTTTGCCGAGCCACAAAACTGGCATATATTTCATTATCAACGGGGGCAGTGGTGAATGCACAAAAATCTGGGAAATAGGCAAATAACCATGCCTGAAGCAACCAGATAGGCCCCTGCAAGAAAACACATCTCGATGCCAAAAAGCCCTCAATACCCGCACAAAAACTGGAAAAAACAACAGGGCCTAAGGCCACTTTCTCGCCCCTAGCAAGACTAATAGCCATGGCATTATACTCTTTGGTCACAGATAATGCAGAAGTACAGAAAATATATCTCGACAGCCATAACGTAAGAAAGTGGACATGTTCAATATGGGATACCTCGACGGTGTCAGCCAGACTTTTGTATCGGCCAATAATGGGGCCATAACTCAATAAAGTAGCACCCTTTTCATCGACGGCCGCGGGGAAGTGAAAGGCATCATCTCCGGCCGATGGTTGGGGGTCGACATAACACCCAGTGGGCCCGAGGCCACTGATGGCCAAAATATCCAGAAGGGTCGGAGTCATCGGACCGTAAGCAAAATGAAAGGTGTTGTCAGCTTTACACCAAAACTGCACCGCCGCTCGAATAAGGGGAAGGTTCAAAGATAAACCCACTTTGCAAAATTGAATGGCATCGTAAATCCCACAGAGACGCCAAACAGGGGCAAATGTTTTCTCCACCCTCCGACACCAGATCAGCCAGTCCGCGTGAACAATGGAGCTAGCCCACGGCCACCCACGGGTGGTGGATTGAAAAGTAGTGGGGCTTTCGGAGAAAGGCAAAGCTTCTTGAGGGTAAAGGAGGGGATGCTCCGCGGCGGGAGGCACATCGGCAGCCGAGTGGAACGGGCCGATGGTGGTGCCGAAAGGAGTTTCTTGAAGGACTTGAGTCGAGATATGTACATCCCGTAGATTGACTTGTGCACCGGCCATGTTTGATTGGAAGAAAAAGCTCGATTTGTAGTGGGTTATGGAGTATTGTGGAGAAGAAAAATTGGCTATGGAGGTTTTTGAGAGAGAGAAATCGGCTATGGAGAGGAAGATGAATAGTGAAGGGTTTTGTGGGGAGTTTTGTAGTTGTTGAAAAGAGATAAAGTGGGTTTTTGGGGAAGAGTGGGTTTGATAGGACTCTTGAGAGATTGGAGACTAGCCAATTGATAGGCTTGGAAATTTTGTGTTGGCCGAAAATTTGGAGAGAGAAAAAGAGGGAGTTGACACTTGGCATAGAAATTAATGAATAGGGAAACTCTTGAGATTCCCAATAAAGCCAATGTCTTGAAGAGTTAGCCAATTATGGCTAACTTTAAATACAAAGGCATGCTCAATTAATGCCAATCGAGCCATAAAAAGAGGGAAATTTAAAAGCTAAGTCTTATCTGATAAAATTTTATCATCAGCTAAAATTTAACAGATACGACTTACGGGGGGCATTGTTTGTACCCAAAAAATCACCCTCGATAAATCGAGGAGTAATAGCGTGATAATGGGCCGAACCCAGTAAATAAAGCCAAGTGAATTGGATCAGGATCGGACCCACTCTGATTTGGAAATCAATCCGGCCGAAATTAAACGGGTCACGAGCCCAATTAGAGATACGGCCCAATTTCATAGTTAATTAATTTTGGCTAAGTGTAAATTAATTAATGAACAAATTAATTAATTTATGGGCCAGAGTCAATTAATTAATAAAGCCAAGTTATGGTTAAAAACGGACAAGCCCAATGAGCCCAATAGATGATTTTGGCTATTATAGATTAATTAGCTAAGTTAGTTAGTTAATTAATAAATTGGGCCAAGCGTAGGCAATCGGCCCATACAATTAATAAGGCCATTAAGTAGTTAAATAATTAATTACGATTATCAGGATTAATGGGCCGTTTACTTCCAACCGATCTGAATGGGCCATAAATCAGCCGACGAAAACGGCCCAGTAATCTGAATGGCCCATGCGAAATTTAATTAGATGATAGCCATTTAATTAAATGGCTAATTAAAAAGATAAATCCAATTAATTAAGTAGTGGCCACATAAATCTCTCTAACCAAAAGAGATAAACTAGAATACAACCACTTCCCTTAATTATCTCAAAGTTAGTTAAGGAGTGAGAGATTGGCCACAATTCAAATTTAACTACCAAATTGAATCTGAAAATTGAACGTGGGAATAGAACAAGGAAGAAGCAACCTCCAAGGTAGTGGAGAAAGTGGAAGTAGTGGAAGCAATAAAAGTAGTGGGGATAGTGGGATCAGCCGATCAGTTTTCGGCATCAGCTATAAATACAGAAAGACAGCCAAACACACAGACACACAACTTAATCAATCAATCAACAAATTTCAGTCTTCACTGAATCGGCTCAACGCCTCTCCGGAAGTCCAGCATCCGCTGCTTCTGTCAGTCAGTCAGCACTGCCAATTCCTTGACATCAATCGTCAATCCTCAGCAACCAGCAGGACATGGCCGCCTGAAGTCTAGCACCGCCGCTCAAAGTAAGCCGCAAAGCTGCTTCCGCCGTCAGCAAAGCTGTCTCGAGCGAAACCATTCGATATCAAGCAAAATAGCACGCTGCAACGTCATGTAAGTGCCCACGTAATTACATGGCAACCTCGTCAAGTAGCCATCTGCTTGAGGAGTCCGCTGTCAAGTAGCCATCTGCTTGACAACTATCGGTTGAGTAGCCATCTGCTCAATTGATGCCCTTTCCAGCGGCCACCCGTTGGTCAGGAGCCCGATTGGTAGCCATCTGCCAAGGTTGGGCGACCCGCTGATGATGGTTCTCTGTCATCAGTGTTACTTTCTGTCAACAAGCTGCACTATCTTATGTCATCAGCTCATTTGGCGGGTCTGCCTGCCAATCAAGGAGTATTTTTTCAGAACTTATTGCAGTCATCAACTCATTTGGCAAACATATGCCGACACAGGAGACTAATTTATCGTTTTGCATGCTTTGTAATGTTTGTAAATCAGGGAACTCATTGTAGGCTAAGACTCATATGTTTCTTTTACAATTCAATTAATAGAAGTATTTGGCCCATATCTCTTGATTTTATTAAAGCATGTTTTACGTCGAGTGATTTTCATTGAGGCATGATCAATATGTTAGTCAAGCTGATATAAATTAAACTGATTGATTATCAACTCAATTGCTGATTTGTAAATGCATTGATGTATTGAGTAGGCCATCGATTGGCTGTGAAACTTTGGCACATCAGAAAGGTTATCATAAATTATCTAAGTCCTGCGGCCAGGCAGGCATGGAAAAGAACTAGGGGTAGTGTTTGCCTACTCTGCTGCAATCAATTGATTAGAAGTCAGCCTTATCAGGGCATTTTACATTGATATCAATATGTCCTTATCAGGACATTACATTATAGTTTACATTGATATCGACGTGTCCAATTTTATATCGTTATGTTTGCACGCACAAACATTGGCACGCCCGCACTCATTACACATCATATCGAGCCATTTGCACATCGAGGCATTCGGTGTCAAATTTATAGCAAACAACTAGTAAATGCTGTGTGTGTATATATGAATTATGAGTGAAGATGATAGAGAAAGAGTCTTTTGTAGAGAGAGAGGTGTTTTGAGTTCAAATGATATTTCTGTGTTTAGAAACTTAACATAACAGTGTGGTGGACTTGACTAGCGGGACCTGGATGAAATGACAAACTAAGCCCTCTGAAAACCTTTGTACTCCATTGTATGTATATATGTGTTGTAAACTTGTAATTGAAGTATGACTTAACTAAATTTCTAAAATAAATATCTACAAGCTATATACTTATATAATTACAAAAATTGAAGAGCTCTAAGATAATATTCGAGTCATATGCTTCATCCTCGATTTCTTTGGGACATTTTTTTTTCTTTATTTAAGACAAACATGTTAATATAGTTATTCTAAAGATGTTTTGTCCAATAATTTTTTATGACATATAACAATAATAATAATAATAATTGAATGGACAATTTTTAAACTTGTAAAAGCATTATAGAAGTATGGAATCCAAAATCTTATTAAATCATGTATTATTTGTAATAATGGAATAAAATCACTACAAAATGTATGTTGCATGGTTTTTTCATATAGAGGTTTATTTTTATTCTTTATTGTTATTTCTATTATTTTTAAAAATAAAATATTTTTTAAAATATGTAAATGGTATGAGATATTTGACCAATTCTAAAGGATGTCTCTATTACATAAGAGTATGCTTTTTTTCAGGATGTCTCTATTACATAAGAGTATACTTTTTTTCCTAATAAATAGGACGATATTCATAAATCTGAGTTATCTTTTATATTTCATGATTGTAACTATAATAATAAAAAATGTGTAATTATTAATATTGAGATAATAATTCAATTGATCTTGTAAGCCTCAACTTCATTCAAACATTAATCCCTTATACGAAATTTGGATTATCGTGTCATTTTCTGTCTGTATAAATCTTATAATTTGGAATGGAATGACCTAATTCTAAAACATTATATTTCCTCGGCATCCTTACAATTTGCATTTAAGGCCTAGAACATCCTCATCCAATGTATGAAATTTTCACCAACAAAAAGTAGATTTTTGTACGAAAATTGTGCAGCATATCTTTACAAAAGACCGAGGCATAAGTGAGAAAATTTTCCAGTCTTCATGGCAAATAGGGCTGGTTAGATAAATTGCTTTGGCTATATGAACAAAATCGGTTAAATATAACTTTTCTCACCAATCAAAGATAAAAACTTATTATGAAAAAGCTAAAATATTAGTAAGAGCGAATCACATTTTTCGTCCTCCTTATTGACCGATTTTTGCACATTGGTCTCTAAAAAAATATCTCATATTGTAGCATTTATTCTAGATTACGTAGTATTACTTCTAAGAAAAAAGACATTCAGTGTTAACATACAATGTTATAATACAAAAAATAATACTCCCTCCGTCATTTTTCTTGTTTAGCACGGAGTTCAAGGTAAGAGTTGAAAAAATAAAACTTTTAGATATATTTATATTTATGTCCTTAAAAGTAATAGTGGAGAGTTAGATATATCAAATCATTACTTTATAAGATATGATATGATATTTTTTAGAAAAATAAAATTATTTTAGGAAAAAGAGTGATGTATTGAAACATACAAAAAATGAAAATTGAGCAAAAATAAAAGGACGGATGGAATATTACAATATCCCATGCATTTATTCAAAAGTTAATATCATTTATTCAACATAAAATAATATAAATCTTTCATTACAAATAATTTTTTTTCATTATTTTAATTATTAAAAAATAATTTATTATGATTAAATATTCCTATTACATGTGGTTAAATACCTTATGTAAATGTCGTATATATAACTAGTATGATAATAAATCAAGAATGTTCTGTTAATAAAAAATAGTACTTATTAGTGAAGTGTCAATATTATTTTGATTATAATTTATAAATAACGGTACATAATGCAACGACATCATAAAAATCCATAATTAGTTACATGCATTGGATAGTAAGATATTTTTGTTTTGAGGGGGTATTGGATGGTAGGAATTAAATGTGGTAAAATTGTATACGTGGAAAGAGTAATTTCTGAGTACAGGGAGAACCCCTGTTCGCTCAAATTCGCGCAATACAAAAAACACAGAAAACCCCTTTCCTCCAATTCCCAGTCTTTGGAATTTTCACAATAAAAAACCCTAATAATTAAAAAATTAGAGAAAAACAAAAATTACTCTTGGAAATTTCAATTCAACCGCACCGCTCTACTTGCGCAGATTTCTTTCCTCATTTCGCTTATTCCCTTGCTAGATCTGCTTCCAGACTTCATCAAATTGAGATTTAAGTACCTAAAATTCTACGCATATAAAAACGAAAATTGTACATATAAATGTCATAAAGAGAGAGACAAAGGTAGTTGTTTGCTTGTGGGGGGTTTTTCTATGGCGGATGCGCTATCTGTAATTCCTGCAGCGGTTCTCCGGAATCTCTCCGATAAGCTCTATGAAAAGCGCAAAAATGCTGCTCTCGATGTGCGTATGATTATCAGTCTTTTTTGAGAGAGCAATTCTGTTTTATATTTATTTCATATATGTACTCTGTTGTGCATAACCGTTATTGGTTTGGTTGGATCTAGGTGGAAGGGATAGTTAAGCAATTAACGGTGGCGGGGGATCATGATAAAATCACCGCAGTGATCAATTTGTTGACCAACGAATATACTAACTCTCCCCAGGCGAATCATCGTAAAGTATGTTTTTAAATGATATTAAAAGGAGAATTTTAGCTTTACTTAGTTCATGTGTTCGAATAGTAAAATTTCAAGTACTATGTTCTGATGGGAAATTGATTTGGTGTTCTGTTCATTGTTTTATTTTGTGTTGTTTTTGGGTTTAGGGAGGGTTGATAGGATTGGCTGCTGCAACAGTGGGTTTGACTTCAGAAGCAGCACAGCATCTTGATGTAAGAAAACTACCGAGTAATGTGATCATCATTTTTATTTTTGAATATTTGTTTCCCCCCTTAGAGATGTGATCTTATTTGTTTCCTCGTCCTATCGAGATAAGAATGCATGCTTAACTTGGTCGCAGCATCACTTGTAAATTCATGTTTTGAAAGTTTATGGTGCAAATGCCTAATGCTTGAAAGAGTAGTAGCTGGTACATATAGTAGAGTTGACTTTTGTTTCGACAATGATCACAAGCTAAGGTTTCTCGTTTGTGGAGTGTGCTGTATCTCGAGTTTGTTGTTTTGTCTAATGGAATTATAATTTTAGCTGTGGGATGTATAAATAAAATTATCTACGATAATGAAATTGGCTTTATGGACATGTGATGTTTGATTTGAAGGGGGGAGTATGGATTTTTTTGTACTTGTGTGGATCAATATAGAACGTTTTAGGTGATAAAAGAGTATAACTTCACACCTTACAGGTTGTAATTAAGGAAAAATATTGTTAATTGTTGATAATATGGCAATGTATCTGTATGGAACTTGTTTGAAAAATTATACGCTGCACTTGATCTTTGAAACTTAAAATGGAGAATTTATCATTCCAATTTTTTGCTTGTGAAGTGAATCATTTCATATCTGTTGACTTGGTTTACAATCCTCAGAAAAGAAAATAATTTAATGCATGTTTCTTAGGTAATATTTGACGTGTTTATTTGCAGCCGTTTAGCATTTATTTCATGCAGTTTTGTTAACTTATAGTGGGTATAGTTTCTTGTGGGTATTTTCTGGTGAAAGTTTGTTTTTTAACTAATGCATCTTTATCTGGTGTTCCAGCAAATTGTACCACCTGTCTTGAATTCCTTTTCCGATCAAGATAGCAGAGTTCGTTATTATGCATGTGAAGCTCTGTATAACATTGCGAAGGTGTGTGAAACTGTGAATAAAGGATTGGTAATATACTCCTTTTCATGTATCTGGGTTTCATTATCACTGATCCGCAGGTGGTGAGAGGCGATTTTATAGTGTTCTTCAACCAAATTTTTGACGCACTGTGTAAGCTCTCAGCAGATTCAGATGCCAATGTACAGAGTGCTGCTCATCTTTTGGATAGACTAGTAAAGGTATGCTTTATTTCTATTTTTTTCTTTTACCAGTATACACAGAGTATACATGTATAAATTTTTTATTGGGGTAACTTTTATTTTGGTTGTGTGAGTGCAGGATATTGTCACAGAAAGTGATCAATTCAGGTCTGTCATCTCTTTGTTCTGGTCCCAATAATGAGCTTTTAAATTGATTTTCAATCATTCATCATTATTTAACTTGGTATTACTGCCCTTTCGACCTGACTCAGCATTGAAGAATTTATCCCATTGTTAAGAGAACGAATGAATGTCCTAAACCCTTATGTACGCCAGTTTTTGGTTGGATGGATTACTGTGCTTGACAGTGTTCCCGATATTGATATGCTGGGGTTTCTTCCTGATTTTCTTGATGGTCAGTCGTCCTACATGATTTTGATTGAATCTAATGTTGTTCTTGCTGATACATATTCTCACATCAGCTATGAAATTGCAGGCTTATTTAACATGCTAAGTGATTCTAGCCACGAAATAAGGCAACAAGCGGATTCGGCACTTTCTGAGTTTCTTCAAGAAATCAAGAATTCTCCAGTAAGACATTGTTGACTTCAAGCGTGTCTAATATCTAATAATACTGCTTCGCAATTTGTTTTCCTTTTTTGTTTATATTTATGTGACTTTACAGGAATCTTACTTGTTAAGAATTACTTTCTACTACTGCACTTTTTTTTATCATCCCATAAAGAGTTACTGCTCTACGGGCCATGGCAGGATTTTTTTTCTTCTGTCTCCTACTTGTTAGGGTACATATCTGTATTGTGCTCATACCCTTGTATACGGTTGTCAAACATAACATCTGCTTTAGTTGGTGACTTTCATATGTTATCTTGTTCTTGGAAAACTCCGCGCCGTAAGTCAAGGGAGCAACAAAAAAAAAAAAAAGGAGAGAGAGGACGGAGGGAGTACTATTGATGATCAAGAAATACTTGAAAATAATGCATATGCGGCTGTGTTTCTGTGGATTTAACAATACGTATCCACAATATTGGATCTTCTACTTGATCCTCAAGAAGATAATCCTTTGAATCGTCATTAGAATTATTCCTTCCCTTTTTAAAATTTGGTTTTGATTTCAACCCCTGAAGGTGATACTCCTATTGACTTCCTCTTTTTTATTTTGCGGATAATGTTTGAAACCGGTCTGTGTACTCTTTCTTTGCATGATCGGATAATAAATACATCTTGGCTTATCCACATATTCTGGACTCAACATTCTCAGATCTGCCTGTTTCACCAGTGATACCCTAGCATAAAACTAGAAGATGATGTCATGGATTTTGTCTTTGAGCTCGAAATATTTTCATAATTTCCATGTTTGCATTTGCCTTCTATTGATAATTTTCTTGTTTACTCCTTAAGTTGGTCATTTTGATAAGCATTTTTTTAGTGTTCATTTTAATTTTCTGACTCAAGCAGTGCTACTCTTGAAGTCTGTAGATTATGGTCGCATGGCTGAAATACTGGTACAAAGGGCAGCTTCACTTGATGAATTTACCCGGTTGACTGCTATTACCTGGGTTAGTACAATTTGACTCATGATTCCCAGTACATAATGCGTTTGTGCATTTTTATGTGAATTATTTGAATTTGTCTCAACACGTTTGCTATTATCATTTGCAGATTTATGAGTTTGTAAAACTTGGTGGAGACCAACTTGTTCCTTATTATGCGGATATTCTTGGAGCAATTCTACCTTGCATATCAGACAAGGAAGAGAAAATAAGAGTTGTAAGTTCTCATTTTGATCATTACCGAAGTGTCCTATAGCTTTCTTAAAATGGGTTTCATTTAAAAAAAAAATCAGTTTTACTATTATCTGTAAATTTTTGAGATTATATGCCTCTATGGAAACACATTACACCTCTACTTCCTATCTGAATCAATAAAAATCTTTTAAAAAAATAAAATATCCTTGAGTTTTTCCGATACATGCCTTCCTCTGCTTTTTAACCTTCTGTGGTTTGGATGTATCACAATGCTTATACACAACTTTCTTTTGACATCAGGTTGCTCGTGAAACAAATGAAGAGCTTCGTGGAATCCAAGCTAAACCATCCGACGGATTTGATGTGGGAGCCATCCTCTCTGTAGCAAGGAGGTATCTTCTTTTCATGAACTGTGAAATTTATTTGATTGGATTTGTTTTCTCGGTTTACCAAATACCATTTAGCCTTAGGGAAGGTGATTAAAGGAACTTCTTGTGATTTTTTTTTCCCTTGAGATGATTACTTTCTCCAATGCCTCTCAGTAGATATGTGGAGTAGTAAAATGAGATTGAGTTTTATCATATATGTCAGGCATCTGTCGAGTGAATGGGAGGCTACACGTATTGAATCATTGCACTGGATATCAACCCTTTTAAGTCGACACAGGACAGAGGTAATCTTATAAAGGCTCTCTTAGTTGTTTATGTGATTGATATGCTATATTAGACTTTTTTGTTATAGAAATTGTTAACATGCTTTGCGACATATATATATATTTTTTTAAACAAAACACCACTTGTATTAATAAGGACAAAATACAAGGGGAAAGTGCAGAGGTTGCACTAAGAAGAAATTAACACAAACAAAACAGACCTAGATGGAATCATTTCTACAAAGCTAGCCAATCAGTAAGTAGCACAAAGAATGGGATGCCTTTAAAAAGCTTTGCGACATATATATGTTTCTATGCATAAGAAATTTTAGCACAGTACGTAGGTTCATTGCCATCTCTTATAAATATGTATACCTGTTAATTCTTTGTGCCCGAGTAGTAATGTATAAAGGTTAAAAATCTATTTGATGCCTCTCTCTATGCTCCTTGATCTCATCCTAGAGATAACTGGGGTTTTCAACATTCCTTCGGTTCTCCATTGTTTTTGATAAATTGTACAAACAGTTTTTTTATTTTCATCTAATATATAGAAATATAATATCTTATTGGGGTGTGTTAGTGTATGTATTGCATATTAAAAGTGTACAGTTGGGGCAATTATAGTTGTTAATAGCAAGGGGCTCTGCACTCTACGCCACTTAGCGCGCTTGTTGCTTTTTACATACTATCTTATAATATTGCTCCAATGACAGTTTTCTAGATCTGTCATCATGTGCTTCTGATTGATTTATACGATAATGGTCGATAATGGTAATTGTTGTACTTCAAAAGTGGAGGAAATAAGATTTGCCAATTGAAGCAATAATAGCATTGGTAGAGAGAAATTGTTGAGTTTGAGTTGATTAGTTGATGCTTTATTATAAGTGATAGAATCCTTCACTTGAATTTTCATCTCTTCCTTTGTCGATTTGACTTTGGCCTTTTGTTGGCAAGGACCCCGAGGCAAAAGATTCAGCTATCCTGGCTTAGCTATGAAGTTAGTATAAAAATTGTTTTTGCTAGGTTTGGACTGAATGTATTCCGCAAAGAGATGATATGATGACTACACCCTATTCTCATTTGTGATTGACATTCAAAAGAGCAAACAACAACCCCCCCAACACCCCCCCCCCCCCGCCCCACACACACACACACACACACCCACCCACCAAGATGTAGTGATTCAGAGGTTTGTGCCTGTAGTACCAGTAACTCTTTTTTTTTTTTTTTTTTTTTTTTTTTTGTTAAACTTAAAGTCTGAATATTACATAAAATAACAAATTTCTATCTTATTGCAAATGAAGAGAAAACTCATTTTCTTTTAATATTCCAACAGAATTTGCTAATGCTTTTTACCTACTAGTTTAAAATTTTCTTTTACAACTGTTACCTTAGGATTATGTACCACTACTAACTTCTTAAATTTTCTGTGTTGATTGTGTGGCAATTTTTTTTTTGTTTTTGATGATTATATATTCAAATTTCACTTTCTTAACTGAACAGGTTTTGTCATTTCTGAGTGACATTTTTGAAACTCTTTTGAAGGCACTTTCAGATCCGTCTGATGAGGTATCTTCTTGTCTACATTCACATCATTTTCCTGAATGCCGATTTTGAATCAATTTAAGTGTCTTTGTTGTCATTCATGTTTATCGTGTAAAATGGGATTTTTTTTTTTTAAATTGTTAGTCAGACTTTCTGGGTAATATGTCTGGTTGTAAATTTTGCATTTCTTGAATCAACATGATTCCGTAGATTTGATGTGCTATTTGGTGTTTATATTGTTTCACATATGAAAGATTTTGAAGAATGAGCTCTTTCTCTGTTCTTTTTTTGGCTGCACCATACCTTTTTGGCCTCATAAGAATGTGAAAACTGGCAAGTCTGCTTCAGGATTTGTATAATTTAATCATTATCTTTGCGTGGTTGATGCTGCTGTGGATGTTATTAGCATGAAATAATCTCAACTAACATCTGCTGCCTGCCCACAGAATGATTTGGTCTCGGAGGTTGGTTAAGTGACTTTCAAGTTGAATGTTATCTGGTATTACTAAAGTGCTACTTTCTGTGAGTTGGAGAATGGATGCACGATGATGCATTTAAAGTTGTTAATTGATGTGGTGCTTCTGGTACTTTAATCTCTTATTGGTGTATAAATTCAAACCTTTCGTGGATCTATTAGAGATTCAAATCTTGCAGTATCGATCTTATAAAAATCTAAGCACCTTACATCTCATGATTTATGAACGAGCTGATTGTATAAGCTTTCTTTATTAGTCAATTGATGTGTTTTCCGCTTAGAGTGTGTCTATAATTCTTAAATTGTTAATTCTCTGACTCTTGAGTTAATTTAACTTTTTTCTTCTTGCAATTTGTTTCGTCCCAGGTAGTGCTTCTGGTACTAGAGGTCCATGCATGCATTGCCAGAGACGACAAGCATTTTGACCACCTCATTGTCTATTTAGTGCACAATTTTCGACTGGACAACTCTCTCTTGGAAAAGTGCGTCCTTTAGCTATGATTATTTGTAAATGGTAAGATATAATTATAATCTGGTATTATTGTTTGGTTTAAGTCAATCTCACATCCTTGCAGACGAGGCGCTTTGATCATTCGAAGACTCTGTGTACTTTTAGATGCTGAAACAGTTTATAGGAAGCTTTCTATCATACTTCAAGGAGAGTCTGATTTGGATTTTGCTTCCATTATGGTTCAGGTGTATTATTGTTCCAAGATGGAATTAATTATGCTTTACAATATATTTCCAAGTCCTTCAGGAGTGCTTCTTATGAGCTGATACATTTCTTTCTCCTATCTTTCTGTTAAAACAACGTTGATTTTTTTGGGTTTTCTTTTATTGTGTACCTTTTCGAGGCAGGGGTAGGGTGCTAGCGAGTAGGTCAAGGATGCTAATGCGAATGCTATTTTTTCACCTCTAAGTTCTCAATTTCAGGCTTTGAATTTGATTTTGCTCACTTCCTCTGAGTTGGCTAACCTCCGTGACCTTCTGAAACAATCACTGGTGACCGATGCTGGGAAAAATTTATTTCTATCTTTATATGCCTCATGGTGCCATTCATCAATGGCTATTATAAGCCTTTGCCTATTAGCTCAGGTAAACTTCATGCTGAGCAGTGAGCCATACCATTGTCTTATTCTTACCTGTCAACACCCTTTCTATTTTTCTATAGTAATGTTGGTTTGGGTTTCTGCGCTCCTTTCGATATCCTTTTTCAGACTTACCAGCATGCAAGTTCTGTTATTCAATCTTTGGTAGAGGAAGATATTAATGTGAAGTTTTTGGTCCAATTGGATAAATTGATCCACCTTCTGGAGACACCTACCTTTGCTTACCTTAGACTACAGGTAATTTTTATTGGATATATTTATGAGCTGATGAGTAAATGTCACCTTCGTTTAGAACATTGGTGTCCTATAATAGCCTCCTCACATCAGTAGATAGAAAACTATGTTAAGAGTATTTATATTAATTGTATTGACCATTATTGGAGTAAGTTGCTTAGGTTCTGTTATGCGATTTCATATTGGAGTAATCAATATTTGAATGATTGAAAGATTTTTTAAATTGTTAAGTAGATTATTTTAGTAATATGTTATCGCAGGTTTTTGATACATGAACCCTGTTTTGTTTATTGTGTAAAACTTTCTTGTACTTTTGTATTTTAAGCACTATAAACCCCCTTTTCCAGTTCCGTCAACAAATGAAACATACTAACTCAGGATAGAGTTTACTTTAATTGCAAATTGAAATTATTTTAACCTATATTAAGTAACTAGTTGAAAAACATGTGCTGACTTCATCATCCTTCTTCGTTCTTGACCACCAACCCACAGCTGGTGTCCCGCCACCCACCTCCCAGATGGCCTCTTTCCCCTTTTCCTCCTTCATTCTCTACGCTTGTTCCTTCCTTTTCATATCTTCCTCCACTCCACTAGAACCCCACCACCTCTCGGATTTGGCTTTCGTACATATAACAGAGGAATTAGGTATATTGAACTCCTTAAAACAATAATCTGTGTCACATAGTTTATGATACAAAAATTGCCACTACATTTAACCAGTTGTAATGATGAAATGGTGGAACCACAATGTTTTGCTTCGAAAACAATCTCTATCTGGTGATGAGGAAATCAAAAAATTTGGGCTAGGTGAAAGGCCAAGGCCAAAAACTCCAAACAGAGCTTGGCTAAATGCAATGTTCTTACAAGATTTAGAAGAAAAGAAAGTTGACATGAACAGGATCCGAGAATGGGTTTTAGAGTTTAGAGAGATTGCTTATGTTGTATAGGATGCGCTTGAATGATATGCTTTGAAGACCGGGTCCTAGAAAACATAAAGGAATTTTATACAACACAGTTGAGGATTCTATATTTAACCCTTGCTTTCATACAAAAATAAATTTTATAATTGACAAAATGTACATTTAGAATACACATAGTTCTTTCAATAAAAAATGTTTTAGAGCCAATATACATAATATGAGAAGTGATGCTTTGCTTTTAGGTACAGTGTTGAGGATTGGTGTTTGGGAAAGTATGCCTGTCTTTTTAAATGTTGCATGGTAGTGTTGTTTACGTGCCTTTCACATACTTATTTTGTTGCTTTTTAAACATGGTCCCATCCTTATGCTCTATGTGTACTTATTGTCAAGGTAAGATGTGGCCTAATGCATTTTAAAACGTGTCTACAAATCTTTTGTATTCCAGTCTTTCATTGAAGAACCTCTAAAAAGTATGATGTAATGTCGTCAATTTTTACCTCTAAAGTGTATGATGTAATACCTTGCAATTTGTGTTCTGTAATTTTACCTATTTTACTGAATGAATAGGGGCTTTGACGATTCTACAAGTAAAATGTTAGCCTTTCAATCCTATTATCACTATTTATAATGTTACTAGTGGATACTTTTGGAATTCTCTTAGTTTAAGAAAGCCATGAAGTTCCATTTGACTTATATGTTGAGGTAACCTGGTATACTATAAGAGCTCTGTCGTAGGGGCTTTGACTATTCTACAAGTAAAATGTTAACCGTTCAATCCTATTATCACTATTTATAATGTTACTAGTAGATAGTTTTGGAGCTCTCCTAGTTCAGGAAAGCAATGAAGTTCCATTTGACTTACATGTTGAGGTAACTTGGTATATTATAAGAGCTCTGTAGTCTTTTAATAGAACTTGTAAATTATGATGGATTATTGGAGATTTTTGAAATTGTACTGGTTATGGTGTTGAGGGTTGAGACTTTATAAATCCGAGGCTGTTAATGATCTATGATGTGCTTTTGTTACCTAGTTAAGTTGTTTGTGCATCCACACGTTAAATATTAGTTGATTGCCAATCTAAGTTGTGTTTATATCCTTGTGTCTAATATTAGTGGATTGGTTTAGATGTTTATTCCAAATTTTTTCCGTGGAAATTCTTGTTTGACAAATTATATTTATGGCATCATATGGAGATGTTTTTTTCCCTCTTGCAGCTCCTTGAACCAGGAAGATATATATGGTTGTTGAAAGCTTTGTATGGTCTTCTGATGTTGCTTCCCCAGGTATGTGCTTTCTGGGTTTCTTAATTTGCTCACAGTAATTTAAACAGCATCCTCTGTTCATAGTCCTCTCCCAGAATAATTTCTGCCGAAAGCTTCCTACTTTAGGAATAGTTTCATTTCCGGAAAGTAGCAAGTCAATATTTGACTTCACTTGAATGTTGCTGCTTCTTTCTACGTATTCGTTCTCTTGGCGTCTTTTACATGTTTAACCAAGTATGTTATACATTATTATGTGGTTAGGTTTGCTAGTGACATTGCTCTTTTTTTGTTAATATTAATTCATGAAGTCATAGCTTTGATTTTTATGTAGGTGCATAATTTCTGTAAATATGATAGATGGATTATTTCTGTATATTTCAAAAAGTTCCCATCCATTCATTTTTCCATTGAATAAAGATGGAGAAATGGTGATTTGCATATTCTTTTTGATTCATACGTCTCTTTAGCTATCTTGTAGTATGTTTCCCTTTACTATCTTTGATTGCCAATATCATCTTCGATGTTGAGAAATTGATTCATCGCTGCCGTAATCTAATAATTCCCCCCCCCCCCCCCCTACCGGATTAAATTTCTTAGGCAGTTATCATGTTAATAAGAAAGCTTGTGCATTATATTTATGTATACCTCTGTTTTAGGAGGATTGCAGATGATCTTTTTGTTAAAGAGCATTCACTACTTCCTATATGGCTCAGTAGTTATGAAAATCATCTTTTTAAGTGGTCTCCTTTCAATTGTAGACTTAAGTGAAGATGATGACTTTGGTAATTAATTTCTTACAAAAAGATATATGTAGTGCTTGAAGGTGCAGCAATTTATGAAATTATATTGACATGTAAAAATGGTCCGGTGTTGAGCGATGATCTAATAAACGACATGAGTCAGAGAGGTGATTGCGTGAAGAAAGCAGAAGTGTGAATTTATTAACTCGGTGCAAACAGTAAGGGAGTGAATAATCCCTTCAACTGCTAGCACCAATAAATAACTAGAGGATCAAATAATACTCCGGCTACTAAGTTTATCAAAAGAGTCTTCCGCACACTCACGGTGAATGAAGATCTAGATTGAATTGGAAAAAAATTCAATACACCAGCACAGTCCTGGTGTCATTTTAGAATTCATTTTTGTGGTCATTGTTGCTGACCCTATAAATCGAACCAATAAAAGACCATAACTTTGGCAATTTAATTAAGTATATAATTTGAATTGAATTATGTGGCGATTGTTGACACTTGAAGTCCACATTTCTAAATATCAACACATGCCTATTTAACTTGCTTCCTCATTTTCTATTACATAACTATCTCGTTATACAAATGGTATCCTTCAAAATCTGGAGGTTCAATTAGATGTTGGTGGTGACTGGTGTGGATTGTGTATGGTTGTTTGTCTGCTTCTCTACCACTGGTTGGGTATGTGATGATGATAATAATAGTGATTCTGATAGATGGTGACGGTAGAGTTGTTGCTTGTGTTATGGTTAATGTGGAAAACACGGAGGAGTTTGTAGTCGTCTCATGGCCTGGTCCTACCAGGGATATAGAATACTGATTTTATCCTTTACTCACTCAATCATTTGTCTAGCTCCTCATTGAAAGATAAGTACCATGGAGAACCCCCCTGTCCCCACCCCATCCCAGTACGCATGCACATTCATTTATATGTAATTCAGTTTGTGGGATGTTTGATTCATTTGCGCTCACAAAATATGCTCTTCCTTTTATGAGTTTCTGAATAAATATGTCATGAGTTAGGATATTCATTTATTCGAGCTGATAAAGCAACTCCTGGTCATTTGTTTAAGTGAAACAACAGATCTAAATTATCTGTTTACCCAGTATATCTCGAAAAATAAAATTAAAACTGTAAATTATGTAAAGCTGATTGATTTAAGGGGCTGGTTAGATGTTTGGCTACCATTTAACACACCAAGCTGATCAATTTCTGTAAGAGGTTTCCTTCAAATAATTTAGATTGCATGTTTATACTCTTTTCTGCTGTCTCAAATAAACACTTAGAGACTTTTGTACTTTTTGTGGACAATTTGTTGCTCTTTTTCAATTGTTTGATCCTCATCAGGCCTGCCTTCATTCTTGTATAGAAGTTTTGAGGAAGTAGAGAACTGTTAAACATATATATGTTACATTACACAGTTCTTGCTGCAACGTTTTGTTTAACAACTAAAATACTAATGAAACATCCAAGTTAATGGAGAAAACAATATTCGACGTTATGTGTTTTATGGTTGGATGGCTGTAATACTCTGTTTTCTGCATGAATATGAAGTTTATTGAAGATAGTTTTGCAATCAATTCTTATCTTGACATCACATGCTATTTTCTGCTCTTTGATTGATGCAGCAAAGTATAGCATTCAAGATTCTCCGGACTCGATTAAAAACTGTACCTTCTTACTCCTTCAGTGGTGAACAATTCAAGCGAATGTCATCAGGAAATGCTTTTTCAGAAGTTAATTTCTTTGGTGGATCACAAGTTTCTGAGGATGGTGATGTGAGTGAAGATCAAAGAAACATGCATAATGGAATAAACTTTGCTTCTAGGCTGCAGCAGTTTGAGCAAGCTCAGCGTCAACATCGTGTGCATTCCAAATCACAGGCACAATCTCGTCTCAGTTCTACTTCATCTGCAAAGGTTTGTAGTTATAATTCAGCTACTTGTTATGGTATTAGTCATGCAATAATATTTGTATTTTCTTAATTTGTGGCAATCAGCTTAAAGAACCTTCCTCCAAAGTACAGATTAAGAAAGTAGTTCAGAAAAAAATGAGTTTTTTTTTTTTTCCTTTAAAATGCACTTTCAATACTATCTTATTTGCGCTGTTTGGTCCACTTTGACAATAAGATGACTCGTAAACTACACTGATTGAATGCTCTCTAGGCATGAAATCACGTAGGCGAAACAACACTATTGCATCTTGCCATCTGTATATATGATCCATTGCAAATAAGTAATGTCTTTTTCAGCATGTGAAGTTCGATATCACAACAAATATAGATTGTTCTTAAAATTGCTACTTTTTTGTAAGTCGATATTTTACCTAGCTAACATTGAATCTTGTGTTGGGTCAGGAGGTACAAATTCCAGAAGAACCGAAGCGACCTTTACCAATGCCAGACATGAACAGGCCTCCATCAAGGTCTTCCCGCAGAGGAGTTTCTGGGCAATTCTAAATTTAATTTTTTTGCTCCATAAGTGAATTCAGAATTAAAGCCCAGTAAAATCTGGTAATATATGTAAATTGTATATTCCAGTAGCTTCTTTTATTGAACATTGAAAAGGGTTGGGATGGTGACTTAGCATGCTTGGATTTTGCCAAGCTATTCTTTTTTTTTTTTTCCCTTTTTCTTTTCATGATCATGATCAGATATATTTATCACCCATGTGGTTGTGTTGTTTTTGTTGAAAACCATATGGGCAAAATAGATGTTAAGTTTAGGATGTATTGTTTCCATTATTTATAAAGTCATAATTGACTTACTACAACACTCTAATAAATATCTAATTTTACATGTATTGTTTACTTCTGCAACTTTGATTTATTTTCATTATTGTTTTACAACTATATGCAAGTATTATTGTCATTTCACAGCTAAAATGAAGCTTTAACAGTTTTTTTGTCGGTTTGCCAGGATATTTCCTGTCTTCCGTATGATATTGCTAACATAATCCACGCTTACCTGCATGGCTGCATGCATAAATTATTCAGGGTAATTTATGCTCAGACCTCCTTAAGTAAATTACTAAATTTTTTGTTGTTTCGGAAATTACAAATACACTATATTGTAAGGGGTGTTGTGGTAAAGCTGGCTAAACAAAAAATGGGGTTCTTGTAATGCCAGAAAGACCCGAAATAATATTCAGTTAAATACCTAAATAATTTCTACTTTTATGTTCCAGAATCAAGTTACTGATCCTTAAGCATCGAAAGATCCTGAGATTAGTACCCGTCTTAAAAAATACACACTAGGCCGTATTATACACACATAGTGATTGTAGAGAGAAAAATTGGAAGACTTTTCTCTCATCTTCTCTTCACTCTTCATTCAAGCTTTTCTAAGATTGATTCAATTCAAGTACTATTTTAACAGATTGAAGATGTGATTTAGTTTTTCAGCCTAGCTAATTACATTAATGTGTATGGACTATACACACTTGGAGGTCCTTGTGTGGAGCTTTGATGGAGGATTTGGATCTATCCACTGGATGCTAAATCATGGAGAGGAGATGAAGAAGAGCAAGGAGGTGATTGGTTCGTCGGATCATTTCCATTGTCCGAAATCTAAAGTTTACTCCATTTTAGATTTGGCCCTTTTGATTATGAAGTTTACCAGCACGAAATGGGAAAACAAAAAAGTAGAAGGAACCTGGTAGGAGAAAAGAAAAAAAGGAAAAGGGAAAGATAAACACAATAATTTTCACTTGTGGTGCAAAAAGATCATTACGACAGATAATACATAGACCTAATACATACCCCTGATTTTAGAGTATATATTATTATATTTGAATTTCTGAGCAAAAAGTTGAAGACAAGAGTAGTGCGTATTGAGTAGTGATGACTCATTTTTTAGATATCTTTTCACTTTTCCTGATTCATTGAAATTTAATTTAATAGCAGCTCGTCTTTTCAACCTTATAAATGCAATACGTACACCAATTCAATAGTAATACTTCAATTCAATTGTGATAGAAATGGGCCGTTTCATCAACTCATTTGCAACTATTTTCCTCATGCTGTTGCTTGTGATGGCTTCTGGTATTTTTTATCCCTTAATAATAATTAATACTTTCATATCTCTTTTAATTCGTTTCATAGAGTATTTGTTGTTAATGAGTTAATATTGATCAGAAAGTGATAAATAGTGTATATTTTGTAGTTACTCCACACGTACGTACAACTTGTAATCAAATTTGAACCATAAACAACATCATGTTTCAAATTTTCAAATCAAATAGCTCTAAGAAGGTTACAAAATTTATTGTAGTTGAAGCAAATTAAATTAATTGTGGATCTTAATTAATTCTTAACGACATATATATATATATATTTTATCCAATGAATTACAGGAATGGTGGCAGAGGCAAGGATATGTGAATCTAAGAGCAAGAGGTACAGAGGAATTTGTGTGAGCAAAACCAATTGCGCGTCGGTCTGCAAAACCGAGGGCTTTCACGGCGGCCATTGCAGGGGCTTCCGCCGCCGATGTTTCTGCACTAAGCATTGCTAATTATTATTCTATGCTTGATCGATCAATACTGTTGTTGATCTTATGGTTTGGGGATTCTGTTGTTATTTGAGGTTTCTGTTATGCGTTTTAGAACAGAAAGGATTTTCCCTTTCTTGTGTTTCTCTTTGGATTGATATTGTAATTTGTTCAACTTATTTATGGAAAATCTTTAAATTGTTGTGGTGATTTTATATTTTTCTCTCAATTGTTGATCCTAAGTCGTAACAAAAATTTGTCACCGATTATAAATGTTAATCATACTCTTTAATGACATTTTTCTATTGTTGTGACTTGTGATATTCCATAATGTACATATAGTCATGATAGTAATACTGGACATTAATACAGCGCTACAACTGACACTTTTATGTATAATGACATTTGTCGTCATGCCACTTATAGTTGTGTAACTAAATGTTAGATGTCACTATAATAACTAGAATTAACATTGAAAATATGACAATAGTATAAACATGTCACTAAACAGTATGATTAATATTTACAATCAGTGACATTTTTTAAATCTATGACTATATTAATTATGGGTGACCTTTTTCTCATAAAGATTGGTTCTACTAATTTTGATTTTTGTTGTAGTTAATAATGCCAAAAAAAAAAAAAGCAATTTTAAAATCAAAATAACACATAGTACAAAACCATCCAAGTATTCATATCTAATATATATATTAATTATTATCACTCATATATAATATAATATAATTAATTGGGATGGATTTTTAGGCTAGCTACTTTTACAATGGTTGTAGCAATAGCATCGACGGCGGAATCCTTGACAATCTCCACCTTCAAAGCCTTCACGCTTGCAAACATCAGCACATTTGATATCGTTAAGGCAAAGTCCCCAATACTTCTCACTCTTATATGTGCATACTTTCTTTACCTCCCCATTCACCACCATTATTGTACCAATTTCTGCAAATTATTAACTCATATGATTAATACACACAAAATTGTTGCTTTAACAAGATAATACTGTAAATAATCTACAGAATATATAATTCACTAAACAATAGTTAACGATTTGCATGAAATGTACAATCATTTGTTAAATTGTATGGAATGTACAATTCAACATTATCGGTACCAAATGTTGCAAACCACTCTATTGTACAACTAGAAACACATAATTATTAATTATTAAACTAGCTAATTAATTGCAGCAGGAATTCAACGAAAATAATTAATCATGACAGAAATAATTAATTAGAACCATGGATCAGGAGAAGCATGAGCAAGAAAACAACAGTAGTAGTCATGGTGAAATGCTTGGAGTAACTCATCTAATTAATTCAGAACGAGAGAGCTAGCGAATAAAAATGAAATGTTTTTTTTTTCTTCCCGTATATATATATATAGAAAAGTGGCGTTTACTCGAATTAAATTTGGGATACAACATTCAACACCTCATGAATGAAATTACTCAATTGTCAATTTTATTACAAATGCAGATATGAAGAGATAAGAATTATGGAAAAAACTGTCTTGTGCAAATTCTTGACATGTGTCTTGTGAACTACAAGAGACAATATTTACTACCAGATGGAAAGGAGAAGAATTTTTAATTTATAGTATTATTATCTGTAAATTGAAAACGGGTGGGTCGTCATGTAGACAAATATAATCGACCTTGTATATTTATGAATTTTTAATTTATAGTATTATAAATTTATAATTGACCTTTGAGGTTTTAGACAACACTTTTTTGGACGACCGGGTCGTTTGGTCTTGTACCCTTTTCTTTGGCATACTTGATTGTGAAACTTCATATGCACTTTCAATTTCCTCACTTTCAATCAAGTGAAACTTATTTACAGATTCATTCAGATCACCTAGAGCAACTGTAAAGTGCTTTCTAGACGCTACTCCTACAACTCCAATAGCATGCACAAAAAAACTGGCCATACCAACATTCAGGATCATCATAGTTTATAACAGTTGAAACTCTTTCTTGTAGATATCGACGTTTTATATTGCGCTGTAGTTCCTCAACACCATTATATATAATGAAACACACTTAAAGCATGTCTACATAAGTAACCTTTACAATTAAATAGATTGCATATGTAATACACCTCTGCTTACACAGCTTCATATTCTAAAACATGATTGATATTCTCAATATAAAAAATAATTTATGTAGGAAAAACTCAAAAGACAAGACAAATCCTCAACTAATATGGAAACAAAAAATGCTTATAACTATATGAAACATAACTTGGTGCCTCCCAGTTAAGATCTTCCATAATTTAATCAAACATGACAATGTAACAACATTTACAGAGATCATTCTTCGGGGCCTCTGTCATGAAAATTCCCCAAGTTAATACATTAAGCATAAGTTACCAGCATATGATCAATCTTCCAGCCTTTAGTTTGCACCCAATTTACCACCGAGAAATTCCCAGTATTTTACAAGCATATGATCAACTGGTCTCACGCGTTCCCATTTCCCAGTGCAGAATATTGCATATGCATCCGCTGCATACCTAACAATATTTTCTAAGAACTTTAACTAAAAACTTACATATAAATAATTGAATTTAATTCATCAAAGGGAAGTAAAATAACTCACTTTCCAATACCAGGCAACTCCGTTACATGAGTCCAGCTTTCTTTCATATATTCTGCAGAGAAACGTTGAATCCCTTCAGCCCTCTTTCTATACAAACCTAAACTTTGTATTACCTTTTCAATGTCCTTGGACTCAACTACTGTAGCAGTCTGGGCATTTGGACATAATCGGAAAAAATCCGATAATACTCTCCTAGCCTGCAATCCAGTAGTAACATTAAGAAGTATGCATATCACCAGAACCCTCCAAGGATCAAAAGCATGATCTTCTTGGAGGAGATTAAAAGGGGACCTAGGTGGGGTCCACGTGTTATCAGGAGATTTTCTTTCATAAGCTTCGTCTCTCTTCTGGGATGTAGTGAGAGCACGTGCATGTGTAATTGCTGCTTTTCTTTTAGCCTTCTTTTCCTGCGATTCAATTTTCCCTTCCTCTGATATGGCTTCAACTTTTGAATTGGCAAAATAAGGAGAAACAATTCTCTTAAGACCCTTTTTAGTACCATCACTTGTTTTATTCTGAGACGCAATTTCTCTTTTTCTTATCTCATTTTCATTTCTCTTTTTCATGTACTCACAATTGCCAAACAGAGGAGTATTTTTATAGAAACAACTCCCTCCTGTATGTGCAAATTGTGAGAATAAATCATCTACGGAAATAATTTTAGGCTCCTCCTTCTTCCCATTAAAGTCCGATGAATGCTTCATTTCATTGACTAAAGAGTCCTTCATATTATCATTGTCTTCATCTTTTCTCCTCTTCTTTTTCTTAATCTGAGTATTTTTCTCAACTATTGGGGCATACATAGTTCCCAAATTCTCATAAGATTGAGAATTTCCAATCTCATCTTTCACCAATTCCTTCATTGAATATGGGGAACTATTATTATCTCCATCGTTTCTCCTCTTCTTCTGCTTGCTCTTTATATTACCGTCATCTCCATCTCCTGAAGCTTTTGCAGTCTCCAAAGTCGAATATACATTATCATCCTTCACAAATTTCTTCTCAAAATAAGGGGAAACAATTTTCTCTGGCTTTTCTACATCTTTTCTCCTTATTTTCCGCTTACTTTTTATATTAATCCCATCTCCATCTCCTGAAGATTTTGCAGTCTCAAAACTACAAGATTGATGATTCTCATATTTCACCAAATTCTTCACAAAATATGGGGAAACATTAACCTCTGCCTTTTCTACATCTTTTCTCCTTTTTTTCCGCTTACTCTTCACATTACCGTAATCTTCTTTCAAAGTAGAAATCATATCATTATCCTTCTTCACCAATTTCTTCACAATATATGTGGCAGCAGTTATTTCTGGGGTTCCCTCTTTCATTCTTTCCCTCCTTTTCGTTTTCTTCTTCTCAACTAAAGCAGGGCCACAGGTACTATATCCAGAAGATTTGTTATCCAATTCATTTTTGTTATCATCACTATAATCATTTTTCTCAATTCCTAAACTCATATCAAACTGGGAACATACCTTCTCAATATTTACACATTTATTCACAAAATAAGGGGAAACAGTATTTTTTTGTTTTTCCTTTTTTCTCCGCTCACCCTTTCTTCTATTCCTCTTCTCTAACAAAACGGGATCATCTTTATTAAATTCAAAATTAAGGATATGAGAATTATTTCGCTTCTTTTGCTTTGCACCATCAGAATTATCATTATCAATAGTAGAATCGATGCGTACCTTGAGATAATCGGAGGATGAATCGAGACAAGGGCAATTATCATTTGCTATTGGATTTTCCTCTGTTTTCTTTTTACTCTTTTTATTTTTCGTCACTGCATACATATTCAGATCATTAGAAGAACCCATTGTCGAAGATTATTTTTCTACAAATCTTCCTTTTTCCCCTAACTCTTTTTTATGTTTGATAGTATGTATATGGATGATTTCTCCATTCATTGATTCTTTAGGGAAGAGTAAGGGTTAAGTGGGGCTTGGTACCTCCTAAAATAAGCTTTCCACTCGGTAGTTAATTTATTACTGAGATGATTAAATTAGATTAACAAAAATACCTTACAATAATTTTTACTTTGGGTTTGTTTAATGTTTTCAAAATCTGGTCGGATATAAAATTAGAAAATTTATTTATTGATTACTGATTTTACGTTAAATGAAAATAGAGTTCATTTATGTTATATTTAGATAAAAAAAATTAAGATATAATTAATTTTAAATTAAAAGGAAATAAGTTCATTTTTAAAATAGAAAATGTTACTAGTTTTTATCTGAAAAGCTAGACAAACATGCCCTCACCTTTTTATCAAATCTTTTTCCAAGAGTATAAATCACCCTCTTTATTTCCCGCCATTTCTTATCTTCCCTCGTCCACCTTCTCACACACTCTCTTTCACACACAATCGAGCAGCGAGCGTAGGAATTGAGCTGAACGCAATGAGGAAATCTGAGGACGAAAAACCAGACGGCATAGAAATCATATCAATCGGAAAGATTTACACTGGTCCGTGGGAGAAGAAGTATTGGAGCTCATCTAGGGTTTGATTCTGATTCTCCACTTATTATTATGTATCTAATTCTCAAATGTTATCGATCCTTTGGTCTGTGTAATTGCTTATTCTGAGTTAATTTCACATGAATGACTCTAAGTTTAAATGAATTCTAATACGACAAAATCATGTCAAACAAAACTAAACGGTTTAGCTCAAAATGAATGATGCTTGTTCTATAATATTTCAGAATATTTTCTTAGATTGTTTTTAATTTTACAGCCAGAGATCATAGGACTCTTTGGAAAATGAGTTTTCATATTGTGCCTTTATTTTTTATCAGTTGAAGATTTCGCTTCAGTGTCATATTGTATTTAGATAGCTTAGTTTTCAAAAGTTATTGAGACAGAGTGAGTGAAGGATACAGAGAGAAAGAGAGAAAGGAAAAACAATACTCTTTGAATTTGATTTCTTAAAAGTTATTGTACCAAATTGGACATCCATACGTCTTCCTTTTCAGCAATCAGACTAACTTTGGTTCTGCCATTGAGTTGCCTGTGATACTTACGTATATGCTAACATTGCGTCTTTTCAGGGTAAAGATCGATATCCATATCTTGTTGGATACACATCAGTTCGGACTCAAAATGGGTTTACCTACAAAATGGAAATCCTTGAAGGTCTTAAAGGTCCGTCATTTAAGGTGAGTAGGAATTAAACTCATGTGTCAAGCTAAGACATATCCAATTTAGAATATTATTAACATATAATTTGCATTCGTAAAACAATCTAGATTAGTTCTCCTGATGGCCAGTCTTGTTCTGGGGATACCCCAGACATCGCGTGGGAAAGCTTTCAGAAAAAAGGGTGTTCCGGAATAAAGTTGCGGCCTGGAAAGAGATTTTCATGTAAGATAGATGGAGTAGAGGTACATCATTCTTTTTCTTCTTCTTCCTCCTATATTATTCTGGAATCTATACAATTTTTTGTGCAAATCTTTTGTTTCCATTGTTTTCGTATGGATATTTTAATTTTTAGTTTTTAACTTTTCTGATGTTTACATCCTTACATATATGTTAACCAGGATCAGATTGATGGTTTGACTATTCTTTAATTGCTAACTTGCTTTGGATTTTTCTTGAAACACATGTGTTGGAAGTGGTTTACAACTTTCTGAACTCTTCTTCTGTTTTTCTTTAATTTTCAGTTATTTGGATTTAAAAACACATTTGTCCAGCGGTTATTGAGGGAATCGGCATTCAGTGTCGGTGGAACTGATCATAGTATATTAACTTCAACCTTCTCAAGAATAGCTTCCGACACAGTTAAATTTCAATCCGAAGAATCAAATCCAGATGTGCTCCCATATTTGGAAAACACACAAGTTGCAAGGAAGAGAAGCAGGAACACAAAACTTGGTAACTCCGAACGACTCCATGAACCCCGTTCCAAACAACATCAGCAAGAGAAATGTACACGGAACACCGGTGCTTTGAATTCCAAGGAAATAGATCAATCAAAACATGGCTTCAGTGGCATTTCTTCAACTCTTGGACTGGAAAATGAATTTTCTGGGTTATGCAGTCCAGGAGTATTGGGGACAGGTAAAAGAAAGTTGCAGTTGGATCCTATAGACACATCTGATCATCTCAAGGTAGGGGGTGCCTTTCCCCAGCAAGAAAAAGAGTTCACTAAATCTGGCCATCCCACAGGATTGGATGCTGAAGACTTTCCGCAAAACAAAGAACCTGTAAGCGTGTAAACCAGTCTTATAATATTTCATTCTAATCTTTCTTGTCATTATCCTTCTGGTCCTGTAACGGAGGACAAATTATTTTTTGGAATTAGAAAACAATTATATATACTATTATCATAGTATGAATTGGATGCATGTGTACTTGCATGAGAACAAACAATACGATCCTGATCTAGGGCAGACTTATCTGAAGCTAGAGCGCGGATCAATTTAGCTATCATTTTTGTGACAGAATGATAAATCAGAAATTATCGAGGTCTCAATGGCAGAAGAAAAAGATGAGGTTATGAATGATCAGCATGGCATGCCAATATTCAGTGATGCTGATCTTTGTGCACCTGATACTTTGGATTGTTCAGGAGGTATTGCAAATCTAATTTATGTCTTCTTTCTGGTGCGACTTAATTATTCTTGCAAGTTAACTGAAATTGCTTCAGCTTTGAACTCTCCCTACTTCAAATTATCTTTGAGTTAGACAAAATCCCTTTTGCAGATAGCATTTGTGCATCTTCTTTAAACAACCATGTGCAAGCAATGGTCAATGATGTATCCAAGCCTGAGATTGTAGTAACTGATTCCCATCCAGAAGATGAAAGGGGCACACTCGCATTCAACACATTGTCAGAAAAGTGTGATACTGATTCAGTTGGTCAAGAAATAGCCAAGTCAATGATGACAGTTTTACTTCCTAAAGCTCTTCCTCTACTGAAAACATTTGCTAGAAAAAAAAAGAAAAGAACAAAGCCTTTACAAATTTCTCTTCATAAATCTCAGGAGGAAAATAATATGTCCAACGCTGGAGTTGGTGATGCATTCATAGGTAGAGTGTGATCCTTACATTATTGAAGTTTAGTTTATTAATTTCATTATTAACTAAAGCAGTTGCTGCATCAAGACAATGCAAATTCTAAGATTTCTGCTGAATCTATTTTAATTGGTTTCAGAATTTTCTTTAAAAACTTGCAGCCAATAACCTACCCAAGCATTCAGAATTACAAAGACAAAGACAGAAGGAATCTGTTCCCTTTACATGTCATGATTCAGGTGTCTCCACTTCTGGGAACACAGAATCTATGGTGCCAGATAGTTTTGATTATGATGATCTTCAGAATCTGCTTCCTGGTATAGCCAAAGCTGATTATGTTTCACATGGCCTAGAAGATCATGCACAGCTGCCCGTGAATAATAATGGAGAGGCCACCTCAATGCTTCATCTTAATGGGATTAGAGAGCGTGAACTAAACTTTGAATGTGAGACACAAACTGCTTTAAGTGAGAAGCCTCATAAAGGTGATGGTTACACATATCTAAATCTGCTATAATTTTAGAAGGCACAGCATAAAATAATTATTGCCTGGATGCCACCAGAAATTGTGTTGTGAAATTTACTCTAAGCATGGGGTGTAAAATTTTGTGTCATTATCCTCAACGTTCTTTTGGTATTTGTGAGAATATCTAATTAACTAATTCACCTCCAGAAGCATTAGCATAATTAGTCCAAAAATTGAAACCCTCTCTAATGATAAAGCCTGTTTATGGGATTATTGCATGTTTTTTGGCTATTCTTTTTAATTCTTTCCCTCTCTAGTTGTGCCTACTTGAATATAAACTTTTTAACTATATAGTGATTCAAGTAAACTTGATCCAGATTCTCACAAATCATAAATTTCCCATCATGTCATTGATCTTGTATCATACTATGTTGAGCAGAGATGTAGGATAACTGATCTTATGTTGATGTCTACAACAGATACTACTCTAACTCCAGAAAAAGAACTTACTGCCAATTCCAAGGGAGCGGAAGGTAACTGTCACTCCACAGATGAACTCCCTACTAAGCCATCAACAGTGAGATGTCCTCCCAGTATTCCTGCATCAACGGTGAAATGTTCACCCAGATCAAACAGTATAATATCCGGAAGTTTTACAGATGTTGGTTTGCATGAGGTATAACACACAAGCATACATCTTGCTCACATTTATAGCCATTCAATTTGATGAAATTCATTTTATAACAAGTTGTTCATCTATTCTTATTGCCTTAAGAAATCTGAAGGTACTTTCGCTTACAACAAACTGCCTAAAGATGGAGACATGTCTGAATTTGATATGTCATCTTCAATTCTGCAAAGCAAAAGTACTATTTGTTCCCGCAATGCGATTGTTGACAGAGCATTAAATGTGAGTTCAAGATTGAATATTCAGAAAAACTCGAAATTAAATAGCAATCTATATGGTCTTGAGCTTTTTGCGAGCTATGTCCTTCCCATGCCAATTTCAATGGTACAACTGATTGTCAAAGAGAATAATATGTATATTTGTGTCAAATGTGGTGGCTTGGACCACAAAGAGAGCACCATCTTTGTCTACAAGGCCCTAAGAAAAGGAGATAGCATGGGGTGCCCTTCATTAATTGGCCATGTGCGAATAGGTTTGCAATCTTCGAAAAGTGCCCTTGGTGGAGATGTAAGATGGATGATTAGTTTATTTTTGTTGCATCATTAGTTTAATTTGCTTATTACAGAATATTAAAAGTAACTTCTTCCGCAGATTGCGGCGGACAGTTCTTTAATGCAGTTTACTCCAGATGCACAGTTTCTTGTTTTAATAAATAGCATCAAAACTCCTTACTGTAGGTACATATTCTGGTTTCTCCATACAATCAAAGTTGTTCTTGTATACTAATTTTGCATCTTTGTTACCAGGGAGGGTAAATTGCATTGCTTATGTTCAGCTTGTACTTCAGATTGCTTTAAGAATAATGCGGTTAAAATTGTGCAATTAAATAGTGGTTATGTCTCACTTGTGACGAGACTGGAAACAACTCAAGATGTTCGCTGTTTTTTAGTTTGTGAACCTAGTTTTCTTCTTGCTGCTGAGGAGAGTGGAAAGCTGAAGCTTTGGGTCATGAACTCTAGATGGAGGTAATCCCATACGATTGTTGCAGGAGTATCTGTCATGCTCATGCCTAAAACTTTGAGGACAATTAGCAGGCTTGGAGAAACTTTGTTATGTGATTTCTCAAACTTCCCCATCATTCTGGATGGCTTAAAATGCTTTTGACGGTGTCATTTAATAGAAGGGCACTATGTGATCTTCAATTTTTACTATTGATATAAATGTATATCAGTATATCTGCTCACTAAATTATTGCTTTGGGTTGTTTTTATCCAAAACCTAATCCGCACTTTATGACACATCATTGATTCTCATTTGTCCTTTTAGTTGACAAGTATTATTTTATGCTTATTCTGTCTCTTGGTTTGCAGTGCACAGAAAGAAGATTGGTACTTACCAACATTTGACTGCATGTTTCCTTGTCTAGTGGAGTTGAAGAGAGTTCCAAAGTCTGCTGTACTGGTTATTGGCCACAATGGCTTTGGGGAATTTGGCTTGTGGTATGTTGTTTTTCCTTTAGTAATCTTCACCTTACTCTTTTCTGGTCGTGCCTATGCAGTTATTTTCTAATCAAGCATACTCGTTGTAGCAAATAAAATTTCAAGTTTAAAAATATATTAAACCAGAAATAATTGTACAAATTAAAAGTTTAATGATTTAATGGGTACAATCCCTATAATTCCTCTGATTCTAATCTCCTAGCAATAATCTTGAAAAAGGTTGATTTGATTTTCTCCAAAATATTTCCAGCTTTGAATAACGTTAATCCAAGAGCAATTGTGCTTAATATTGGATTAAACGTGAAATGATTTAAATCTCCTTGATGAACGTCTCGAACCCCGTCTTGGATATTCTGGATTTTAAAGGGATTTGATCTTCGTTGGAACTTCGTGAATTTCCAATAACGTTAATTTAAGAGTTAAGTATCTTAATCTTAGATTAAACGTTGGATTTTCTTCACTTTTTGAAGAACGCCTTTGAATATTGCGAAGAACACCTTGATTTTGAATAACGCCTTGAGAGAATTTGCTTCTTTTCTCCTTGAGCTTCTTCGTGCTTCTGAATTGTGTTTTTGAGTTGTGCTTTTCTTCTTGGAGATGACCCCTATTTATAGGTGTGATTTGAAGATCTTGTAAAATTCTCTCCATGACGTGGCGCGATTTGATTGGCTATCAATATCTTTTATGACAAGAAATATATTTAATTTGATATTCTTGCCCAATAAAAGATATTATATGCAAATATTGCATTGTGACGAATATTCCAAGAAAATCTGCCTTGTATGAAATTTTCCTACACACAATTGCCTTCTTTGTGGAGATTTAATGTAATTTGCAATATCTCTCAAATTTGGCAATATCAATTTTGGCAATAAAATTTACTCTTCTACAAATGCCCCCTCGAGACTTGTTTACGAAATGCATTTGCTTTGAGTAGATAAGTCTCGACTTTTCTTTACGCCTTTGAAAAATTTGAAGCCAACAATTTTTTTTTAAGGAATTTGACTGGGCTCAAAATTGTTTCAAGCTGCCTACGTATCCCAAAAAGGGAATCAAGTCATAACGTAGTTCAAAGCGTTAAATTTGATTTGATGGATGTTGTTCACATTTATACTCATGTGAAGGAAGAGTAACATACATTTTAGGCTCGTGTGTCAAGGAGCGTTTTGAATTTGAGATTTAGTAGACCCTTTTGACTCGTGTCCAGGAGAATTTGACTTAAAATTTGTAGACATTTTTGTCTCGTCTACTAGAAGCTTTCATTTGAAATTTGCAGACATTTTCTTCTCGTGTCTGGGAGAACTTGATTTGAGTTTTGTAGACTTTTTCGTCTCGTCTACTGGAGGCTTTGATTTGAAATTTGCAGACATTTTCTTCTCTTGTCTGGGAAAATTTGATTTGAACTTGTAGACTTTTTTATCTCGTTTACTAGAAGCTTTTGATTTGAGATTCGTAAACAATTTATACTCATATTAAGGAGTGATGAATTTGATTTGTAAACAATTTATTCTCGTGTTAAGGAGTAATGAATTTACTTGTAAACAGTTTATACTCGTGTTAAGGAGATTTCACTTGAAGTTTGGAGATTTTGTTGACATTTTTTACTCGTGTCAAGGAGATTTCAACTTGAAGATTTTGTAGACATTTTTAACTCGTATCAAGGAGTTATATTGCCAATTTATGCTCTTATCAAGGAGCAATATATAAAGATCTTATTTGAAGATCTTAAATAGTTTAAGCTCATATTTAGGAGCATTGAAGAGATCTTAATTTGAAGATCACAGATAGTTTTAGCTCGTATCTAGGAGCGTTGAAGAGATCTTAATTTGAAGATCCAAGATAGTTTTAGCTCGTATCTAGGAGCGTTGAAGAGATCTAACTTTGAAAGATCCCAAATAGTTTTAGCTCGTATCTAGGAGCGTTGAAGAGATCTTAATTTGAAGATCCTAGATAGTTTTAGCTCGTATCTAGGAGCGTTGAAGAGATCTTAATTTGAAGATCCCAGATAGTTTTAGCTCGTATCTAGGAGCGTTGAAGAGATCTTAATTTGAAGATCCCCGATAGTTTTAGCTCATATCTAGGAGCGTTGAAGAGATCTTAATTTGAAGATCCTAGATAGTTTTAGCTCGTATCTAGGAGCGTTGAAGATATCTAACTTTAAAAGATCCCAGATAGTTTTAGCTCGTATCTAGGAGCGTTGAAGAGATCTTAATTTGAAGATCCTAGATAGTTTTAGCTCGTATCTAGGAGCGTTGAAGAGATCTTAATTTGAAGATCCTAGATAGTTTTAGCTCGTATCTAGGAGCGTTGAAGAGATCTTAATTTGAAGATCCCAGATAGTTTTAGCTCGTATCTAGGAGCGTTGCTATATATTCAGATTGATTCTTCGTTTGGAGCTTCATCAAAAGATTTGCCCCCTTCTTTGTCAGTGGAATCGTCTTGAACTTTGTTAGGAGAATGCACATGCGGCTCATCAATTTGACTTCTACACATGGTCAATTCCATATTATAGGCTCTAGTGGCTAGCTCTTCAAAAGTTTTTGGTTTTATTCCTTGGAGAATGTATCGAAGACCCCAATGCATTCCTTGGATACACATCTCAATGGATGAAGCTTCAGACAGTCGATCTTTGCATTTGAGACTTAAATTTCTCCAGCGGTTTATATAGTCGATGACAGACTCCTCTTTCCATTGGCGAGTGTTAATGAGTTCGACCATTCGCACAGTTCTTCGAGTGCTATAAAAGCGATTGAGAAACTCTTGTTCCAGTTGGTCCCAACCATCAATGGAATTTGCCCCCAAGTCAGTATACCAGTCAAATGCATTGTCCTTCAATGAACATACAAATTGCTTCACAAGTTGATCTCCATGTGTTCCAGCATCATTGCACGTCTCGACGAAATGCGCCACATGTTGCTTTGGATTGCCTTTGCCATCAAATTGTTGAAACTTCGGGGGTTGATATCCAATTGGCATCTTTAAGTTGTCAATTCTTTGAGTGTAAGGTTTGGTGTATGTAAGGGAAGACTTCGAGCTCCCATGCAGTTTGCTTTTGATGGCCTCCAAAATTAACTCCTTCAGTTGGCTACCTTGGATTATACCATCATATGATACTTGAATCTCATTGGTTGAAAATTTTTCCTTTGCATTTGATTGTTGCTTTATGGGCGTCTTGCCATCATCAATATCATTGGTCATCTTTTCCATCAGGTGGTTTGCCTCGGGATGACTTCCTTTGTTCAATAGTTGTTTGGCGGATGTATCGCCTTTTTCAAGCTCCTTGAGTGGTTTTTCCTCCACGTGGATGGCCTCAGCATTACTCCAATTGTTCAACAATTCATCGAGCTTAGCATCTCGCTGTTGGAAGTGCTTTGTGAGCTTCTCCATCGCCTTTGTTAACATGAAAAGTTGTTCCTCTATGGTTGGATTGTTTGTCGTCATAATTGGGGCCACTTAATGAAGAAAAGAGATGAGAGGTAGAGATTGTCCCACTGGGCGTGCCAAAAATTTGTAGCAAATAAAATTTCAAGTTTAAAAATATATTAAACCAGAAATAATTGTACAAATTAAAAGTTTAATGATTTAATGGGTACAATCCCTATAATTCCTCTGATTCTAATCTCCTAGCAATAATCTTGAAAAAGGTTGATTTGATTTTCTCCAAAATATTTCCAGCTTTGAATAACGTTAATCCAAGAGCAATTGTGCTTAATATTGGATTAAACGTGAAATGATTTAAATCTCCTTGATGAACGTCTCGAACCCCGTCTTGGATATTCTGGATTTTAAAGGGATTTGATCTTCGTTGGAACTTCGTGAATTTCCAATAACGTTAATTTAAGAGTTAAGTATCTTAATCTTAGATTAAACGTTGGATTTTCTTCACTTTTTGAAGAACGCCTTTGAATATTGCGAAGAACACCTTGATTTTGAATAACGCCTTGAGAGAATTTGCTTCTTTTCTCCTTGAGCTTCTTCGTGCTTCTGAATTGTGTTTTTGAGTTGTGCTTTTCTTCTTGGAGATGACCCCTATTTATAGGTGTGATTTGAAGATCTTGTAAAATTCTCTCCATGACGTGGCGCGATTTGATTGGCTATCAATATCTTTTATGACAAGAAATATATTTAATTTGATATTCTTGCCCAATAAAAGATATTATATGCAAATATTGCATTGTGACGAATATTCCAAGAAAATCTGCCTTGTATGAAATTTTCCTACACACAATTGCCTTCTTTGTGGAGATTTAATGTAATTTGCAATATCTCTCAAATTTGGCAATATCAATTTTGGCAATAAAATTTACTCTTCTACACTCGTTCTTACATCCATTACGGTCTTGCTCTGTATCGATCATTTTATTATTTTAAGAAACCAGCAACTAGCATATCACATCTCCTAACTTGGCTTAGGATCAGATGAAGCTTTGCAGCTTTAGGTACCTTCAGGAATGAGCATGTTAATGGTTGGTTGAAGTGGGCATTGGTTGAGCATTGATGATTGTTGGCAATCAACAACGATTTTCGAAAAATGTTTTATCTAGATATGGAATCCATAAGATTTGCTAGTTTTATACTAATTAGGAGATTAATTTCAATCTCTTAAATAAATAGATATTTTGTATGATTTAATATCCTAGTTGGATTAGGTGTCCACTTCTGATAGTTTGAATAGAAGTTTTTTTAATTGTAATAACTGGTGAAGAGTGAGAAAAGTTTCTTTGGAAACTAGTGTAACTTTAGTTGAGAAAGTGTTTATTCTCCTATCCACATCCCCCTCTTCCCCTGGGTTCTAAAGGATCCCATTTCTTCCCGTGTATGTTTTTTTCTTTGTTTTTGTTCTGCTGCACAACAATGATAAGATCTCGGATGGTTTGGACATTTTAATAAGGAAACCATGTAACTAGTCAGATTCCTTATGGGAAATAAATTAATTGCATTTTGGTAAGAGATACTGGAGATAGCAAAAATACAATTCCATTGATGATTGTTCCAATATCCCTCATAGAAATAAACATTTGATTTTGTTAAGTAAGTGTTTTTTTTTAATTTCCATCTGATGTTCCGGACCAATCTTCATTTATCCGTGGTTTGAAGTTATATCTGCCTTTGTAGTTATCCATTCCTGACAAATTGCTTCATTAATACCAGACTGCTATCAGTTTTACTACTTTGTTCCAAAGTCCTCAGGTTTGATGTTTAATACTCGTCCCCAGTTAGGAATTTTGAATCGAACTGTTCCTGATTTGTTATTGACCTTGATTTACTGATTGTATTTTTCATGTGTATATAATTCTTGGGGTATGCATATATTTACCTTGCAGAAAGCATATGATAAATTCAGTTACACCGGATTTTTTGATTCAGTTGTGGTACATAATTGCCCCATCCCCCATGGTGAAATACAGATATCTCTGCAACTTCTGAAATTCAATGCACAATGTGATATTTACACATCATAGCACATTTGTGCATGTATTGTTTCCATTGAAGATTTTTAAATTACTCCTTCCATTTCATATTTTTCTCCACTTCAAGTTTGGCCAAATTTAACTCTTTGGTATCTTTACGTTTGACGGTTGAGAATAATGTGTTAAATCATTATATGAAAAATGTTCAAGGAAAAAGGGACCTACAGACAACCCCACCCCTCCAAAAAAAAAAAAAAAAAGAAATAGAAAAAATGAAAGGAGTAAAAATGCTGGGACAGGGTGAGTATATGCTAATTTGTTGAGTTTTGAATTACTATGTTGGTTTCTTTACCATCTATCCTGATCAAGCCGATCAGTTATTATATGCTATTTCAATATAGTTTTTTGTGAGCTTTCTTTTTTCCCAATTTATCGACCAAATATGAAGCACCTTAAAACAATATTGTCCTGACACCTATATTCTTGTTGAAAATAATAACCTATTTTCTGCAGGGATATTGAAAAGCGCAGCCTGATGTCAACCTTTTCTTCCCCAGGCATGTCGGTGTCTCAGTGTATTCCAACAAGTGCTTTCAGATGGCAAAAAAAAGGAGAGCATAAGACAAAGGAGCTGATTGATGAAATCATGGATGCAACAAAAATGTGGTTAACAGGAAAGAGCGAAAACCACTTCTCACCAGAGGACAAAGATGTAGCTGTCTGGCTTCTCATCTCAACTTTATCAGATCCAGATTCTCAATGTTATCAATCAAGTGAGACGCAATCAAGCCTCGTTGAATGTTGGAGGCTCGCTTTATTGGTTAACGACACAGTGATCATTGGAAGTGTTGTCGATCCAGGGTATGTTTACTACAACCTCCTTCCCATTATTTTATATTCGTAATGTGGTTGAGCAGTCAACTTAATAAATTTCATATTATTATAATAAAAAATTTAGTAATTAATACAAATAATGCTACCTATATGAAGATTTATAAAGTTTAAACATCATGAATGTTGCAACAAAAATTCAACATGATAAGCTCACTAAAGCAGATAGAGTGAAGAATTTGGGGCAAAGAGGTACTAAATTCTAAGCAGTACCGTTGCAACTTGCAACCTTATGCTTTGTGGTATGGGAAAGTGCAATACCTACAAAATCTTTCACACAAACTACTATGATCTTCTAACTTTATGTATCTGAGCTTTGAGAAAATATTATCTCCTGTCTGGTGTATTTTGGCTTATGTGTTTTATGGTTTTAGAGTGAGGATGAATATTAGTATTTAGGATAATCACATAATGGTCATCAGATGTTTTGTGTGTCTTAATGTGAGAAAATATGTTTTGGCGGTGTTTTAAAATTGAGTTTTGGGGAACATTAGAGTTTTCTCAAATTAAAGTCGGAATGTGATTTGATTGTTGAGTATTTCAAACCACATGTTTTGTTTATGAAAAGGTAAGAGTTCTAAAGTTTTAGATCTTGAAAACTTAAAAACTTGAAACGGCCTAGCAAAAATGCATCGAAACAGGTTATATACTTATATGTGTTATCCTTGCAGGGCGGCTGCTGTCACGTCTGCTGGAGTTGGACTTATTGGTACATCTGATGGATTTGTTTATCTGTGGGAATTATCTACTGGAATGAAGCTTGGAAACTTGCACTCCTTTGAAGGTATATCTTCTGCAACTGGGTTTTCCTTATCTATGAAGCTTAATTTTTTCTTCAATAAGAGAAGATAACTTCTTATTTCAAGTTACAACTTCACTACATGTAGAGGAAAGTGACTGAGGTTTCAAATTATCTTTCAGGTACGAAAGTGTCATGTATTACCACTGACACTACCAACTCAGATGCTTTGGCCATTGCTAGTGGATCTCAGTTGCTGGTTTATCTGCCATCTTGAAGTATTTTTTGAGAGATTGATTGATGGAAAAAATACTGATTCCCAAGTGAATGAAGCAAGTATGAAATGAAAAATATGTTTCTTTTTTTTCTTTATTAAAAAGATGTGGAAAGTTTAATAGGGTAGTTAAAAGATAGGGCACTTACATCTACTTCATCATAAATGTAAATTTTGTGCCATAATGTGGCTCATTGCACATTAGGCAACAAAATAATTCTTTCTACTTAATTTTTCTTCATCAAACTTAATTTGTCTGAAAAATATTGCGATTCACATAATGAAGGCTAGTCCATATGTAAAAGAATTAACTTGATAAAATTTGACTAGCTAAATGACAAAAAAGTTAAGACAAAGAGAGTAATAAATTTTTACCTTTCACGTTGGACTCTCGAGGATATATAACCACTCATTTTATTAGTTTGAAAAAACTTCTTATAATTTGTAATTTTACCTTATAAATAAATATATTGACCCTAGTTTAAATGTGTAACTATTTCTATAAATATTTTATTTTCATTTATAAAATGAAAATATTAACTTTCTCAATTAATTATAGTGTATTTTCCATTTAAAATTACAATGTGAATAATCTTTAACAGTAGTGTGCAAAAATAAAAAAACATAAAGTAAACCAATATCGTTTAATCCTACCTTACAGATCTGAGGAGGGTGAAAAAGAAAAAGGAAATACATATTATAAACAAACAAAAATAATATAAAAGAATGCAAAGAAAAATAACAAGGCATCGCAGAAGACATTACAGTTACACGATCTAGATTTGCAATCAAACAATTTTGGGTTCCATGGAATCAAACCTGGACCCCATGGTCATCATAACCTTAAACTCATCAAAACTAATAGCTCCATTTCCATCTGAATCCACCCCACTTATCATCTTTCTGCACTCCGCCAATGTGCATTCTTCCCCAAGGCTATTCAACACATCTTGCAATTCCTCTGCAGAAATCGAACCATTTTTATCAATGTCAAACACTTGGAACGCATCCTTCAAATTCTCCAACACCTCATCGTAATCTATATCTTTTGTGTTGAGCTCAACAAATTCATGTAGATCTATGAACCCATCGCCATCGGAATCGACCTCCTTTATCATGGAATCGAGCTCCTCGTCCGTGGCAGGGTGACCGAGGCTGCCCATAATCGAGCCCAACTCGGAGGCAGAGATCTTGCCATCTCCATTGACGTCGAATTTCTTGAAAACTTGTTCGAGTTCTTCTTCGATTTGGGCTTTGGAATTCAAAGATGGTGATCTTGAGTTTATGGGTGTTTGTTGATTTGTGAGGGGAAGTCCGCGGTTGCCCTCTTTCTTCTTCCGGTTGAACAAATCCTTAAGTCCCATGATTGATTAATTGATTAGAACGACACACAAAGAGAGAATTTTGATATTGATTATTGGTGGGTCGTTCTAAATGGTTTGATGAATGAATGAAGAGGGATAAATGAAGCAATGGGAGGTGAATGAAAAGGGCGAAAAGAACGGATTTATTTGTTGGAAGGAATCAAAAGGAGGAAGATTTTGACAGAGAATCCGTGAAATAGGACTCTACGTGGAGTCACGATAACAAGTGCGGGGAATTGAGGCTCTTAGTCACCGACCAATTCTGCGATTACAGATGGTTTTATTTATATAATAAGAATGTTCAAATAATTCCTCATTGTACGGGAAAGGACATGCGGAGAGATTCTATAAGCCGGGCCTTGATTGCTTGTTGGGCCCGGTTTGAAATATAAATAGATATTCAAGTAGTTAAATTACTAGGTTGGACCGAGTTGGGTCTTTTTATGTTTTGTTGGGCGGAACGGAAGTAAATAAAATACAAATAATCAAAACAAAATAATCGTGGAGTGGGGAAGAGGGTCGACGATAGAATCACACACACTCAAATATAGAGAAACAAATACATAAGAGACACTCGTAGAGGAGGAGATTGATGAGAATGATACTTCAATTGTTACTATCTCGATCGATTTTTCACTATACAAATGAAATAACATTAATAGTACAATACTCCAACTTTCTCTGTTATTCTGCATATTAAAAAATTACAAGACTTCTATTCATAGGAATAAATATTTATTTTCCCTTGTATGGTTTATTATCCTAGGTATTTCAAATTGTTTTTCTTGGTTTCCTTCTTACTTTCATCATGTTCTCCGTTACCTGTTTGCTGAAGGAGAGGAAGAGATCGTGGGTGCGGTTAGTGGAGCTTTTTTTACGGCTTATGAACAACAAACATGAAAAATACAAGAGTTAAGAAGACAAGTTTATGTCTTACCCCGACGCCTTGCACAACTAGAAACTCCAACTCATGATGAGGATAAGTACAAGACGGGGGAAGAGATTGTTAAAAATCCATTTATGGAACTACACGGCGATATGTGCTCTATAAACGGGACAAACATAAATGCGATGGAGGTTTCAAAATTGAAATTCCTGAATTTAATGGAATTCATCATATAATTTTTTAAACCACTGGGGTATTTAATCCCATTGGCTCCCCTATCTTTCGTCTCATAGCGTCAGTGTCGGCTAGCAAAGTGCTTTTGTTGTTGGTTTTCGATCTCTACCTACGCAGCTCAACGCTTCACCGAATATTCCCTATGCTTATACCGTATTTCAGCTTTGTAGTATCCACTGCCTGTCCAATATTGAGCCATGAGATTTGATGGTGGACTTTAAAAACTACCTACAATCGCTTTATGCCCAATATTCCGGATCCTTTGTCTAATCGCAGCAGCTGGCATAGAGTTAGCCGATGCGTATTCCTCATATACCATCATTGCTTCTTCTTCGAGAAAAAAAAATAGACTTAGCACAATCCACATGAAGTCTAATACACTTTGTAACATTTACAAAGCTTAAATTTTATGTGGTCATTAATAATAATAGTACTTGATATTTCTATCTACATATTGTATTGTACAATAATGAAATTAACTATACTAAGTCATCTACAATCGCCTTAAATTTTTATCTTATTTTTTCCTTGAACTTTTATTATTGAAAAAGTAAATCAAATGGACCTCTCCAGATACAAAAGGTATATACCCCCACCCGCACTATACTAAAAGTAGTCCTGAATTCATTCATTCATTCATATATATATAAGCAACGATTTCATAGATATTGATCATCATGTCCTCTCTCTCACAATCAAACACAACAAATTAAAGAAAAGAAAAGAAAAGAAAATGAACATCCATCATGTTGAAATATGTCTTCCATTAATCTCTTATTATTATTATTATTATTATATTTTCCTATTAATTCTAACACTACTACTCTGCACAAACCCTTCAAACTCTGCCCTCGAGTCCTTCATCTACGTCGGCTGCTCCCAACTCAGATACGACCCGGGCACCCCTTACGAGTCAAACGTCAACTCAGCCCTCGCCTCACTCGTCAACTCAGCCTCCATCTCCAACTTCAACAACTTCAAAATCTCACTCCCCGGCTCCACCCAAAGCGACGTCGTTTACAGCCTCTACCAATGCCGCGGCGACCTCACAAACTCCGACTGCCACGACTGCGTAACCAACGCCGTCAGCCGTCTCGGTACCTCCTGCGGCGGCGCGTCGGGTGGCGCGTTGCAGTTGGAGGGATGTTTTGTTAGGTACGATAATATCTCGTTCTTGGGTGTTGAGGACAAGGCTGTGGTCTCCAATAAATGTGGGCCGTCGATTGGGTCGTACGATACGGATTTGTTCAGTCGGAGGGATGCTGTGCTGGCATATCTAACGGGCAGTGGGCAGTTTTTCCGTGTGGGTGGGTCCGGGAAGGTGCAGGGTATGGTGCAGTGTGTACAGGATTTGAGTATGACTGAGTGCCAGGATTGTTTGTCGGAGTCCATCCAACGGCTGAAAAGCGAGTGTGGGTCGTCAGCTTGGGGGGATATGTTCTTGGGAAAGTGCTACGCGCGATACTCGGAGCGTGGGTTCACGTCTGATAGTGGTAAGCGGCTCCGCCACCATGGGTTTTGGTTTACGGTTTGTGTTTCAATTTTTTCTTTCGTTCTGTATTAATTACACGTCAACCTTTTTTTTTTTTTTTTTATTGTTTGGATTTTGAGTAATTACTTCACTAGTATTTTGTAAGATTAAGGTTTGTATACTTTGTGCTTGATCTGGATTAATTTTGCATGCATGGTTTGATTAATTTTTTATTTTTTAATTCGTTACATACATGTTAAGAGTTCATTACAAAGCTTGATCATAGTATTAAGTAATTACTTCCTTTCTCCTATATATACTTTCCTCCTCCCAGAATTTGTAATTTCTTTTTTAAACATCTTAAATGAATTAATTTCTCATTATCACCATATTACGTAATTTTCCAATTCTTATGAACTAATCTTTTTTTGGACCTAGGCATTATCATCTAGTTTTCAGCGTCGAACTAAATGGACAGAAATTATTGGACATAGGCATGATATTATTAACCATAAAATTATAACCTCTTCATGGATTTGATTAATTACTTTAAAGCTTTTAGGCATAAAGTGTTTATGTTATCATGCATCCATGAAGCAACCCCACTTGCATATACGTTTAAACACTTTTGCTTTTTTAGAGTGCATAAGTTAAACTACGGCATTTTCCGACACTATTTTGTGTTTTGTTTGTTGAATTTATCTTGTAATGTTTGTCTTGTTTATTTGTTAGTTTTGGACTTGCTTTGCTTGATTTAATCTTAATTGCACTAAATTATAGCTTGATATATAGTTATTTCCCAATTTAGGTCAGATCGAACAATAAATATTTACGCTTATCCATGATTAGAAATTAGAAAAAGTGGCCAATCATCTAACAAGTGAAATACATTTAATTTGTAATTTAGTAAATTTAACTAAAACTAGATATGGATTAGGGTTTCCATAGTAGCAATGCTGGTCAACGTAGCTAGTTTTTGGCTGGTCCTTAAATTAAATAAATGAAAAGGAAAAAGTTGCAACAAAGGTGTCCCTTCTCCTTTTTTTGCTTTTGGGTACCACAAAAGATAAGGTGATTGAATTTGGTGGGCAATTATATCAACTTTATGATTCTCATTTACATACTTATTCTAAAAGATAGTTTCGAATATTGCTTGCCGCTTGGAGGAATATATATTAATTTTATGGCATATTTCTCTTACGAAACGATAATGCATGTGTGGAAGATCCACATACTACTTTTATATTGTTATTAATACGCAGTATAAATTATTTATTTTTTTCCTTGATCGACATGATCTAAATGCAGTTATCTTATTATAAGGCAAATATATTTATATGGCTCTTGAATCGAGTATATTGCATTACTCTAAAAATGATTTAAAGGCTAACAAATTGAGTTTGTGTATTGTGCGTATTACTCTAAGAATAATATAAGGACAAATTAACAAACCGAGTTTTTAATATAAATTTGAAATTGTAAACCTCCTTGTCCAAAAACGGATATAAAGCCCATATATTACTACATATATGAGCGGATCCCCCTAATCTACAGTAATTAATAAATGATATATGTAGTTGCAGTTTTCATGTACAATTAAAATCCACCTAATTAAATGACACCAACATAGTCTAATTAAATTATTGCTCTGGTCAAAAGACCTATGAACTCACTTAAACAACTAATAATGCATGTCTAAGATAGATTAATGATCCTTTGCCGAAATATTTATTAGCAAAAAATTTCGTGTTCTAAGAGACTAAAGCCCCGTGAGAATAAAACCTGTGTTCTGAAATGCCAAAATTAATATTCCTTCCGTAGTAAAAGATCTAGTAATGTATTGTTCATTTTGGATTGTGCTATAAAATTGATTTGATTTTTTAATATTAAACCAAATTAGAACAACTTTTGTCATATTAAATATAAGTTATGTCGAATTTGAGTATTATAATATATCGTTCTATGTATATGTATTGTCTTTGTTATGTTTATCTAGAGTTCGAGCCGAGTCTAATTCAGAAAGAGTTATATTTTCTAAAAAGTTATTAAACGATAAATATTATTAGAACTATACGCACCATGTTGTTATACATAACAAATCAAATTCGAGTAAATTACTATGGAACTCGATCGGGTTGAACCACTATTATTTGGTTTTATATTTCATTCTATATAAATTAAAAGAACTTCTTACACTAGCCAACTTTTCAACTACATTGTTTACACTAATTAATTGCGTGTATGCAACTCTCACTTTTCAGCTAATAATAATTTAATTTCATGTAACAATAAAATCATGCCTAGCCATGCCATGAAAGAAATAAATAAATGTGTATACAAGGAGTATAATTAATTAAAATGCAAATCAGAAATTAAACTTGGTTATCTTAATTGATGATATCTACATTTTTAATGAAGCAATATTAATTAATTTATTCTATCTACCTTTAATCTGTTTAATTATGGTTTCCAGGAAATAATGAGGATGACACGGAGAAAACACTAGCAATTATTATCGGTCTCGTAGCTTGTGTTGCAGTACTCATTGTTTTCCTCTCTTTCTTGAGTAAATACTTCAACAAAAAAGGTACTCAATGATCTAGATATATAATACTCCTATGTTTTTTATTTTTATTTTTATTTTGGTCAATGCATGATACTCATAATTAAAATAGCAGTTGAGTTTTGAATTTGATGACTAGGGTTCCAATAAATTAAATAAATAATTTTCGGCTTTTATTTATAAAAATGTCTACTATACAGGAGGTGGCAAATAAAGAACAGTTGAAAGATACTCTTGGAGCATCATTGATCGTTTGCTTTGGATGCTTTTCCAGCTTTACCTTTAGTGCATTTTCCTCCAAGAGATTAGAACTTGGAATAATAATTCAGATACATATATATGTTCATTCATAAAACAAAGTGTAACAATAAAAAGGCAAAGATTCCAAACGCTCCACATCATACAAACTTTTTATAAATGTTGTAATTAACTCATGGCATGGATTTAGAAGAAAAAAAAGTGGTTTTTCTGCTTGTAGATATCATTGTCACTTTGGAAATTCTTGTGATGGGACTGTAACTAAATTATTTCAATTGATAATTAGATTATAGTAATTCGTAGATTATATTTGAGTTAATATATAGTGCACAAGTTCAATCGTATTTGTTCAGTTTAGTGCAATATATACTTTTTTTCTGTTAGCTTTGTCACTACAAATATGTCACTAAGCGATTTAGAGACAACTAAAATCTTACTTGCATACAATTTAATTTTTATCTATATTTAAGTAAAATGGTAATATTTACATCATTACTTTTACTTCAGTAAATCTATTTATAAATAGTGAAAAAATAAATAATGTCCATCTAAAAAGTACAAAGTATCAATTAACAAACACTTCAAGTGAAATTCTGACTCACTCATTATCTCTAGGATATTGGGGCCTCAAGTTTGCCATCAGATTATGGCTCCATTACTGATTTTGAGTTGGCAATTAAGACTATATCTAACATGCAATAAAATTTCCGTAGTTTTAAATACGTGAAACATTTTTCTTATTTAACTTTAATTTATTGAAGCTCAAGAAAATCGTAGTTTCTAAAATTTCAGTTTTCTAATTAAAACCTCTTCTTCAAATTTTCATATTATATACTGCTATCATAAAATACATTGAGAATAATAATTATATGATGTTGTACAATATGAAAAGGCTTAAATAAAGACCATAATTTTTTTTTTTTTTTTGAATTATCATAAGTATGTTTCTAGAAACTAAAGTATTGTCGTCATAATTTTATATTAATAATATCTAGCAGCTCCAGCTCCAACGTTGACAGTTCACTTTTTCCCAATATGAGAACCCTTATGTACCGTAAAGTTTTTGGGCCAGACATTAATTAAATTAAATAGCAATACATTGGACCAGTCCCATTAATATGACCCATTCATGCCCAAGCCCAAATTAGTTGTTCAAAAAACCTGGTTACGGCTGGCCCAAGCATTTTAATGCAGCCCAATGTTGATTGAGTGTTTATATACAACCAGTCTTTTAATTCTAAAAAAAAAAAAAAAGAAGAAGAAATATCTAGTTAGCAGCTCCAAACAGTTGCAGTAAATAAAATTTGAAACATGATAAGTATGAACATTATAATAATAAATCATTAGACGTACACCACTTGCTTCACATCGACGTACACAAAGAAATCTTGTGTCTCGTGTTAGTTGAGAAAATTACCTAATAACAATTTTTTTTTTAATTTCAAATGTTTGTTAAAACTAGAAGTCCATACACGAAGTCTTTGGTCCACCCATTAATTAAGTATAATATATATTATATATATATATATATATATATTTCACACTCGAAAAGTTGTGTATAAAAAGACCAATAACGTCGATCCATACTAATAGTACTCTCAAACTATTCTAATTAATTTTCTTAATTTTAACTCCAAATTAGTTAATAAATGATGCAGTATTCTTCTGGAGGAGATGTTTTTCAAAAATTTCCACCACCAACTGCGCCTCCAGCCTACGACCAGCAACCACCACCTAACTACAACAACCTGCAGCCACCGCATCATCTAGAAAACTACAGCCAACCGCCGCTACCTATCTACAACCAATTACCACCACCGCCGATCTACAATCAACGGCCGCCGCCGCCGCCGCCGCAAATAGGGATACCAGTCCAAACACCGCCACCGGTTCACCGTAGCACTACTGCAGGCCAATGGTCAACTGGTGTTTGCGACTGCTTCTCCGATGCTTCCAATTGTGAGTTATCTGCAATATTAATTAATTAATTTATTTATTCTCCATATTATCCAAATTAATTGGCATGCATCACAATTTAGATGCACATTTAATTAAATTAATATTTTTGTTAGTAAATACATTTCTACATCATAACTTAATATATACATGGAACTCCTAATTTGCATGTAGCATGGCAAGGTCAGGATGATGAGTTAATATATAACTTAAATTAATGGAGATTTTTTTTCATTTTTTTATTCTGTAATAAATAATATCGAGAATTACAAGTATCACATTATTTTATTTTACGAGAGGATAAAAAGGGTTTTCTTAATTTTTCTTCTTATATATATTAATTTTCAGGCTGCGTAACGTGTTGGTGCCCATGCATTACATTTGGACAGGTTGCTGAGATCGTAGACAAAGGATCTACTTGTAAGTGAAGGGATCGAACCTTTTTCAATTTTCGTATTAATTAGCTGCTGGTTAGTTTTGACTTTATCAAAAATTAATTAATTCTACATATGATATGATTAATTTTTTGTGATACAAAAGCTTGAAATTATCTTCGTATTAATTTTAAGTCATACCTACCAAAGGCTAGCTTCGATTTGGTCAAACATTCAATACTATTTATGATAAAAAGCAGGGACGTCGATAGAGCCATTTGGGTTAGAAAAACAAAATTAGTACCACTATTTTACATTATTCAACTGTTGTTCTAATTCAAAGTTTTAAATTTATTTTCTTATACTCCATATATATCCATGGGCCCATTAATTACCATTCTAATAAAAAAAAAACATTTCCATGTCAAATTATCAATTAGACATTTACACATACTTAATTCAATAAAAATATTTGTTTAGATTTAATTTAGAAGATATGATTATCAATAGTTTTTGTGCTAACTAATTGAAGAGTATAAGAAAGTCTATGATGTAATTTTTAATATAAATTGTTTGATTCCCTCGATATATACTAGATTTTCATGTTACCATTACAACAAAAACAATCATTATCAACAATAAAGTTGGTGAAAAACCAGCTTAGAAACAAGATGAAAGATTACTACCTTGCAAATTATTTGATTATTAATATTGAGAATAAAAAAGATAAGATTTTTTATGATATGAAGAGCGTGTATACAATTTTCATAGTTTTTTCATTCAATTACTTTAACATTTTATATTCAATAGAGTTCTCGTTGATAATTTATTATTATGCAAATAAATTATTGAATATCATTGTCATTAATTTTAGCGATGCGTAAACTCGACCCCCGACTCTATAATATTGTATTCGTCCCTGTGATAAAGTGATACAAAAGCCCAAAAAGAAGCATGGAAATTGTTTAATTGTAAATCATGTCTACTAAACGAAAACTGGTTCAAGATTAGTTTTGATTTAGTCAAACATTTAATAACATATTATAGAGACATAAATTAGAAGCGCAACTAAAACTGATGTAGACACTCAATACTTCGAGTTATACTTTTAGCTATGGCTATCAATGGTGCGGATATCAATTCAAATTCAATCTGATCCGCATCATTAGGATTTTTGTTCGATTACAGATTCGATAAATCTAATCCGATTTAGGAAGTTATTTCGTCCAAGGTTGTTTGTAGGTATTAGACGACATATTTTCTCGTTGTTAAAAGTACTATCTTGGCACAATATGGAATTTCGTCCCCAAATAGTTGTATTTGGGACTCTGTAAAGGATTTCATGTACTAGTTAATATTCTGTCAAAATCTATAATTTCGATGGTCCTCAATCATGATTTTTTCTTCTTCTAATTTTTCCGATTAGCTAGCACGATATATAATTATGTCCCCAACTTATTCTAATTTTTCATGCATGTACTCAAAACACGCACTGATAGTATAACCCAAAAAATTGATGAAGGAAAACGAAAATATATCAAAAGTACCAGCTCGTTGATCAATTGAATAATTTTGTTAAAATTAAATAGTAAATGATTAATTGATTACTTTTTTTAATTGATATGGTTGCAGCTTGTGGAGTGAGCGGAGCATTATATGCTTTAATATCCTACACGACTGGATGTGGGTGCATGTACTCATGTTGCTATCGACAGAGGATGAGAAGGCAATACATGCTTTCGGAGGACCCCTGTCCCGATTGTATCGTCCACTTTTGCTGCGAGTATTGCGCCTTGTGTCAAGAGTACCGTGAACTCAAACACCGTGGATTCGACATGTCTATTGGTAAATATTCATATTAGTACATAACGACCCCCTGTGATATTGCTTTGTGCATGAGCACTTTATCCCCTGTGAAATTTTCTAATGATTCCCCGTGAAAATGTAACAACCAAGAGGGATGCTTCATTATATCATTAATTTATAGATTATAACGAGACGAGTTAAAGAAATAATAAAATGAACACTTTATTGAATGCCACAAAACATATAGAAACATAATGTAAATGTATATAAGGTTGAAAGTTGAACTGATGTAGGAAAGGGGAAACAGAGTATTTATTTCATTTTTATCTTATTATATATAATTCATACAAGATTTATATTACATTTTATATATGTTAATATTGTAAATTAGGATGGCATGGAAATGTTGAGAAACAAAATCAAGGAGTGACAATGGCTCCCTTTGCTCAAGGAGGAATGAATAGATAAGTAAGTAAGTAGAAATACGATTGTGGAATTGTTGCAAGAATCAATGAGAAGTTACAAGTACCATCAAAGTAATCGAGGCATGAGTTAGGGGAAGTTAATTACTAGTTTGTAACTTTTGCATTTGTCTTTTCCGTCATTGCATATTTGTAAGACTAGTCCTATAAATACTTGTTTCATTTTGTTATTTTGTAAGAGTGAAAAGATTGTAGTAGAAAGCTTGAGTATGTGTAATAGTGTCGATTGAGTGAGATATAAACTAGTTTTTGAAGAATCCAAATGGAAACATTTGTGCCTCACCGGACACCATTGCACATAATTAAGGATATTCAACCACTATTTTGCATTAGTGGACCCAAGAGGTAAAAATATGAGGTCGGCAGTTCCATCATCACAACGAAAAATTGCATATTATGGCGGCAAAATGCACCTCCATAGCGATATAATGTGTTGAGGCACTCAGACTTTTTTGAATTGTGTCCTGAAATCAGGGTTAATAATAGAATTTCGGTACTTTTAAAAGCACAATAACAATTAAACATCTCCATTGTAAGTGTCCCAAAAGTTGTTCTTGTAAATATCAATTTATTTTTATTTTGTGAAACTTTATATAAATATCAATTTATAATTGGGCGTATTTGGGGCCAACATATATACTTACCGACAAGAGAGTGGCATGGCCCACAAATTGACGGGCAGCCTAGGTTTTCATTAGACCATCCGAACACCATATTAGGGATGATTAAATAACGAATCAGGCTCAATCTATAGAATTGAGCTTGGGATAACTATGTTGCAAATAATTTGAAAAAAATTATATAAAATCTAAGAATTTCATTTATATTATTTATATTTTCTTTGACATGATATATATTTTAAAATTATATTTATTTTTATGTCATTAAGGCATTGCATTGATCAAATTAGTGATTATACCGATGAATCTTATTCGGTTGAGTTTGAAAATATTGCCCAAGTGGAGGGAAATAATCCACCGAAAGAGTACCTTCCTAAAATATGCAAATTTCACCCGCCAAATGCCATGACCAGAACCATTTAAAACCCACAACTCGCAGCTACTTTTCCTTTTCTTAATCTTATTAATTTCCTGAAATCCAATTACGATTACAGCATCTTTATTTTTATGTTTTTTTAATTAACATCATTGCTTTACGATTACAGCATCTTTGCTCTAACTAAAGAAAATAAAAGGGACAGAAAAATACCGACTTCCAATGCAGTTTCCTTTTAAATGCAATAAGCCAGCCAAAGCCAAACGGCAAAGTAAGATAAAGCAAAAGTACCCAAAATAAAAAATAAATGTAGGCTGTGCTGTCCTACTATTTTTTTTTTTTTTTTTTTATGCAAATAAGAAAAAAGACACACATATAAGAATGAATTGATTAAAAAGAACCGAGTATCTTTGTCTCACTTTTCGCAGAGAAATTCGAATAAAATTTTTTATTTTTTTAAAAAGAGGAAAATGTTCTTTACCCCTTTTAAGTTACATGATTTTGCAATTTACTTAAAAAGTACAAAATAAGTAATTATTCCTGAAATATTAAAATTAGTAGCAATTCCCCCCTAAAACGATTTAAGTCATTTTTTATGACCGAAAAATGCACATGTGTGCATTACATGTTTTTTCTAAGGGCAAATTAGTCACAACACCTTTTACACGTCCAAACATTTCCCTCATACGCATCTTTTGCTCTCTTTTACGATCAAAATCTATTTTTATTTCAGTTAGGGTCTTCAATTCACAATACATGAATAAAATGTGTATACATATAAGAGGTGTCTGTGACTAAGTTACCTTAGAAAGCACATATAATGCGCACATGTGCATTTTTCCCCAAAAGAAATGGTTTCAAACCGTTTAGGGGTGAAAGTTCAATTGATTTTGATATTGCAAGGAATAAAGTCTTATTTTGTACTTCTAGGTGGTTAAGTACCACAACATGTAACTTTGAAGGGGTGAAGTGCAGTTTTCTCTTTCAAAAATATATTTATCATATCGAAATTTAAAAATAATTTCATCCTAATAAAGATTCTCTTCTCTCAAACAAAAAAAATCATTCATAAATGTATACCTACTATTCATTACATTTCAAAAAATTCAAACAAACTATACTTCGAACACTAATTTTTTTTCCAAAACTCAATTTATTTCTGAAATTACTTTTACCAAGAAAAATAGACCCCACATTTTCTTTAAAACAACCTTTTAGCCTTCACATTTAGACCGCTTGTATTTTATTAATCACGGTTTTAAATCTACACTCAAAATCCAAAATTTTCAAATTAAAACAATTCTAAGTTTCAAAATATAGGTCAAACTACAAATATAGTACGAAAGTTGAGGTTTTTGGCAAGTTACATTTATGTGATATACTTAATGGGCAATTTACCTTTTCATGTATGAAAATAGGCATATTATTCTGGTGTGATATATAATAATGCACTTTACCCCTATGAAAATGCAAAAATGGAGAGCAAATGTGTTACTTTTACAAAAACACATGAAAAAATTAAGCTTTTATATATATCACATGGATGTAAACTATCTTTTAACAAGGAAGAAATTTGTCATTCACTCACAAAAGTTGTTTGGAGAGTAATTTACAAATAGTGTTAGTTACTAAGTCCCGAGGCTTGGTGAAAACACATCCCGCAATTTACATCCTTCAGGGTTCTAGGACAAGAATTCTGAGGATCCAGAATTAATCTGGTGTAAGCTTGAACACCTGCGTTATCAAAAAAAAAAAAAAAAAAAAAAAAAAAAATGTAATTTTCTTAACATGAATTAATACTACATTAAAAAAAAAAATATTATGAACTTCAACAGTTTTAAAGCTAAGAAATTAAATTATGTACCAAATAAGCAAGTTAGTAACCAATTCAATTTTACTTTGCCTAACATATTAAATTCACATTGCTTAACATATTACTCGTATTAAATTAAACAAATGCATATCAATGAATTAACTCTTTTTTAAATTGATAGGAGAATCCCACCACTTTAGCCGCCGCTCAATTAAATTTACAATAAAGTCACACCAAATACATTACATCATAGCCAAATCCACACTCGCTAAAATTGTAAGTAACCAAATCTAAAAGGACTAATAAATAAAATAAAAACATAAAAGAAAAACAACAAATTAGCACTAAACTACTACTCTTTTTTCAATCAAAGCCCCCACAGTTGCAGCAACAGCAGGCTTCACCTTCGGTGGCCGTCCACGTCCACGTGGCTTCTCCCCAGTTACCGCCAACGGCGGAGGCGGAGGCGGAGGCGGCAGATCCGTCGAAGCTGCTTCACCGGAGGAAGCCTTCGACGGCCGTCCCCGTTTCTTCCCCGAAAGATTTTCTATTGAAGAAGCAGTGGCCTTGGATTTTGGTGGACGACCACGGGGGCGCGGCGACGAAGGAGCGGCGGCGGCCTCTTGAGGGAGAGAGGATTTTGCCTTTGGTGGACGGCCACGGCCTCGACGCGGCGGTGCGTTGGGGTCGGGTTTTAGGTAATTGTTCTTCATGAAAACTAGTTGGCCGGAGCTTTTCATGCGGTTGAGATGGTGGGTGAGGAGAGTGGAGAAAGTCGGGGGGAGGTTACCATAAGTAGACTCAATTTTTTTACAGATTGATGATTTGTTGGATCCGTTCTTCTCATCCAAAGCTTCAATTGCTGATAAAATCATCTATTTTAAAATAGATTCAATTCAAAACAGTTCATATTAGTAAAAAGAAAGAAATATTGATAAAATGGAAGAAAGAAAAAAATAGATGGAGCATTTTAATTTTACCTCTGGATACAGAGGCAAATTTGGAGACCCAAGTTGGGGATGACTACTCTGTAGTTCTTCACTCGCCATTAAACAGAAGAAGAAAGAATTGAAGAAAAATTGTAAAAGTTGGGTACCGGAGAGAAGGGAACTGTAGGAGGAAATGAAATTGGATGGGGAATTTGTGAAGTGGAGATGGGATTTAAAAGGGAATTATGATAAATAGATCGGAGCTAGGAGAGGGGATTGAGTGTTTTGGGGATTACATCTTACGGTCAGGGGTTACACTCTTGTTTCTGATCAACGGTTTATAATATTTTGAGGAGTTTTACATGGATTAGTGACTTGGCTGTGCTATTCACTATTTTATTATGGAATTTTTTGGTTTTGTTGTAATAGGGGTTTGCCTTGTGGACCCCAATTTTTTTCTCATCCAATTTGATTTGAATTTTGAGTGGTTGTACTCTATTCTCAAGCACATAATGTGTCTCTCTCGTCTCGTGTGGTGTGACTCCATTGGTCATGGTATTTTATTTGTTATTTTAAACGAGGAATTGCATTATATATTAGATTTCAATAGATTACATTGACAAATTCTAATGGGACGAATCAAATTACAATAAATAAATAATTATAATTTACTTCTCCCTCTGTCCCAAATTATTTATCGTTTTACATCTTTTCACACATATTAAGGTACCTACTAAATATCATCAGGGAAAAAATAAATTATATACATAAAATACTCTTATTTTTTATTCATCTCACCATTAGCTATTTATACGTTATTCAAGTTTTATACTCTCACTCTCTTACTTTTTCTCTTAGGCCATCTCCAATGGAGATGGCCGGGGCCGGGGCGGGGTCGGGGGTCGCGAGGGAAGCCGTCTCCAGTGGGGGCTGGGCTCGGGGCGGGGCGGCGGGCGGGGTGGAACGGGCTGGGCGCAGGGCTCGGCGGAGCCCTGCGCCCAGCCCCGGGGTCGCGTGGGCTAGGCGGAGAAGAAGAGGGGCGCGTGTTTACACGCGCCCCTCTTTAAGTCAGGTGCCGCCAAGTGGCGGCACCTGACTTGTTCTCTTTTTTTTTTTTCTTTTTTCTTTTAATTGTTTTATTATTTTTTGTTTATATATATAAAATTTGTTATTTAATATAATAAAATTTATTTTTTAAAAATAAAAAATTTGTATAATAAAAATTTGTTAGCATAGATAAATTTTTTGCATTTAATAAGTTCTAAATAATAAAAAAAAAATTTGTTAGCATAGATAAATTTTTTGCATTTAATAAGTTCTAAATAATAAAAATTGGGCTTGTCCGAAAGCTAGAGAATTGGACTGCATTCGTGTCCGCAGGTCGCGGGCTCGCACAAGTCTTGAAGAGACGAAGTGAATTTGGATCCATGATTTGCACCCCCCCCCCCCCCTGCGCGCGAGGGAAGAGACTTCTTGTAGCTAAGTAGTTACACAACTACATTGACAAATCATATATAAACCTCAAGTTTTTTCACTCCACTTCCAATGTGGGATAAATGCCAATTGCATTTCTTTTCTTCCATTTCAAGAGGTGATTTTTGAGTGTCAATTTCTCATTCACCCGAACTCCGATTTGGACACACGATATACCGTTTTAATCTACTCACGGAGTAGAATCTAATTCCAGAAAAACCCGAATGAATTTTATATTTATCAAATTTTATTTTAATTATAGATGATAGTGGGCAAGGAAAGAAAATGGAATTAATTTCCCATTCACCCGAACTCTCTTTAATTTTAATATTTTAATATAATTAATAATTTAATTACAAGATGTAAATAATTATTAGTATTATTAATATTAATATTAAAAATAAAATTAAAACTATAATATTAATAGGTGAGAGTGGGCAAAGGAAAAAAATGGAATTAATTCATTTCCGGAGCCCTACCATTGGAGACGACCATGCAGGGCTCGGGGGGGGGCCAGGGCTGGCTCGGGGCTCCGGAGCCCCGGGGCTAGCCCTCTCCATTGGAGATGGCCTTACATATCTAAAATATGTAATTAATGATGTATTGAAATCATAAAGTGACAAATAATTTGTAACAAATTTTTTTCTCTAAAATTACAGATAATTTGGGACAGAGGGAATATTAAACTAAACAAATACATACACTTGACGCTAAACTCAAACTCAAAACTTTGTGTCTGGGTTACAGATTTACCATCGTGACAAGACTGAATCGATGGTTAAAGGTAAATCTACAGATGCGTTTTACTGCACGCATGTTGGTTCAAATTCCATGGTTTGCTTTTTGGACTCTATAAGAAAGGTTTATCTATTCTTGGTGGAGTTTCACGCATCTCCCAAACTTTCTCTTGGCAAGAAAGGAACTGCTCTTCATCTTCCCCGAGTTTCCTTTTATGGATACTCTTCTAACCAGGTTGGGGTTGGCCACCCGCTCGAATTTGATCACCTGATCATGGGGTTCTTTGTCGTGATGGAGGTTCACAAGATTGAACCTTGGGTGGCGAGGTTCCTATACTTGTTTCGCACACTGTCGTTGAGGCATGCTTATGTCGGGTTGTTTGAAGTGGTTCCTCTTGAAGGTCGAGAGTGCGAGGCTTCGATAAAAGCTTGCACACGTAGAAGTCAATTTTGCGTTCAATACTTCTGTCGCTGAGTATATTCGCAAGGATGCGACTACTTTCGATGACTTCTTCATTCGCGATGTGATCATGGCAGGCTCGTACCGCTTGGATTACCTGCTTCATCCTAAGGTTCTGCGAGCGCCGCATCACAGGAAATATGTATGAGAGTCCCGATCCTGATCGAAGAGAGGCTTTTAGTCACCATGTGTATCTTAGCACGGAGGTAGCCTTTGTATATAAGCCCTGCGACACGATTCTAGAAAATGTTCACTTTTTTAGGACTAAAATCGCGAAAACTTAAAATATAAGCAGTGTAAATTGCCTGCTGAAACTTCAAGTGTCCCATTTTCACGTTCCTACAAAAATCGAAGGACTAGCGTTACTTTTTTGCCAATGCTGCTATTTAGAAAACTTCTAGGTCAGACTCATACCTAACTCGGGTGAATCCATATACAATCAATACATATTTTATGTTATTGAAATACATTATAGAAGACCAATCACAAAATTTATGTAAAATTAACATTGTGATTAAGAAACGGCAATAGTTTTACATTTCGCGCCGTATTTTTTCTAGTTCAGTAAACAAGACATTATGTACGTAGTACTATGAACAGCAAAAAAATATCCGTCCCACGTCATTCACTGTGGGGAGGAAATGGCAAGGATCCATACACTACCTGGACATTTTGCAGATTATAAAAACTAAATGTGGGAATTACATATTTCCTATAAATATCGATCACCAACATTAAATAAATAAATTGTCATTAATGCAACCTCATAATAATCAAGTTAGAGCAAATTCGAAAGAGCATCTTTTTCGATATAACTACTTGCGAGGAAACATGCTTAAGTTGGTATATTTACCCCTCTATGTAGGTAGCAATACAAAACATTAAATTTTACATGAGAATAGTTGACTACTTACCTAATGAAATAAAGTACTCTCTATTTGCTAGATACTTTGGAATCTTGCATGTAAATAACAAATTAATGTGTTCAAAATTGTGGTAGAATAAAGAAATCCACCTGTTACTGGCACCAGAAAACAACTACCAAAAAAATCAACTTTAAAAAAAAAAAAAATTATAAAATGATATTGATGGCTATTGAACATAATAGGCAAGTTCAATTAACATCAAAACTTGAAGACCTTCAGATATGGAAGAACCATACAGAACTTGATTATCTGCCCTCCATTTTAGAGTTATTTATCGATCTCCTCCTGAATCTGTCCGTCTGCAGTTTACATAAATTTCCAATTATATTTAATATTTACATCAATAAGGACAAATAAGGATTGCGATAAATGGAGAAACTATTACCAGCAAGTTTCACAGCTAAGTTAGCTTGAACATCGGCTTCAGAATTCAAGTCCTTGCAAAAGATACAGATAAATATTGATGCTAAAAAGCTATTGATGTAATACAAGTGGCAATTGGAAGGGTCAGGTTACAAATGACTCGTTTTATACAGGTAAAGAAAAGGCTCAGAAAGGGTATGTTCAGGGGTTGGACCAGAGCAGCTTTTTTTTTTAAGGTTGGTTAATGCTATATAGGTTGTAATAGCAGGACAAGCGATTGCTCTGATAAAACTAGAGAGGTTTTATGGGGGATTAATCAAGACAAGAATATTATATCACCGAGTTACATTTTGCAAACTGAGCATTCTGCTAAGAAGCTTACCCTTAGAATATGAACAATTTGGAATGAAATAAATCTATCCTTCAATTTCTTGGCTTCCTTATACAAGTTGGAGATGTTTTGGTTTTTAACCTTCCATAGACCCTGAATCTGCTCATGATATTATCGCTTAGAATAAACCATTCATAGAAGGAAAAGAAGTCATTAATCTCACCTGACAACATTAGAAAACAACTACTAATAATTGACAAGTACAAGAGGAAATGGTTCAAATTAAGAGTTGATGAAGAAAGAAGTAGAAGTACTAGAACATATGATAACTATCAAAAACCACAAATAATAAACACAAATGGCACAAGATCCCTCACAAGATTTGGACACTAGCACATATTGCCACGAGATGGGAAAAAATAGAATTCAGGTAAAAATCCTTCATTTCATAATTTAGAACTCACAAAACTACATCACTAGCATAAGAACATTTATAAGCAAAAATGCTAAATCTGAGTTTACCCATTTATACCTACAACCCCTTTACTAGCATAAAGCCAGGAGGGAATAGAATTGAACAAAACTTGGAGAAATTTCAATTACTCAATAAAACTCTCGCTCTTTGCATAAAGAGAAGAGACCAAAATATAGTGGGAAATAAATTACAGAAAACTCTTCAGAAACTAATACAAAAATAATCACAATAACAAATGCTATAAGAACATTTTATTTTAATGTCTAGCCAATATTTTTTATTGGTTTTGAAAGAGTTTGAAAAGTAAATATAACATTCTTCAAGGAAGTCAAGAAATTAAAAGAAAATTACCAATACTCCATAGTGATTATTAGAGGGTTTTTTCACAACAGGAACTTGTTTACTTAAAAAAAAGACCCCTTTTATTGAGAGTGTACTTTTATAAGAAGTCAAAATGCACACCTTTAGAATTCATTAATATCCTAAATAATTTAGTCAAATCAAGGAATTCATAAACAGTGCTACATACCCACTAGTCTATAATAAACCAAGAAAAGGATGAGGAAATGATACTACTACGTCAAGTGGTCAATTGACATGATAATTTAACCACCGTTCAAGTTTAACATACTACATTGCAAAAAGACTCAGAATTTGATAGCATATAAACCTTTTAAACCTGTCATACAGAAATCTAAAGGCAAAAATGTTTCTCGACAATTTTGCTAAATCTGAAAAAAAAATTCCGAAGCCTTGAGTGTATATAGTGGCTCTAAAAACTGTACTGATCATTGATACGATTGTTGGAGTTGACTACTGGTTGATTTCATGAAATCTCGGCAAGGACATAACGTCTCTGCAAATGGAAATCAGACAGTCCATTGACATTCATGAATTAATTCATGAATTATGTTCCGTGTAATTAGATCAAAATGTATACTTCTTTATAAGGGACCAGAAGATTTTCTATTAGGTTTATTTAACTACCTATCTTAGATTTTCCTATCTTTTGTTCTCTGTGAAAGGGAAAGAAAGGCCTATATCCCATTAAATTAAATTTAGCACGGCCTTCATACCCAGCCTATATTATTCATCTTCGGTACTACAATGATTATATTAAGAATGAAACCTGTAGGAGTTCAATAAAAATATGGTGGTTTTATTCCACGAGAGTGAAATAAAGCAACAGAAAACACTCTAGTAGTATTCTGTCATGTGCAGCACCATTAAAATTTGTATACAAAATCTGGAGGAGGAATAGTTATTTAACAAGACCAAAAACAAAGGAAAAAAGACAACAGAAAACAAAGAATAAAAATGTTTAGTGTCAAGCTAATTAAAGAGCAACAATAATTATTCAAGAGCAGGTAAGATTAAAAAGAAGATCTGCATCATTATCCACCATGACCCCAACCCACCCGAACAAAACTCATACAGACACATTCACACAAGTTAAAGTGGGACATATACCTGCATGCAAACAAGTTTGGAGTCACCTCGAACTTGAACATTGGTAAAACCTTTATCAAGTGCAAATTTCAACCCTAATATAAAGGCACGATATTCAGCAACATTATTGGTCACTATGCCTAAGCCTTCACGCAACCTACAAATCTAACATTTTGAAAAATGTTAGAGATATATCATGACCAGAGCAAAGAAGATAAAAAAACTCTCAATCGAAAGTGATGCTTACCGAACTCCCATCATCAGATTGTAATATAGCTCCTGCCCCAGCTGGTCCAGGATTTCCTTTTGAAGCACCGTCAAACTCAAGAGTACAAGATCTCTGCTAAATGTTTGAAGGGTAAGGATATAAATATAGAAGTGTTTTCGCAGAAAATTAATTTGGAATATCGTCTTACTTACTCCATAATCCGACCATGGAGCTTCTTCTGACTTCTTCTTTGTCTTAGGCTCACTAGATGTTTCGTCTCCAGAAGAAGAAGGCTGTATGAAAAGTTAGATGCTTGTAAGTCATGCAAATAGTAACTAAATCAAAAACTACAAAATAAGATCGAAAACTTAACACATCAAAAAACTTTGTTAGGTTTCATAAAAGTAATGGAAGTTAACAGGCATTGTTCTTTATATTTACAATTACACAATTGAATATAGTACCAGTATAGAAAAAAGAGCGCATCTATTTTACAGAAGAACAACAATATTAATATGTGCAGACAATTCTAAGAAAATCTGGGGATTATTGTAATTAACAAGGGAGAACTGTTTGTCTCCGCTCTAGAATGTAATGACTTTTTTCATCTATCAAAAATGAATTACAAGCACATAATAACATTGTCTTAAAGGACACAAAACCCCACACATAGAAAATAGATTCAACCCTGTACAAAAACTATCTTCACAATTTTTTACAGTTAGGTGAGTGTACTACTAGTAAATAAAGTTATTAAAAAAATATCATTTCATATGACCTGAAGAGGGCACATCACAAGATTGCCAAAAAGATCGTTAGTTAGATCAGAAGCTCTAATGGAATAAAGAGCGTTCTTCAACCCACAAGAAATAAGATACTTCTCTGTGTCATTGGGCATGGAGTAACCTTTGTACACACTGACGGGAGGATCACATATCTGCAAGGAAGAAGAAAGGAAAAGAGCCAAGCATAAGTTATTACATATTAGTTGTGAAAATGATAAGACATATGAAAAATATGTCAAACCAAGATTTCATGAACCACCGTGAGCAAAGAGTAAGTTCAGTAAAAAGATCTCATCAGAAAGCAAGAAAAGAGAAGAATTGCAAAAAAGTTGATATGTAGTAATATCAAGCAGCTAAACATTGGTACCAAAAAATAAAGCAGCTAAACATGGTTTCAGTTCAACTTTAGTTTGGACATATTATTAGTCTAAATGTAGTAAATCCTTGGCATAAAGATTAGCGGTGTTTGACTCGAATTTTGTAGAATCTCATAGTAAATTAATAGGTGTGATCTCCCCAGAGATTTTAAGAAGGGCTACTGGTTAGCCTAGTGCAAGCAAAAGTTGATCATGACAAGTTTTAGTTGTGGTTCATTCTAGTATATATGGAGTCTCCTAAATAATAGAGATGGACCTCCTAAATAAAAACTACATGGTATATTTATTAGAACACAATCTAGTTTTCACTAGTCATGTGGAGAAAACTTGTGAAAGAGTCACTATTCTGAAACATCTTCAGAGAAAATAAGCAATTCAAAGTGAAACAAAGGGAGCAACAAATTTGAGAACAATGATACATTAAAAATGAAATGCGGAGCTCACAAAATTTCAAAACTGATCAGAATTAAATACTGTCATATAAGAGGAATTTACAGGAAATTCACATATTAAAATATAGAGAACAGTGATTACCGACGTTCCAACTTGAGCCTGACAATCACTTAAGCTTTTGTAAACACCCACTAGATCACCCTTGCGAACAACAAAAAATGCTTCCTTGTCGTCCTTCATTAGTGATTTAGGGTCAAGTTTCTTTTTACGAGAACTACCTCCACCAGACTTCTTTGATGAATAGCACTGAACACGGAATCTTGTTAACAGTTCCAAATTATACTGATCATTCACTTTCCATGAAGGAGAAAAATATCCACAAGATGGGCTCTTTGCAGCGAAATGGCCAGTCCTTGATAATATAATTGAGCGACATGCATGAAACAAACTGATCATTCCAGAGTTCTATCCTTCCTATTCCCCAGATTTTCTGGAATGTACATTTCATTAGTTACTGATCATGAAATCCACACGAGAAATTCGGGAAAAGAAGAAAAACAAAAAAAAAAGAGTAAAATTAGAGATTTAGGCTTCCGATGATGTACTTCTGTCTGGTTCATATTGTAAAGTCCATCAGCTAGACCCGAGTGCCAGTAGGGATAAGTAAGGAATTCTTGGTTGGGTACAAAGTGCATAAGACGCTATAATGAACTCGCAAGGCATGTGCTTCAGATTATAATGCGGGCTAAAGTGTGCTATTAAAAACTATACATTTCCCTAAAACCGAACATGCAGAACTAACTCATACTGTTTTCAATAGTCAATTAAAATAACGAAAGATATTTGAAGTTATATGTGTAATCAGGTAAAAAAGAAGACATTTTGTTCAAGTGTCGTGATTATAACTATTACAACATGGTCATTCTCAAATAATTTATTAATAACTTATAAAGGACTTAATTAGTCCCCATGCTAATAAGCTATGCTGCGATGTTTACCACACAATTAACCATCCAACTAGCATTTCAATCAGACTTCCTTGGCAAAATTCAAGACTCTTGTACTAATAAAGTGAGAGGATTCAGAAATAAAAAAATTTGTCCAACAAAAATATAATTTGTATAGATCTAAATGACTTAAAATGATGAATAATCAAATAATAGAATAAAACTAAAACAATCATCTTTATTTGATCAAACATAGAGATAGTAAAGCCATCCACGCACCACACCAGTACTTAACTAACCTCGATGCTAAAAAACATGGCATTCACGCACAAAAAATATTTATTTTCAATATTAGAGACATAAGACGAAAATGAAACTTAGGAATTTCACGTCACAAATTTAAATTGTGAAAACAATGTTCAACACAGAACATTTAATCCATAACTAACTCTTAAACGCATTATCTTTCTCATCCAATGTAGTTCGCATGTAGCATTACAGAAAATTTAAATAGAAAACCTGATAAGTAAAACAACTCAGTAACATCTAGTTCAAAAACCTTCTTGACTGGAATTTATTGCTGATTACAATCATGAACTAGGGTAGCAAAATTTCAGTGAACATACTCTCCGAACTATTCTTCAGTCTAAACGAAAAATTAAAAATTAAAAAAGTAATAAATGAAATTTGCTTAATGTACTTGGGGATTTTGAAAAGTACCTTTGTTGCACCACTTTTGGGGAGAAATTGGGAAAAATGGTTTTCTCTCGCAAGCGGAGGACTGGGGGGTGGGGGTTAGTATGGTTATGTTTTAACCGTTAGATCTGAAAAATATTAGATCCGACGGCTTTTGGAATAAATGGTAGTGGGTACTTCTTGGTATTGGACCCAGGACCCGCTCGCTTAATGAACTTCTTTTAGGGAAATATAACAGTATCTTAATCGATAGATTTAGGGGACGTTTTGTTAGACACATGGGATTAAGAAAGAGATTAAATGGGGAAGATCATAATATTTGGTTACAGGAATGATGTTAATTTACATTACACCCTAATTAGATATAAACTGGGGCCGACATAGAGCTTGATTGATGGGCTGATTTGTCTTTTAGAGTTTGGGCTGGTAAACTGGGCCAGATTATCCAATCTGCCACCCCAGTACCTTAATACAAATATACAATACCTAGTTAATAGTGGGTCGGCCTGATTAACTTGGGCCGACCCGATATTGAATATGAACAAGAACAACGAAATGCAATTTCGATGGTTTGATTTAATCAATTTGACCCAATCAGACTTTTTTTTTTTACTTAATCAAGCTTACAAACGTCCCTTAATGTACTGTTTGGTTGTCGGGAAAGTGAGGGAAAGTGAGGGAAAGTAAGTTTTTTTTTCTCCCACTTGTTGTTTGGATAGCAGGAAAGGAAGTTATTATTTTCCTTCAACTTTCCTGCAGGAAAATTTTGTGAAGAAAAAATTTCCCCACCAATTTGATGGGGAAATCCTGGGAAAATCTTGAGAAAATTTTACAGTAAATTGCAAAACACCCCTTGTACTTTGTCTAAATATCAAAATCCCCTATTTGTGATTTTTTCTTATCGAAAATCCCTTTGTACTTATTTATTATTAGCAAAAAAATACCCTCTCAAGTCATATAACAATTATACCCCCACAAAATGACGCAAAAGCACCCTTTTTACCTAAAAAAATTATCAATAACCCCCTGTTAACTTTAAAAATTGACAATAACCCCTGTTAACATTGAAGATTGATATAAATTCGGTGACTATAAAATATACAATAACGTCAAATTAATTTACAATAAAGTTAATATTTTATCACAAAAAAAAACGTAATTCATAATCGAACAAAAATATTTATCAAAAATATTATGTTCCTAAACTTTCTTCACAACCAAACAATTGCAAGAAAATAGTATACAATAGCGTCAAATTAATCTAAATACTATAGTTAATATAATGAAAACGTGATTATTCATACAATATTTTATCAACAAAGAAAACGTAATTCTTATCTTGAAATAGAAAAGTACAAATAACAAAAGACAATATCAACTAAAATTTACATAAATCTCAATCAAAGAAAAGTTAAAGATTTTAATCATATATATAGATAAAAATTAATGTGTATATATATATATATATAAAAATTAATGTGTACTTTATATTTTTTAGAGATTAATTTGATAATTTTTATTTTGCAATCACTTTTAATATATTTTACAATTTTCAAAGTATCATAATCAAACATTAATTAATCAAAAATATTATATTCCTGAATTTTCTTGACAACCAAACAATTGCAAGAAAATAATTTTCCTGACAACCAAACATGTAGAGGAAAATGACTTTCTTTTCCTTTTCTTTTCCTTTCCTTTCCTTTTCATTTTCCTACAATTTTCCCTCACTTTCCCGACAACCAAACAAGCCATAAATGTTTAAAATATCAAAAGACTAAGACAACATCATTTAAAATCATTTAAAACTAATTAATCCAGTCAAGAAATGACTTGTCCTATTACTCTCTCGATATACTTTTCAGGTCATAACGAATCAAATCTTAATCCTGTTTTGATGTCATCGAGGATAGGTCCATCAACATTAATTTTATAGCCTCTTACATGGATTTCCAACCCATATTCGAATAACCGATTTGAAATGGCTTTAAACATCCTTAGCTAAGGTAAGAGCATCAAGAGGGTACTTGTAGATAGATGACCATAACTTCTCATTTCTAAAAAACTTTAGCATCCGACATAAATTAATTGTGAACCCAGATTGACCCTCGTTGAGCTTGGACAAAATGTTGTTGAACCGTCCTACAATATCCACATTATTGTTGTTATATATATTGTCGAGAATGTATGAAAGTGTCCAAACTTATCTTGCAAATGTGCAATAGAACAAAGAATGCATCAGCAAGGAAGCAAACGTCGCAATCTGAACATTTTCGTTTGCAGCAAGCAATCGGAACAACTTAGCGCCATAGGAAAATTCGAACTTTAGGGAGGAACAAAAGCCGAATCATATCCAATTCCAGTTAGTATCACCACATGTATTAGCTTCACTTGGTCCAAGCCATTGATCTGCCATATGCCAAATATCACTCATATAATTACTATTTAATTTTACTTATTTCCCATGTATTATATGTTCTTACGTTTATATAGAATACTGTAGATTGTAGAATCAATGCAAATCGACCCACGGTTATATGGGCCAAATCGTTTCCATCATGGATCCAACTCCAAAGCACTTTTTCTTCTTCAATTACGTTGTGTATTCTAACCGAATCAAACAACTGATCTAGTAAATAAATTTGAAATATCAAGATATATTTTCAATGGGTCAACCCGACCGATAAGACCAACCCCTTTTTCTACTCAATTTATCTTAACCGACCCAATTTTGGCCCATTAACAATATCCTTTGTCCAAATTCAACCCACTAGATTCAAACAAAGTAGATCCTAAGATTATTTTTCAGCTAATGCTTGATAATGTGAAATTACTTCTCAAGCCCTGCCATCCTTAGATTAGATCCTAAGATCTGTTTTCAGATAAAGACTTGATGATGGGAAATTAATTTTCACAAAAGAAGTCTAGTTAATTTTTGATGAACTTTTCATTCTAAAAGTTATCCAAACAGCAACTAAGCAAACAGATAACACTAATTAATGAGGATTATTTAAATAATAAATCCATAATCCCTGTCATTAATATGGTGAGTAGGAATGATTAGGTCACATGTACCACAGCAAATCTCTGCAATCATGCCTTTAAACGGCGCTATTAGCTGTAAACTAATCCATTATGCAACCGTATGCTAATTTAACAGTTTTATTTACTTGTCCTTTTTAAGGTATAGACCTACCAAAAAGTTTGTTTATGCTTAAAGCATAATCCATTGTCAAAGCAATCATTTGTTAATTCAAGAAGACACTATAACATATAACGTCAGCCTATAGATCTTGACAGCACAAGAGATGAAAGCTAAGCACTCATAACTACTGGTTGTATAGGACTAAGTCCAATCAATCTAATTTTATTTCATACTGAATTTAACGCAATATTGTGAATTTGGATTGAATTTGTTGTTAAATGAGCAAACTCAAAGAAAATTTATTGAACCAAACACCATATGAGTTTGAGTATTTTCATAATTATACAAGTATGGTATCATTAGCTTACAAAGTCGAACTCGAATTAAGGGTGGATGTCGACCCGATCCAAACACCTGAACATGACATATATTTCGGGTTTGGTATTCGAACTTGAAAAATCCATATTTAATCATGGGAAAACGGAATGTGTTTGGGATTGAATACATGAACCCGCATATATTTTTTTAATATTATATAACTTATCCAAATTACTTATCAATAACTACTGGTTAAGAGTTAATTATTTAACATCATTTAATAAAGATTTTTTTACTTAAACCTGATATTCATTTTTTAAATCCTATCACTCTAGTACATACATAATACATTACGACTCTAAATAATATTTGATATTTACTATAGATAGTATGGATTAATTTTTTTTATTGAGACATGATTTAGATCATATTTTGGTATTTAATCATTATATAGCTTTTGATTGTATTTGAATATGTTTGAACTGATTGTTAATTTGTTACATTGATATGTTTTACATAAATAATAGATAAAAAAAATTTATTCATTTTAGCAAAAGAAAAAGGATGAGAAATTGATTATGTGAATTGTTCGTGGAGAACAAATGTATAAAAGAAATATGGAACCCACAATCCCGATCCGTTTCGTCTTGCAATATTTTGGATACCCACTTTTAGATACCCGAATTATTATGAGACAGTTTTGAATTTAAGAGTATCAATCTCAAAATTTACTAAACCCATGCCTCTAGTCCAGAACCCACCCCGTGCCCGCCCCCTAACTCGAATCGAGTTTCTAGAGTTACCAAACAATAAATATTACTCCTATTATTCAATTTATTGGATATAAAGAACCGCAACGAATTCAAACAAATTTTATTGATAAAATTTGAGGCTAATCATAAATAATTGGATTTGATTTTCAGCCATATAAATACAATAAACAAACACTCAATTTATATACTTACAAATGGATACATGTTTTATACAACTAAAAGCCTTTCAAACAATAAACAAACCTCTAAATGACTACAAATTATGCAAGATGAGGCTGGAAAAGGAAGTCACCTACCCCTCTTTTCCTAACCCTAAAAAAAAAGTGCTACTCCTAGAGGCCTAAAAAACTAATACTATGACCTGGAACTGGAATCTTTGTTGGATCTTTCCATCTTTTCAGGCCAGGCCTTTTTCTCACAAAAACATAAGGAAAAAAACAAGTGGTTACTTAAGGTCACAAGACTACACACACATACATTCATCTTCCCCCTTTCCCTCAAAGAGAGTAGATTGACACATACCCCACAAAAAATTGGGTCTTGTTGGACAAAATGACAATGAAACAAAGGATCAAAAGTTAAGCAAACCTCAACTTGTTGTCTGCTAAGACAAAACAAGACCCTTTTTGGAGTCGAGAGCCGTAGTCGTGAATAACCTTTGAAAACGGATCCTGCATTTAGGAATAAGCATGATTTGTATCAAATTATGCAACTAAATAATATTCTATAGTTAAATCTTTCAAATATTACTGCTAAAGTTTTATGGGATTACCGATAATCTTCTTTGATGTAATATGCTTTCACATTAAGTACCGTCACTTAAATTTCTCACACGAAGTTCCACATTGCGAAGTTCACGTAAATGTTGTAGGATCTCTTGAAGAAGATCCATACCCTTGTCACCTTTTTTCATTGAGCTTATGCAATGCTTTAAAAACTCTCTATCGGCCTCAAAAGCTTGTAATCTTTCATAAAGATGATCCACTTCTTCCTCTATGGCAACCTTCTTGTTTTCCATTTCAAATTTTGATACATAAGAATTTTCCGATCCATTTGAATCAATCCCGTTTTCGTTCCCGTTCGATACCATATCTCCATTTTCATCACTAATTGCATCAAAAAGAGGAAGAAGAGATTTCCCCTTTTGACCCGCGGTTCTTCTCTTTTGATAATGTTTCCCATTATTTTCGTTCGAAAATCCATTTTCATGTCCATTTCCTTCACCATTGATATGAACATGATTTCCATTTTCTTGGTGGAAATCTTCTAATTCTTGAACATCTTCAAAATGTTGGTCCTTGTCATCGTCCAATGTCATAAGCTTTTCTTCTAAAACCTTGAGTTGCTCAAGGATAAACATTCTTTCTTCTTCAAAATCGGCTAAAGATTCTTCTAAATCGACAACCTCATCAATTGGGGTATTTGTAAAATTTGAACATTCTCGATTGCTATAGAATCCCTCTTCTTCCTTGGCTTCTTGATTTAGATCAATAGACAAATCCTCACTATCCTCGCCATTGCTAAAAGAAGCCGAGGAAAATCCACATGTTCTAGTACTCCCATCTTTGCTTTTTCTAAGTAGCCTTATCTTTTCTTTTGTTTCATAATCGAAAAGTTTCTTCCTACATAAATCCAACTCTTTTTCAAGCTCTTGCTTTTCCTTCTCTCTTTTTACCATAAGTTCATTCAAAAGTTGCATAGCTTCTTGATCGTATTCCGATTGTTCCTCCATCATTCTTTGATACTGCAAAGCTTCCATTTGCATCGCCGCCTTCTCTTCTTGGAGTCGGTTTATCATTGCCATCGTTTGATTTGCAGCCACCGCAGAAGCACTCCTCTCTTCTTCTAACTCGGCATACAATACCTGCAAAGCTTTTCGTTCTTCTCTTAGAGCCGATTTCAACCGTTCGATTGTAACAACTCCATCTCCACCGTCCAACTCACTCGTCACACTTCCATCCAACGACTCTTCATTTCCGGAATCCCGTTTTTCGAGTAACAGCAATTTTTTGCTCAATTGATTGAGACTATTCATAGATGTTTCCGGAACCTTATCTTCTTCAATTCCATTCATTGGATGCTCCCAGTCGTGAACTGATAGAGATTGTAATTCCATCATTTGTTCCTCACCTGTGGAAGTTTTTATTTCAAATTTAAACTTTTGAAAAATTCAAAGCAAGAGTTATTCAATTTTCAGATAAAGGATGAAAAAATATTTAATAAATGTGACTAAAGAAGTGGTATAAGGTAAGAATTTCGAAAATTACAACTATAATCTTCATGGATTTCATCTGCTACATCTAAATCAGGAATTTCTGTTCCAATTGAGACATCTTCTTCATTTTCATTTTCATTGTCATCCATTAGAGTAACTCCTCCTCCTCCTCCACATGCTACATTATAAAGGCGAAAACAGTTATTATAAATTTGATTTTTTCACACAAATCACTTCAATTCTTTCACTTCAAAAGAAAAACATATTTACCTATATGAACATCTGAGTCCTTTTCCCCTGCTGCTCCAACCAGTTCTTGAACATCACTTGTAAAACCCGTAAATTGTTCAAACTCTTCCTCCACCAAATGAAGGTCTTTTGATTCAAGAACCAAAGAATTCTCATCCTCTTTTATTTCCATGGATTCAAAAGCTGAAAATTCAGGTCCTTCATTGATATCAACATCAAATAATTTGTCCACTTCAGTTAATCTACTTCCATTTTCCACAACCAATTCCTCTTTTGTTTCAACCCTAACTTCAGAATCCAAACTAAATTTAGATTCTTCATTTATATCATCAACATCAAACAACTTGTCCACTTGAGTTAATTTGCTCCCATTCTCTACAATCAACTCCTCTTTTTGTACCACAGATTCCAAAATATTTTCTCGATTATCGATCTTATGTTCTTCCGTAATCGAGACTAGCTCAACTGGAACCAACTTATGACCACTATAATCAAGAAAAAACTCAAGATGTTGAGGTGAAGTTCCAATTTCTATTTTTCCTCCTTCATTTTCTTTTTTCTCATTAACAAAATAAACTTCTTCATTTTCGTTTACATCCAAACAACTCCCATCAAATTCCAAAACCTTTACATCTTCACATAAATTAGCAGAAAAATTATTTTCTTCAACATGATTATCAATATCATAATCTTCTGCATCAATAATCAAATTTTCCTTCTGGGCACATTCCAAAACATCCCAAGATGATGTTTTAAGCAAAATATAAGAGGAATATATATTATTCTTTAAACTTACCCCACAACAAGAACAGTTCACACTTAGTACCTCACGATTCTCGCCTGCATTTTTTTGACCCGTTTCAAAGTCTTTGACCCGGTTTAAAAAACCCAAATCACTTGATGATGACCCGTGAAATTCTGGCCTCGAGGACAAGCAATCCTCACACATTTCATGAGATTGAGCTAATTTCCGATGATTTGAACAGTAACCCAATTTTGAAATCTCCTTTGAATGAACTTCACAAAGAAGATCTATGTGCATATTTTTGTTCCCTTTAGAAGAATCGAAGATGTGGTCGAGTCTAGTACATAAAAGACATGGAGGGTTTAACCCAAAAAACTCTGCAAATTTAATGATCAGATAAGAAAAAAGAGAATTTAACAACAGAAGGAGAATTAAAATCCATTCAAGAGCTGCGTAGATGAGAATGAGTGTGATTTTGTTGGTGTTTCTGTGTAACATGGTTGCAAATTTGTTTGCAGCCATGTTTTTCCTTTGTTGGTTGGTATCTACAAAGACGGAACTGATAATAAATAATAAATTAAATTATTTTGACAGAAATTGGAAGAAGGATATGAGAATTGTTGGAAAGAAGTAAAGGAGAAATGGTTTCAATTTGGAGTGTGAGAAAGGGAAGGTTTGAAGAACAGAGAGACAGACAGCCAAATAAGACTTTAGAAAAGAAGAAAAGAATGTTTATAAATTATAAAGCATTAACTGAGCGCCTCAGCCTTTTGATTTTTTTAATTAATAATAGTAAATTATTAGCTTGCATTTGAAAATTTTTGGTGTCAGAAATTAACTACTATAATTTAGAGGTTGCATCCTTGAAATAGTCATTTTGGCAATCTTTATTCTTAAAAAAAAAATTGTAGATTACACCTTCAAAATAAAAATTTGGCCTTGGTGTAAACTGTAAAGTGTAAAATATGAATAGGTTTAGGGAATATACCCCTAAGCCAATATTTTCTATATAAGTCAATTCATATTTTAAAAGACATATGAAAGAAATTGATAAATAAGCTGGTTTCTATTCTTATAAAAGAAATATTGTAAATAAATTGATGAATATAGTTTAAAAGACCACAACACCCATAATCCGTTCTTGTGATTCATCCGCAATCGTGTTAATGAATTCAAGTTCATATATGTTCAGTGTAACACATATTGTTTTAATCTTCTATGGTTAATATCTATTGCAATATGTATGATTTAATCTTATATGGTTAGAATCTATTGCATGTTCCATACTATCTCTAATTTCCATCACAAATTTCTAAGAATAAAAACTACATGAATTTTCTTTTTATCTTTTACACTTTCATATTATGAGCAAAATTTATAATTAGCATCAATAAGTTGTGTATACACTGTCCATGATACAAATGATTTTGCTTCTGCATAATTCTTAGAGGCTATTTCGTTAGTGTTTTTTCTTGGAAATAAGCTTTATATTTTTTGAATTTATAATTATTTGAGGCATTTTTCATGGCCTCATTTTATTATACATTTATTGTTTTAACTATTACACCAAAGTTGAATATGTGGTATTATATTTATTGAAAATCACGTTTAAAATTGCTCCATTAAGTATTTTAGATTTTTTTTGGTTTTTTTTTTTTTTTGAGGCTCCATTAAGTATTTTAGTTGATTTAACTTTCAATAACTATTTGTGTTTATACTTGTCCTTTCCAACTTTCTAAATGGTTGCTGTCCATAATAGCTAGCCGTTCAATGTTGACGGTGTGGTAGTTGGGTGCAAAATGATATAAATATTTGGGAGTGAATTGTAATATAGAAAAGTTATATACAGGATATTTACTATCACATATACATACATATATATATATATATATATATATATATATATATATATATATTTAATTATCATCGAGATGTTGGTCTACCATCAAATGTCTAAAATTGTGAAATGCAACCAAACGACTTATTTAATTGAAGTTGCTATGGGTAAAATGCAAAACAATTTAAAGTAAAGATAAATTGAAAAAAAAAAAGAATTTATGGCTGTTTTTAAGGGAATTTTCTATGGCCGGTTTAATGATATAAGTTTATTGTACTATATATAATAGTAAATAGATATAAATTGACAACCAGACCCAAAATATTTGAACTTTTGATAAACACACTACCTTCATCAATTTCTACTTCTACTTGTCACTAAAAAGACTCATATAGCTTAAACTTCTCAATAAAAATAAATAAACATACATGTCACTTATATATTAAGCATAGTTATAAAAGTAACATACAGAGAGAGCACTCATGCATTGATGTGACAAATTTTTTATTTATTTCAAGCTCATTAATTATAAAATACTCCTCCCCCCAACCCCAATACTAAACTCGTTTATTATCCTTACATTTAAATAATATAAATTGTATATAAATATTTTATAACAAGAAACACCAACAACATTAACCGTGATAATCTATATTTAATTTACCAAAACGATTGAATGATATTATGATAAAATTTTACAAGGTTGACAACTGAACTTTTTTTCTCAAAAGAAAAAGGTTATTTTCAAGTTCACAAACTATGAATGTTAAATTTCTGTAGCGTAAATTATAAAATATCGAAAGAAATTACTAATGGAGTTTATTAAAAGCTCAAAAATTTAGTGTATAATTTGTACTATACTTTTTAACAATCTATACTCAGAAAAAAATAGAGATGTGATGTTTCTATAAATTTAACTCCGCCGACATTAAAAATAATTATTTTCTTAAATTTGAGTAACTTAAAAATTCAAAGCACATATATAAACTCTAATTAAAGAATTAAAGATTATAATTTATTATTTATAATAATTTTGAAATCATAAAATTTAAAGTTCAGAAATACCAAACTTTAATTATATATAAATAGGTTCATACATTTATATCTTAGTTCACTATAAGAAAATCGTTTAGTACTAATTTTTAATTAAAAGTAAAGGCCACTCTTGAGTCTTTTTAGTTAAAAGTATAATGCAAAACTGGTTGACGGGTGTGATTGCCAAATTTTTATACGTGTGAGGTGAGACGTTTCCAATTAGCCAAATTTCAGGGAGGTTTATGCAATTTACCCTAAATTTAATGAACTTTATTCTACTATAAGATTATGTCTATATATATACATAGGAGTAATTTTGTGAAACTATTATAAAAGTATCACCAAATCATATATTTTAATTACTTATATTAATAAAAATTATATTAAGCGAACAAATTTTGTTAAAAACATATTTTATTCATGATTTTATGTCATGTAGGAGATTACTTCTTGTTTGTTTCCTCGTCGTACGCTCTCCTTCTCTCCCACTTTGTTAATCTAAAATTGATATCTAAATGTAAGTTTTTAACTAATAATTTGGGTTGACAACAAGAAGAACCCATCCTCCCCCCCACCCCCACCCACCCACAAAAAAAAAAAAAAAACCTCATGGTGGTGATGTTGTGAAGTATCAACTTTGGATCCAGAACAACTTTTTCTTTTTTTGCTTTGCCAAATTCCTAACTAGAGCCATTATATATTTTCTTTATGGGCATCAAATGGTGGGGCCCACAAACAAAAATAATGAGTTTGTAGGCCATATCCAAAATAGATAGGGGGCCCATACAAGATGCCGGATGCTGGACCTCATCATATATGTCTAACTTCCTTTTTATATTGTCAATAATCAAATATTTGTGGATAGCTTTATTTCCAGATCTATTCAATTACGTACATGTTATTTTTTTCTGAACTCATATTATTTATTTGCTCAAACTATAGTATTTTTTTCTTTACAGAAAGAAAGAATAAGGAATTCCAGAAAGATTCAAGCTAGATTCACTAGATTGAGAGATATAGAGCTCAATATTTTAAATTAATAATATTACATAAGTTAATACTACTACAATCTAATCAGATAATGTACACTTTTAATATTGAAATAATTCGAAATTCTTATTCCAATTATTTTTTATCTTTCATAATGTTTTAGAATTACTAGTGTCCATGTTTTGTTTGCAATTCTCAAAACTACTTATCTGAAAAAGAAAAAGAAAAACTCAGTTTTATTTAAAAGCGTCTAAAGGACGGATAATTCTTGTCCAAGCCTGGCTTGACCAAACCCATCCAACCATCAAGCAAGTGTATTGCACTTGCTTTGTGATTGGTCACTCTCCTGGGAGTTACATCCAATCCCAAAGTAAGTACATTACACTTGCCATGTAATTACTTTGGGTTCGGTCAAACCCAGTGTGGGTAAGAATTTCCCCAAAAGGACTACGTTGTGACATCCACACACAAATTGCGCTTGTAAGATTATAGTTAACTTAATAATATTATTCTAACAGTTAAGTATGTCTTCATTTCAATCAATAACACAAGGTAAATTTCATTAATTAAAATAGAGCTAAATGCAAAAACACCCCTTGTGCTTTGACTAATTAACAAAAATCCCTCTGTGTTATTTTCTATTAGCCAAAAAACCTATTTGAAATTACTTTATAAATCATAGAGAGATTTTTGTTAATTGTTTAAGTGAACATGGGGTTATTATCAATATTCAAAGTTAATAGGGAGGTTATTGATATTTTTTAGGTTAAGAAGGGTGTTTTTGTATTTTTTGGTGGGGGTATAAATGTCATTTCGACTTGAGAGGGACTTTTTTTGTTAATAAAAGAACATAAAGAGGGGAGGGGGGGGGGGGGGGGTTGGAATTATATGTTAAAATGACACAACGGGAATTTTGTTAATTACATAAAGCACAAGGGGTGTTTTTGCACTTCATCACTCATTAAAATAAGGCTATAAATAATATAGGAAGAGTAATTGGAAAAAAAAAAAAAGACACCTTACTACAAGCTAAAAAAGCCCCTAGATTGTTCATTTAACAAGAAGCCTTATTTCTCGGCTCTTTTGAATTTAAATGAGTTAATAGGAAATTATTTGGTGTTATTTAGAAAAGACAATTTATCTCATATATATTTTTGTAAGAAGGTCTCACTAATTCTTGCTATTTTACATTTTTATTGATGAAATTACCCTCACTTATGTAGTGTCAATTATGAACTTCACATGAGGCAAAATGCTAATTAGACAACATTAAAGAGGATTAGTGACCATTAAGCAATATGACAGGGACAAAATGCCTATTAGATATTTTACAGGAAGGTAGGGTGAAAAAAGTATGTTATTAAGGTTAGTGCTAAATTCGTTATTTTTGATATCGAAATGAAGTTCCACTCGAAATTTTGAGCGTGTGTAACATCCAGTTTAGAGATAAGGTAAAATACTTAATATTATTTTTCACGGAAGATAATATGCTTATTTTTATATATATCACATTCAATGTAATTAATTGCCTATTATGATTTAAGAATATCATACGGAGTAACCCGCAAAAAGCCGAAAATTAAATGAAGTGACCAGCTCACTCCAGGCATTGGCATGGCTGTTTCAACATATCGCACACCAACGAAATCATTGTCTCCTTTGGGAAGTCAAAATGGTAAGTAATAGGAGTATAATTTTATTAGAGTTAATGGCAATTTACCCATGTGATATTCATAATATTCAGTTTACTTTCATATAATTTAAAAAAAGCACTTTACCTTCTGTAATCTCATAAACGTTTCACACCGTCTCCATAATATTTTATATGTGGCACTTTACCCCCTGTATTATGATAATGTGTCAGTTTACCTCACTGTGTTATTATATGTTGCAATTTAATTATTCTTCTAATTTACAAAATATTTTCCATGCATACTCTCAATTTCACAGGTGAAGGAGGTAAATTGCTTCTTTAAAATTTTCACAGGAAATAAAATATTTTTTTTTCAAATTAATGGAGGTAGATTGAACACTATACAAATAACAGGGGTAAATTGACATTAACTAAATTTTATTGTCTTCTTGAAAACGAATATTAAATGGATTCAAGAGGATAAATATATAATATATTGGTCCCCATTTTGGCAGGAAATTATTGAAGATAGAAGTCTCGTGAAACTGCAATAGCCAGTACGTACTTGTTGGTCTCGACGAACTAGGTAAAACTTTTACTCCAATATCATGCGCTTCTGCAAAATATATACCTAAGTTGAAAAGCTTAATTAGGATAGATCCAAATGTTACTTCTCATGTGCACTTTAACTTATCATTGCTAAATGTTGCTTTATATAAAGTCTTATGTGCTTATATAACAAAATTAGTAAATAGGCGAGCGATATAGGCCGTCTCCTTTTGTTGTTAAACTTTTAGTATTTCCAATCATGGATCAAAATTTCGTTTCGAGTATCTGTTTAAGTCAGCTCATTATTGGAAACATTTCAAGAACTTATTGAAAACGTTTCAGAAACACTAGAAAAAATTAAAGAATCTCAAGGTAAACGGATAGTTTTAGAATTACATCGTTTTTTTTTTTTCCAGAAACGGAAACTTTTCGATGTCTTTGACGGAAAATATGGAAATTTTGATCCATGTATTAGATTTCACCACATCGGTTGGGCTAAGTCCACTTACATGATTTGAGCTTAACACACCTCAAAAGCTAGCTTATGAGTTCAAGATTTTATAGGTCGACTTAGCTATTGTTTTCAACTCATGTGTCATATTTAGTCTCAGTATTCCCCCTTCACGTGTGGGCGGGTTGGATGTGTGGTGAAACAAACCCAACACGTGATATCTTAATCCCTACCTTGCGAATTGCGACATGTGGATATAGACCCAACACACAAATAATGTCATTCCGGGCCTTTGTTAACCGGACGAATAATAACTCGGGACTTTGTTATCTGGGGGAAGTGTGTGAGTGAAGAACAATCCCATCATGCGAACAAGGAGGAGTTTATCACGGAAGAAGGTGCTCACATTAACCTGGAGCTCTGATACCTAGTTATAATTCACCACATGGATTGTGTCAAGTCCACTTACATGGCTTGGATCTAACACACCTCAAAAGTTAACTTAAGAGATGAGGATTGCCCAAAAATTTATAAGGTGAACCTAACTATTTTTAACCCATGTGGGACATTTAATCACAATACCATGCTTCCAACTTTTAGTTTCAGCGTTTTGCTTTTAATGATTTGAATGGATCAAATTCTTTAGAATCTGTCTAAAAGAAAAAATATTTTGACTGCTAAAGATGATGCATTTCAGCTTCCGTGAAAGCTTAGGTGCATGTCAGGCTTGGTTGCCAAATGCGAAATGCCCACAAAAAGGCTAACAAAGAAAATCTTTCTGGAATTCATTATTCATTATTTCGATAGTGTCACTTTTAACTTAATTGGATTCGAACGATTCGACCTAGAAAGTAAATAAAAACAAATGAATTCAAATCAATTATGGAATTTGGTGGGCTTAGTTGTACCTGACATATATCAAAATTGTATTTAAATAAAATTAACGAGGATCTGGAAAAAAGGATTAATAATAATAATAATAATAATAATAATAATAATAATAATAGGTTACTAGAATAAACAAACTAAAACCTAGAACATTTCCTTTTTACTCAGTTTCCCACCTACTTTTTGTCAATTTTCAATTATTAGTCTAAATAATAAATATAATAATTAAATATACTTATTAATTAAAATGTGTAAATTATTTTATAAATATAGGAGAAGGGACAAAATGTTGTATAGCATTTAGTACACTAAAATGAACCGTAATTATATTATGTTGTTTAATAAAGGTAATCGCAACATTTTTAGGACAATTTTAATCCCGTCTGACATTTATGATGAAAAATAAAGGGCATGTAAAACGAAATTAGCCCTTGAATTTAACTCCAAATGAAATTGTTATTGCCCTTTGAAATATTTCTATCAAAATAAATAAATCATAACACATATTCTTAGAATGAAATGTCAAAATTACTAGTCCAATAGTTGAATACTTTCAACATTTCGAGACGCTACGGACATGTGATATGGTTTCTCTTCGCAGTCTATTTTTGCATAATTTAATAAAATAGTTGCAATACCCGATACTCGACTCAAGCTCGTTTGATAAAAGCTTGTTTGAGCTCGATTTGTCACACAAACATCATTTTTCATTTGATAACTTTTGAAATTCGTTCGAGCTCGACTAGATAAGCTAGAAATTGACAAAATACATGTAAAAACATCTAGCTAATTGATACTCGATTTGAGTTTGTTGAAGCTCGATTCGTTTAACAATCAAACCAAGCTCAAACACAATTTTAAGTTCGATACAAAATTCAAATCAAACTTTAACAATGTGTAGTTCAACAGTAAATGTTGGAAAATGTTGGGAAAGTACTCATAATCCTCATTTTTTTAGATGATTGATACATCAATCCTTGCATAATATTATAGAGATAAACTAAGTATACTAGTAATAAATGAACCAAAAAACGAACCAAGACATTCTGGTCCTGGGATCTCAGCATTGTTAACATATGCTACTTTTTTATTTTATTTTATTTGACCACAATTTCTTCTAGATTTTCTCTTGCTTAACTAATATTTTTTCCAATATAATTTATGCTACAACTAATGTCTTGTCCTAGAGTATAACTGAAAACCAAAAAAGATAAGGAAAAACAAAACAATTGGCACAGAAATGAGCTGCTCATTGAGCTTCCACGTTCCCAAAGCTTTACCTTCTCTCTCCCCTTCCCACCAACACAAAAATTCTGCTCTTATCATTTCCAATCAATACAACAACTCAAAGAAACAGGTAACTTTTTTCTCAGCTTTAAAAACCTTTTAATATCCATTAATAATGAAATTTGATTTACCCTTGTTTTCAATTGCAGCTAGCATTTTCAAGTATAAACTCAAAGACAGTTGAAGATTCTAAAAGTAAAATTTCTGGTCTAGCAATCCAAGTTGGAGCACTTTTGGCAACTGTACGTATATAGGATCAATTTTCATTAATTTCTTTTTATGTTTTAATTAATGGGTATTTGATTTTCTTGAAAATTAATATATAAATAAATGTTAAAAAGAAAAGGTTGCAGAGCCTGCTTTTGCTGTAACAGGAGTGAACGATGAAGAAGATTTGGTGTGGGTTCTGATTCAATTGGGAATTGCAGCTTTCATTTACTTCCTCATATTTCCTGTGAGTAAAAGTACTCATATAGCATTTGCTGTTAAACAATTTTATTCTTTTAATTTGAGTTCATGTAATTGTTACAATGAATGATAATTCAATTGAAAATTGTTTATGGGATTTTTTAATTATAGTTTGACTTCAGTTATACGATTTTCGCCTATAAATTAAAACGGCTTTATTGTTCAAAGGAAAAAAATGGAAGTTACCTGTTGTTGAAGTATTTTTGTTATGTGGATATAGGCTGAGTAATTGAACCATATTTTCTTTTTGTTTTTCCTCTGCAGTTCTTTCATTACATTAAAACTTGACATTGTTAAACTTTGTATGCAGCCCATAATTATGAATTGGCTCAGGACAAGATGGTATAAGAGGAACTTATTGGAAATGTACCTCCAATTCATGTTTGTATTCTTGTTCTTTCCAGGGTAAGTGGTTTATTTTTCCTCTATGTTTTTTGGTTCTTATTAAGATCTTAGATCCGACTTAACTCCCTCGAGTCGAGATACTGCCGTGAAGCAAAGGCCCGACTTGGGGCTGTCACATTGTAGGGCACAAATCTCTCCCACTAAACCCAACCCTAATGATATTGGAAAACTAGTCTAATAGTTCTAAATTGGTCGCCGTTCACGGTCATATAGATATTTGGGCATCATTTGTTTGTCCACATAGCATATGTACAGAACAACTGACGAACAATTAGGGGTGTCGGAGTCAAACAATACAATGTTCAAACTTGGTTTTTTATACTTGATCTTAATTTGATTTGGTCTTAAATTTCTCCAGCCTTGAAGGAACTTCAATTGAGTAATTATATGTATATATATATATTAAGAAAAAACACAACGACGGAAGTTATTATAAAATGCTTGTGGAATGAAAAGGTATTCTTTTTCATAACAGTTATTTGTGGGCAGGGTTTTGGTTTGGGCACCATTTCTCAACTACAGAAAATTTCCGCGAGACCCATCCATGAAATATCCTTGGTCTGTACCAGAAAATCCTTCTGAGATCAAAGGCGGGTTTAAGAAGTATCCTTGGGCTCAACCTGAAGACTATGAAGTATGAATAATTTATTTAATCGCAAATTTTATTGGATTCAATATACTTGTATAATATTATTATTTGGTTCAAGACATTTTTTGGAGATCTGATTATATAAAGACGTTTAATTAATGTATTTAAAATTACTAATTTACAGCAACATGTACTTATCTGAGCTCAAATTACTACATACTAAATTATTTAATTTTAACGTATTCGAATAATCCGTTTCAGGTATTGTTCATATTGAAATTTATTTATTTTCTGAATTTCGTTGGATCTTCACATTCTCAAATCATATTAAGTTTATCAGATGATTGGATTTTGATCGATTTGGCTCAAATGCGTTTTACACACCACAAAACCCCTCCCACTTGAGAATTTGTGTTTTCGGAAATTAAGAAAAGCAAAACACACACTCAAATTATATACTGAATTTCGTGGCGACCTTTCACAAGAACCCCTTTTAATTAAAAAAGTTACTTGGGCACGTCATTTTTGCTCAACCAATTTATATATATATATATATATATATATATATTTTATTTTTTGCATTTTTCTTCTTCTTTAACATCAATACATAATCAAATATAACATTATTAATATTAATTAATAACGTTACCAATGACATTATTATTACAAGAAAGCCACATATCATATAAATAATAAGCAAAATGTTAATTTATCTCCATTAGATTTACTTTTAAAAATCTACTATACTACACATCAAAGACAGACGTATTTTTCTTTATTTGTGTTTTAAGATATATATTCTTATCACTTTCACATAAGAAATGAATGCAATGTAATATAGGTATAAAACGCATTTTGCCACGAAAAATCAAATTTGACAAAGCATTTTTCCATAAAATAATTGATCCATTGAATTTCAAAAACAGAAAAAGAACACACAACCAAATATGACCCACCACTATCCGTTCTATAAAGCTGTTAAGGTTGAATAATCATTTAACTCAAATCACGGTCGGAAATTTCAATCACCAACATTTTTGACTGCAGACATGACGAATTTTCGACCACCAGCATTTTCAACTGCAGACATGACGATATGAACTTGACACGACATAGACAAGGGAGACGGATTTTCAAAAAATAATAGGACAAGATAAGGGCCTGTTTGTTTGGTGTTTTCCAGAATTTTTTCGTGTTTGGAAAATACCAAACAAACATATTTTCTATTTTTCAAAATAAATTTTTCATACATTAATTTTCTCAAATTACTCTTTCAAAAGACAAACAAACAACATTTTTTTTATCTCTAAACAAAACCTATACAAACTCTACTTTAATTTGACATAAAGTAACCTATCTCTTACACAATTTATCTCACATAACAAACATAATTTTACATAAAGTCTTACACATCTTACACCTACAACCCAACTCTTCCAAAAAAACCTACACCTACTTTATTTCTCAAACCACTCTCTCAAAACCCAAACACACAACAATACGCAAATACAGATTATTTCACAAACCTCCACTGCTCTCCCAAACTACTTTCTCAAACGCCAAACAAACAGGCCCTAAGAGATTGATACGATTATATGTATACAAATTAATTTATATTCTTAACTTTAACATAAGATTACACCTCACAACTAAATGGAGCAAGAAAAAGGAAACTAAAATAGTATCTCTATCTAGCGAGAATTTATTTAGACTTTACCTCAACCTATAAATTATATTCACCAATTGGGTGAGAATGATCAAAACAAAACTTCTATCGATTCAAAATTCTAGAAATGAATCAGATGAGATCAAAGTCAGATTAAAAAATCTTATTTCGAATATCGCATTTTAAGAAAAAATGGAAGTTGTGTAAATTCATTCGTCTTAAACCAGTAATTCGTCTCATCCAAGTTTTGAGAGTATTATTGGAAGTTTTGTCCCCCACATTCACCCAAACAAAAAGTTCTCCTGTAGAACTATTTCTAAAAGTAATCTATCACTAAACATTGCAGATCCCATAGACCACCAAGAACCAGAAGATTGGTAATTACATTCACCAATAATTAACAAAATAAACAAACACAAGGGAGAGCAGAGGAAAAGGAAAAAAATCTCTATGTGCTCATTTCTTAAAAAAACAAAGAGATACTAGTGCCGAATTACATCAAGGATCATTTATCTCTATCTCCCAACAAAATAATAAAAGTAATAAATTCAGTACGAAATGATAATAAAACCAAATTTGCTTCTCTATCATGCAGATAACTTGCGGGCTTTTTACTTTTCTTTATTTCGGGTAACTGTAACAAGTTTTTCCCATATTTTAGAGGAGATAAAAAAAAAAACTATATTTCGGGCCTCGGAGACTTACCCGGCCATGAATTTGGTCAGTAGGAATTGGGGACATTGAACAAAACTGATAACTTATTCCAGTCCCATCCGTCTAGGTTTGGGGAAACAACAGCAGCTCCCACGGCCAGAACCACTATAGTGAAGGCCACGGTTTTCACACAACCATGGCCACTTGATAGCCTTCCTAATATTGTCTTACAGTATTTATCTGCATCTTTAAACAAAGCTTGGCGAGCAGCATCAACTCCGTCACTTAATGCTTTCTCATTCTGTGAATTGAGGTAGTTGAAATCATGAATTAAAATATGCCTAGTCAACTTGCAGAGATTTTTCAGAAATATTTCGGAAACGTCAGGATTAATTGCAAATGAAGAACAATAATTTAAAAAAAAAAAAAAAAAAAAACAGACCGCTAACTTTGAAACATTATTAAATTATACAGAAATTATATTATTTTTATCAGATAAAACTAAATATTTTTAATATATTAAGGTAGTGTAAAAGGTCAGTATACGAGGAGAATTATCTATTAAATCCAACCAATACTATGCAATTAAAATCAATTATGTATAAGATCTCGAATCAAATGAAGGCTTATACATGTTGTAGAACCTCATGAATTCTTCTATCAATACTCTTAAGATAAAACATCTACAATAATGTGAGATCATATTTTTTATAACTGTAAAGCAATTAAGAGATTTAGTAGTTAAACGTGTAAGTAGAAAAATATGGATAATAAGAGAGTTTAAGAAACTACTCCATATCTCCTTTTTCAATGATTCAAATATTTCGACATTTTTTTGGTGGAAAAGTATAGATATATTGTTGTAAATGCTATTGAAAATATCCAAGTGTTAGAAAATTACAAAGAGTATGAAAAAATAATTTTGTACCAACCTTTTGTCTGAAACTCTTCAGAGTTTCCCCAAGTTCTTCAAGAGAAGACTGCTTTGAGGAATGTTCCTTCCACTCTTCAGCAAGCTTCCTCAAAATAGCAACACTAGCCTCTATGTTATCTACATAAATCTTGTCCTGTACAAATCAATTTTATATCATCATGACCAAAATTTTAAAATTTAGACACAAATTTAACACTCAAAATGACAAGGAGAAATGAATTTATTAGACAGTAATTTGAACATAAATCAAGATAAATGTATAAAGATTGGTACTTAATCAAAATCTCAAGCAAACAGACATGGCCATTAGTTCAAAATGATTCAAACGTAACTTTTTAATGTTTTTCCCCTTTTCTTTATATTGTCTGGACACTCCAAAGCTTACAGAGAAGAACCATAAAACAAAACTTTGCTTTTTGGGGTATTTTTATTCTATCCAAAATCCATGCAACTAAATTCAAACAAGTAACCAATTTAACGAGTAGATTTATTTCGTCTTGTTTGATTTGGGAGGAAGAAGTTTCTCTCTTTTAAGTTCAATTTGCTGGAAGTCATATCTGGTAATATATTCTTTTTTTCAAATTGAGCTTTTCTACCCTTCCTCTTTTGGTCCTTACTAACAAATAACAGATTCCTTAATAATGAAGAACTGGCCAATTTCTGTAAAATGAGGGCTTCATGTTTGTTGCCTTCAGTTTCAAAATACGACATCCACCATTTCCGTCCAAGAATTACTTAATCAAACCAGTCATGTAGGTCAAATAGATTACTAGTGAATAGCAACTACTACAGCTTACCCACTGTTTGTAGCAATCTGGATTCTGGGTCAAACACCATAGGGAGATGCTAGTCGCTTCCTTAGATAGCGCTGGGATCCCTGCATCGCAAAAATTTGTCAAATGCTCTTCAGAGTTCAACTATTTTAAAAGGTAGGTAGAGATGTACTTCCAGTTACTAATTACCTTCTCCAGCTGCTTTCACAGATAAAATCTGTATCTGCTGCGACACTTGTTTCATTGCTTTGCTTCCAAGAGAACCAGCCAAAGCAACCTCTTTGAGAATGGGGTAAACCGCCTCAAATCTTTCAGTAGCCTAATAAACATACAAATTCAGATATCAAAATATGTGGATAAATGGAAAAAGGGCTCAGATGGTATATGCATAAGTGTATTGTTGACTTATACCTTAACTCGTGCAGAAGAAGCAGGAAATGTAACATGCAATAGCAGGTCAAGGGATGCAGGTGGTATCAAGCGCTCCCCCTTCCTAACAGCACTATTTACTAATATACCGCGAGCTTTTGGTGCAGTCACAATTCTGCTTCTCATATAATAAATTGTATGAATTAAATACTAAACAATCTTTAGGCATAGTAAAGCATCACGTGTTAGAAGTTTACAACTGTTTGAAAGAATACAAGACTGTAAACTAAACCTTTCCACTAGCTGCAGAACTAAGTCTCTGGAGTGTGGGTTAGACCCTGATTTGCCTCCAAGTAATGGCAAAATATGATGTGCCCATAAGTACAATCCTACAGCTAGATCTCCTTGAGAGGCCTATATGAAAAGGTTCAGCTACAAATTGGAATACAAAATTCATAGGAAATTCAAGGTGTTCCTATGAGCAGCATTAATGCCATAATGGATAAACATGGATCCACTCACCTGAACTATCATCCAAACAACAACTGGAAGCTTATCTTGTCCCTGATACTTAGCATTTTCCCTCAATTTTGGCATTACATTGATTAGTACATCAGGTTTCCGGCGTAATACCATTGCTAAAACTAAAAAGATCGCAACCTGCCATATCAACAGTTAGTAAACGGATACCAAACTCCAAGGAGAGATAAAATGCCAACTAAGTTGCTCAACAGTATGCTAGGGTAAGAAGCATAGAAAAAGGAAGCAAAAGTGAACAAACTGGTAATTAGTAAAAGTTTACCTAGGTAGCCTGGGTAAGGGTGTGACAAAGAACTGAAGAAGTAACATAGCATGTAACACTTAACAAATTATCATCATCATGAGATATTACCACTATTTCATAAAAGGAGAAAGCCAAAGCACATAAGCGATAAAGATTGGCCTTGTAGATGTTGTATGTGTGGATAATACTAAAACATCATCACCATTATCATCACCATGAGATATTACCACTATAAAATATCAACAAACTCCATGCCAAAATTACTTCAGCTCCAAAGCATAATTTCAAATAGAAGATAATACATCTCGTATCAAAAAGTTTATCATTCAAAAACCTGCATTATGAAAGCAATTCACCTAAAAAATGCCTATATTAAGTAATATAAACCCACCAAGTCTTAACATAATTATATTTTCTGAGGAAAACCAGGGATACAGAAATCTGCTAGCATATTACTGACATCAGTACAAGAAAACCACCCTTTCACAAACATAACTCCAACCAGAGATTAAATAAAGCTAATAGAGGGAAACTACAAATCTCAAAATGTAGCAGAGTAGACACTGCCTAAAGATACTTGAGGTGAAATATGACTGCAAAAATATTGTTCCCTGTTGAAGATAACGCCACCAACACAAAGAATTGGAAGTTCACAGAGAAAAGAGAGCAATTAATACAAAAAAAGGAAGAAACATACCAGACGCTAATAAACAGTTATGACTTATTAAATGAAATGTAGTATATCAACTGAAAAAAATATAAAGAATACAAGAGTGCATTTACCTGAGACTTCGAGGATGCCGGCTGCCCTCCTTTCTTTGATCCTTTAGACCCGGGCTGTTGGATAGCCATGTCAGCAAGAATAGCATCCAATGACCACAACACAAAAGTCCCTAATGCCTCATAGGAGCGCTGATTGATCCAATCAACCGAAGTCTTGTAAACAACGTCAGTAACATAAGAAATAGGAACCTGTATGCACGAAAGAAACCAATTAGTATAGTTCATGTATCCAAAAACACCAAATGTATCTAGAAATGAATCTTCTATGATATTATTTGTTTGCCTACCAAATAAAATTATGTTAAAAAGTGTTTATCACAAAAAATACGAGGTAGAGTGAAGGGAAAAATAAGAAAGTCATTCTTCTATATATATGTGTTGTTGTCAAAATTATTTTGCTTTATCATTTTTGGTTGTTGGGAAATTAAATAAAAGAAGTACAGAAAAATTATTAAATACTAAAACTAAACAATTATAATTAAATCTAAGTTTCATTATAACAATTCTTAATTTTTTATATTGGACAAAATAATCGGTATAATAAGAGGAATTGTAAGTGCAACATCTCTAGTATGATCAGGAAATGGGAATCAGGAGTTTCTATTGATTATCAAGATTATTCAAAACACAAAACATCAAATTCGAAATTTCTAACTTTGTATTTTTAATTAAATTCTATCAAATACTGTAATTTCTTCTGAATGGATTTCCTAAATCAACTTGTAAGTTGAATTATACAAAATGATGTGTTCATTTCCAGAATAAAGGATTAACAATAGTTCATAAATTAACTATTCACTTCTAAAAAGGGGAATAGGTTGACATTAGTATAATATTTGTATCTGTTCGAATTATTTGAGCAAAAAAAAAGTATATTTTCCATTCACCTTCTACTACTTTGTCTATGGATTGGACATATTCTGATTATTCTCACTTCGAATTTTCATAGGTATTTAAATATTCAGAAAATTAATGTAATGAACTTGTGTTTTTGGACTAATATTGTCACACAAATGCACTTTCTCTTACTTCCCTAGAATGAGTTTTCTGTTAAAGTTGTTCCTAAAACGAAGAGGTTACTGATTTTACTTCAAAAAATTAATCAATGCAGGAAAAGGGAAACATAATCTTCATTTCCTTAGTAATGAAACAAAATGCTATAAAATTCTCGATAAGAAGGATTCAAGATAACACAAAGGTGGCATTACATACAATTATCTTACATAGAGGAGAAACCAAGAATCTCAACACAAATGTCCCATACCCAAACAATACTAACTGGTACAATTTACAAAAACTTAACAAGCCCATGGTAATTTTTAACGAAGCAATGAAGTAACAGATTGACGAGCTAAACTGGCAAAGTACAGGTATGACCACAAAGCAAAAGGGATACTAATAAAACCATAAAAGCCTCAGAAAATTATTTACAGAATCATGTAGTTATCAACTATAAAGTAATACTGTATGTTATACCAGACCCCATGCTTAAACAAAATCCAAACTTCAGCAGAAAAGAAAAACTACTAAAGCTTACATTAGGGCATTTGAATAAAAAGGAAATGCATCCAAGATCACATTGAACTAATCAGTTAATAAGGCATTTTTATGAATAAAAGTTGATCTACCAAAAGAACACCAAGACAAATAAGCCAGACCAACTCACATCAGCAATTTTTGCCACAGCAGACTCCCTAAACAACTTCAGCCAAGGAAACTGTGACGAGCTCACTGCTGAAAATGCACGCCCAAAATAATCCGCAAATCTCATCAGTTGTATGTCCTGTTGCCCTTCATACGATCCCTATCATCAGCACACCATAACAAAAAATCAGTAAACTTTCAAACTGAAAATATTAAAAACAAAATAAAAATAACTTATTAAATCTCACCGAAATATCAGAAAGAAAAGCGGCCAGACTATCGGCGTCCAACTTCGCTGCGGCCTCCGCCACTGTAACCTTAGGCTTCTTAACCTTCTTAACCTTCTCCTTCTTATTCACCTCCGCGGCATTGTTCTCCTTCGCATCGCTGCTGAAGTCATCATCCTCGTCATCATCGCCCCAATTTTTCTTCTTCGATCTCACCGGAATCTCATCGTCTCCGTCGTCGTAAATAGCTGCGGCGCGCTGAGCTTCGATTTTGCGGCGCCGCTCCTCCGCGTGCTTCTCCAATCCATTGAAAACGCTGGATTTTTCAGGAACAGTTGCGGATCCGTTAACCCTAGACGAGTCCGGCGCCGTTTTACTGGCAGCATTTTTTCGTTGTTTTTTGACGTAGGTGACCTTTTGCCAGCCATGGTTGTTATCATCGGCGATGTGAGTTTCCGACGGCAAGGTAAGCGATTTTTCGTCTTCCATTTTGAAAATTGGGGAAAATTTGTGTTTCCTTTGGGACAGAGGAGATTGAGATCGGAGAGAAGAAAGACACAAGAGGTAAATAAGGTGGGTGGACTGGGAAAGAAATTGACCTTGGTCATGGAAGGATTTACGGAATTGCCATATCTGTCATAATTGAAACGTGGAGTGCATGTCGCCAATGCCACGGCTACTGCTCGCTGGTCACAGCCAATCAGAAAAAAGAAAATTTGTTTTCATTTTTTAATTTTCTTTTTAATATATATCTGTACTAAAAGTCTAAAAGCAAAGTGCGACTTTGTCTGCCGTTCCCAAAACTATTTTATGTTTTTTATTTATAAAATTATTATCTCTTAATTTTTTTAAACTATTCTTTTAAAACCTAAAAACAAACAACAGTTTTCTTATTTTTAGAAAAAACTTATGCAAAGTCTTTTTTATTTGATATAAAGTAACATATCTCTTACACAATTTATCGCACATAACAAACATGATTTGATATAAAGTCAATGACGAATCCAGGATCAGAGTTTCCGGGGGCCGAGGTTAACTTTTGCCAAAACTAATTGATAATAATATTCAGTATATTTTTATTTGTGTAAGAATAAATTATCAACGAGAACCACGATGAATTTAAAATGCTAAAGTAATTTTACTAAAAAAAAATATCAAATGAACATAAGACTTTGGAGAAAGAATATGCAATTAATAACAGAGCACAAATAATTGAACGGCAAATAAGTCTTTTTGTGCAGAAGAAAGAGGTAAGATTTTATCCTTTGCTCTACATAAAATGAGAATTTAATGAAAATAATACTAATTAATTGACATACCATAATTTTGCATAACTTATATTCTATACAGAGAATATGAGACTAAAAAAACTATTTTTGTTGTCCAAGCTTTCTTCTCTTTTTTCTTTTATATTGAATTTAAGGGGATTTTTAATCTTGATAAAGAAAGAGGTAAATTACGAATACCCTCCTCAGGTAAGTCCTAATTACAAAAATCACCCTCACATATTGGATATTACAAAAATTCCCCTCAGGTTTGTCACCTTCTTACAATTAACCCCTTGCCCATAAAATATTCCAATTTTGCCCTTGGGTGTTATTTGTATTGTTTGTAATGTCTTATAAATGTTAAAACTTGGGATCTAATTATTATATCTTATTAATTAGAAAAGAGATAATTATATATTTACTACCAGAATAATTGATAAAATTTATAATTGTCCATAAGTTTTAATAAATATTGCAAAAGAAAAGGTATATATATATTAATTAGCAATTTAAATTGTAAAATATTAAATTAAATAGATATTTAATAATATATTTTATAAATATGAATTGTTTAAACATTAGTTAAATGAATTTATTTTTTAAATTAGTAAATTTAATAAATTATATTGTATTATAAATAAGATATTTTAATTTATTAAAGTTTATATTGTATTATAAATTGAAATATTTATTGAAATTTATGCGAAATTATAAATTATATCAATTATTTTGGTGGTAAATATATGATTATTATTTTTATATTTACAAGATAAAACAATTAACACCCAATTTTTTAAAATTTATAACATATTATAAACATTACAAATAACTTCCAAGGGCAAAATTGGAACATTTTAGGGACAAGGGGTTAATTGTAAGAATGTGATAAACTTGAGGGGGATTTTTGTAATACCCAATACATGAGGGGAATTTTTGTAATTAGGCCTTACCTGAGGGGGGTATTCGTAATTTACCCTATATTCTATACAGAGAATATGAGACTAAAAAAACTATTTTTGTTGTCCAAGCTTTCTTCTCTTTTTTCTTTTATATTGAATTTAAGGGGATTTTTAATCTTGATAAAGAATTACACAAATTAATTCTTTAATGAAGTTATTGGGCCGATGATCTTAAAGAAAGAACACAATTCAAAATTGGGGTCAGCGGCTGCGTGGCTAGGTGGGGAGGGGTGGGTTGACCCCCAAAACAGGGTTGCATTCGTCCATTATAAAGTTTTACACATCTTACATATACAATTTAAACTATTCCAAAAAAATCATATTATCTTATTTCTCAAACTACTCTCTCAAAATTCAAACAATCAACATTACGCAAATCGAGATTATTTCAGAAACCTCAAATACTCTCCCAAATATAAAACTAACAAGCTCAATTATGGAGAGATGAAAAGAAATAGTGAATTGTGTTAATTCAATATTACATTACAAGGTTATATATATATATATACACTCAGCTATACACAATTATGTGCTAATTATATCAATTATAATCACAAGAAGATTATAAAGGATTATATGATCAAACATAATCAAATCAATATCCCTAATCTTAAGTCATGTGTCTGAATACCCTCCCTCAATCTGAACTGGAGGATCGAAGGTGAAGATTGTGAACAAGTTCATTGAATCTCGTTGAAGATAGAGACTTGGTAAAAACATCAGCGAGTTGTTGAGAAGTGTGAATATGTTGTACACGAAGATTTCCTTGTGCCACTTTTTCACGAACAAAATGATAATCAATAGCAACATGTTTGGTTCGTGAATGAAAAACTGGATTATGAGCAAGATAAAGAGCACCAATATTGTCACAGTGTGCCACAACAGGAGAGGAAATAAAGATTGTCAAGTCACGCAAAAGATATTGTATCCATGTAACTTCGGCAACGGCAGAGGCAAGAGCCCGGTATTCAGCTTCTGTGCTTGATCTTGCTACAGTGGGTTGCTTTTTAGCAGACCAAGAAATTAGATTGTCCCCAATAAATATGCAAAAGCCAGTAGTAGATCGCAGTCTTTGTTCACAACCAGCCTAATCCGAGTCTGAATATATAGAGAGATTCAACACAGAATTCTTATAGAGTTGTAAGCCATGAGTAGAAGAGTTGGCCAAATACCTCAAAATACGCTTGACAGACTGTAAGTGGTTTTCGTGAGGTTGATGAAGATGTTGAGATGCTAAGTTCACAACATATTGAATATCAGGCCTAGTGAAAGAAAGATATTGGAGGCTTCCAACCATTTGCCTGTATATTGATGGATCAGAAAGGAGAGGAGAATCAGTAGCATACCAATTTTGCTTACTGTGAAGTGGTGTAAGTATCGGTTTGGCGTTTTGCATATTGTACTTCCGGAGCAAGTCTTTGATATATTTTCTTTGACATAAATGAATGCCCGAAGAATTTGGTAAAATTTCAATGCCCAGAAAGAAACGAAGAGGCCCCAAGTCTTTCATAGAAAATTCGACTTGCATGTGTTTGATTAGCTCATCGATCAAAGAATTAGAGGAACCGAAAACAGCTATGTCATCAACATAAATCAAGATAATAAAAATATCAGAATTTCGTCGCAAAATGAACATGTTGTGATCAGAAGTACTTTGTTTGAAGCCAATATCAAGTAAAAATACAGTTAATCGTTGAAACCATGCTCGGGGTGATTGCTTCAAGCCATACAAGGCACGATCCAACCTGCACACATAATTTGGATATTTTGGATGCACAAAACCTTGAGGTTGTTTCATGTATACAACTTCATTGAGATAACCATGTAAAAATGCATTGGACACATCTAACTGTCGCATAGACCAATTATAATGAAGAGCCAAAGAGAGAAGTAGTCTTACTGTACATGGTTTCACAACAGGAGCAAAAGTTTGATCAAAATCAATTCCCGGTTGTTGAGAAAAGCCTTGAGCAACAAGTCGAGCTTTGAATCGACTTATGGTTCCATCGGAATAGTAGGCTCGATGGAGCAAGCAATCATGGAAGGAAGGATTTTGGGTTTCAGTGAACCAGTTTTGGAACGGGTAACCATTTGGCGAGGTTGCACTATTTGAGGCGATATATTTTCCGGTAAAGAAGAACCAGAAGGATTTGTTTGAGATGAACTGGAGGTTGGTATTTCAGGTTGGTTAGACAAAGGAGATATGATTTTAGGAGGTGAGGAATTTTCTTGTTGATTTGAGGTTGAAATGGTTGGAGAATTTTCATGTTGTTTAGTGGAAGAATTATTTTTTGTTAGTGATCGCAAAGATAGCGACGTAACGGGGATTGGATGATTTAATCTTGGAGTCAATGGATGAGATAACTCAGGGAGTAAATGTTTTTCAGTAGTGCAAGAGAGAAACTCCAAGTTAGTAGAGGATTTTGAGGTTGTGGAATCATGAAATAAGGAAGAATATGGGAATACTTCTTCAACAAATTTCACGTGCCTTGAGATAATTAGACGGTTTGTCGAAGAATCTAGACACTTGAATCCCTTGTGATCTGGAGAAACTCCAAGAAAGATGCAAGGTGAAGATCGAGGGGCTAATTTTGGTTTGTGATTTACAGCGGTAAATGGATAGCATAGACAACCAAATACTTTAATGAGTGCAAAATTTGCTTCTTTCCCAAATAGACATTGAAAATGAGAAATACCATCAAGTATTTGCATAGGAAGTCTATTTATTAAGTGAACTGCATAAAGAGCAGCATCTGCCCAAAATGGTGGTGGTAAATTTGATTGAAATAAGAGACACCGAACTACGTTATTAATGTGTCGATGTTTGCGTTCAGCTCTACCATTTTGAGCAGAGGTATACGGACAAGAGAAACGGTGTATAATACCCTTGCTACGGAAAAATTCTTTGAATTTTTTATTGTCATATTCACGACCCCCATCAGATTGGAAGAAAGAAATTGATTTATTGAAAACATTTTTCACAATCTGATAAAACTCCGCAAATTTTCCAAAAACTTCAGATTTTTCATGCAATAGGTATATCCAAGAGAATTTTGTGTAATCATCAAGAAAAAGAACATAATATTTACATCCAGAATTAGAGACAGTAGAAGAATGCCACACATCTGAGTGAATTAATTCAAATGGTTTACTCGCATAACTAGAAGAAATGGTAAAAGGCAACCGAGAATTTTTCCCTAAATGACAAACATTACAAGAATTCGTAGGAAACTTAGAACAATAAATTTGATTACTTTTGGCGAGAGCATCAAGAGCAAAACTTCCTGGATGGCCTAAAAGTTTGTGCCACAAAGAGGAGTTCGAAGTCGAATATATGAAAGCTTGAGGAGAGGAGCTCGTCTCTGAGAAGGGATAAAGTGATCCAGAAACGCTAGACTTGAGAAAAGTGGCCCGGGTCAACTTGTCCTTAACAGAAAAGGAATCATTAGTGAACTCAACTAAGCAATTATTATCTGCACAGAGTTTTTGAATAGAGAGAAGATTCTTTTGTAAATGAGGAACGAGAAGAACATTTTTAAGATATAACGGACGGGAAGAATTATTTAAGCAAGTGGAACCAGTAGCAGAGATAGGAAGTAATTTACCATCACCAATCATCACTTGAGAAGAGCCATTATAAGGAGTGGTGGAGGTGAGCAAATCCGGATTGTGTTAATTCAATATTACATTACAAGGTTATATATATATATACACTCAGCTATATGCAGTTATGTGCTAATTATATCAATTATAATCACAAGAAGATTATAAAGGATTATATGATCAAACATAATCAAATCAATATCCCTAATCTTAAGTAATGTGTCTGATCATATCTCTAACATGGAGAACCCAATTAGCATGTAGATATACTCATGAAAATTCTTGTCCAAATCTGAATTGGCCAAGCCATTCAACCGTATTGGTCATTATTCTGGGAGCTACATCCAATTTCAAAGCAAATGTTTTGCATTTGCTTTGTAGTCATATTGATTTGCCCGAACCCGATTTTGATAATAATATCCCGATATACTCATTGGAACTTCTACACAAAAAAATTTCCACTGAAACCCTTATTGCGGCTCCCAGTTCAATAGCCCAACTCCACGAAACTAGCCTAAATCACACCACTACTTTGGACCCCCTGCATAACCACGAACCCAACTATATCTCTACTAATCGAGCCCAAAATGAAAACCCAGCGATACTAATGACTGTTGATATATATGATCACATAATATTTAAATTTTTTTATTGATAATTAGTGATAACAATTGACGACGATTTGGTGACAACAAAATCGTCACAAAAAATTCAAGATACACATGAATGGATCTGATAAGTAAATATTTCACTTACACAAGAACTATAAACATATCTTTGATAAAATCTAATTTTTTTTCTTCCAATTATCATAACAAGAGCGTATTAAATAATTGAAAATTGATTTCACAACATTAATCATGGTATTAATTTAGAAAGTAAGCATGTTCCTACCTAATGTACGTATATAACAAAATTTAATGGGATGACCATTACTGTTTTTTCAAGCAAATATGCTTTTAAGAATATCAAACTTTAATTGGTAAATAAAGTATGATAATCATGCATGATTTTATAAACCAATCACCAAATACGGTACATCCATTGTAATTACTTATCAATAATTGCCGTTCATTCGATGTCTTTGTATTAATGAATTAAATTAGTGTACCATATACAAACTTTTTATAGGATAAATTAAACACATCGTAAACAATTTATAGAAATTTTTTCTTCCAAGGAAAATGCATGTTTGTTTGGTGTTTGTGAAAGTAGTTTGGGAGAGTAATGGAGGTTTGTGAAATAATCTCAATTTGCGTAATGTTGTTTGTTTGAGTTTTAAGAGTGTGGTTTGAGAAATAAAGTAGGTGTAAGTTTTTTTGGAAGAATTAGATTGTAGGTGTAAGATGTGTAAGACTTTATGTCAAATTATGTTTGTTATGCATGTGAGATAAATTGTGAAAGAGTTAAGTTACTTTATGTCAAATCAAAATAGAGTTTGTATAGGTTTTGTTTAGAAATAAGAAAATTATTATTGTTTGTTTGACTTTTGAAAGAGTAATTTGAGAAAATTAAGATGTGAAAAAGTTATTTCAAAAAAGAGAAAACATGTTTATTTGACATTTCCCAAACATGAAATAATTTTGGAAAACGCCAAACATACCGATTTCATTTTATTAAAAAGAAGAACATTTTCACATTATTCCTCACCCGTAGCCAAATAAACTATAGCGAAAATATGTGGCAAAATTGAATCACACACCAAGTCAAACCTTATGAAATAACGCGGAGAATAAAAAACCCAACTTTTCAAAAATAAAGGCGGAAATTTCAAAATATCATGAAACGTTATAATCCTTTCAAAAGATAGTTTTGGGACTATACTAATAAAGTGTTGACCCTAATTATAAAAATTGTATTTAGTCATTCGTTATTTTAATGGTGTTTGACCCCTAATATCATAATCACTTTTCGGATATCTAGAAGTTAAAAATCAACTTATTTTTACTAAAATGTTACTTTTGCAAAAGATATTATCCAAAAGTAATTTTTTTATAATTGAATTTTTAAACAGTTTTAATTTTTTTCTTTATAAATTTGGTCCTATTATTAAGAAAACGTTTGTAATTGCAGGACGATAATTGAAACTCAATAAAAATTAGAGGATAAAATTAGTTATAAATTGGAATAAAATATATTAACTTAATATAGGTTCATTCTAGTTATTAAAAAACGTGACTATTTTCTAAGTATTGCTAAAATAAAATAAAGAAAGAAATTAAAATAAAAAGTCCAAACGCTTCTAGAGCCACCAAAAGCGGTGGGAAACGGCTTCACATTTTAGCTACACTTTTTCTTTGTTATTATTCTCCTCTCCTCGACAAAATCCAGCCCATATTCGTTCATCAAATCAAATTAACTTTCTCCACAGCCCTAACCCTAATTCCAATTTATAAATTCACATACTTCGTCCTCCTCCTCTTTTCCATCGTAATCCATTCATCCGCACCTCTAATTTCTGCCGTCCACCATAAGATTTCGCTTTGTTCTTTCTCCCTTTCGATTTTCCTTTTCAATTCCCTTACAAAGATAACTAAGTCCAGGCTTTTCCCCAATTGTGAATGGTGGAAATCTCATCTGAACAATTAATGGTCATCCCTTCTTCTTCTTATAGAAGAGGGATTTCGTCTTCTTTCTGCTTCGGATCTTGCATGGAAGGCTGGTACTACCGCTGCATCGGCGTCGACCCTTGAATTCTCTAATTCGATTCGCGACCGGAGCCTTTTTCCTTTTTTATTTTATTTTTGTTTTTTTATTCCAATTTTCCCCAGTCGAATAATCAGAGAAATAATTTTCGAAACAAACAATTATGTTGCTTTACAAGCCGAAGAAGAATCAACCCGTAAAGGGAAACCGATTCTTAATTAGTGTGACGGTTCATGGGAGCGCTGGCCCTATTCGATTTGTTGTCAATGAAGAAGAGCTGGTTGCTGCTGTCATGGACACCGCCTTGAAATCCTATGCGCGTGAGGGAAGGCTCCCCATTCTTGGGTCTGATCTCAGTAAATTTATGCTTTATTGTCCTATTGCCGGAACTGAAGGTAACATATCTTTTGGCTAATCTGCTTAATTTGGTTTGTGTTAATATGAAATTCATCCTATTTAGTGATTGAAGCTTAATTCGATGAGTATTTATTTGACATTAATGTGGGTTCCTTGTATTTTTTTTTTTTAATTTGTTTTTTGTTTTTGATGAAGAGTTGTATTAAATATCTGTGGTTAAGCTGTCTGACAATTGGAGTTTTGGTCTTTGATTGAAAATTTTGTATTTTCATTGACATTGTGGATTCTCGATTCAAGCTTATCTATAACATGTGTTACACTGGCTTAACTTGTTTAATTATAATATTTCTGTTCTAATGAAATTCATATTCATTCGAATTCAACTTTGGTTGCAGCTCTTTGTCCATGGGAGACAATTGGCTCGGTTGGTGTTCGGAATTTCATGTTGTGCAAGAAGCCTCAATCCGAAAATGACATTGATTGTGAGAAGGCATCTCCAATTTCAAGGAAGGGGTCTGGAAGTTGGAAGGCATGGTTCAATAAATCTCTCAACCTTAAGATCTCCTCTCATTGAATCAAATTGAGTCGAGTCATTATGAAACTTTTTATTGGTCTTTATAAAGTTTGTGATGTTTTAATTATTTTTTCAAGATTAGTTTTCTGTTTTTCTGGTTAGCTCAATGTGTGACGAATAATGCAAACCTTCATGGTTTCTCACCTCAATAAAATAAAACAGAGTTGCTTCTTTCTTTTTGGTTATTATTTTGCCACATTATTGTTTGTTATATATGATCAGTATGCTCTATGGTTGTGACTTGTGCACCTCTAGTTAGGTTTTAATGTGTTATTCTATGCATTGGTTCATATTTTCTTGAACAAAGAAAGTAGTTTGATTTTTAAATGTTGGGGTGAATGGAGTGTGATAATGTTTTTTGAAATGGGTTGTGGAGTTTGGAAGGAAGTGAATATAGATTTGGTGAATTGAGTGTGAAATTAAACTTCTCTCCTTTGGAAGAGGAACGATAGAAGACAAAACAAAAATAAAAATAATAAAATTAGAAAAAGAAAACAAAATGTCTTCTAACGTTCTAAAATATAGAAATGATGATATGACACCGACAAAATTAGAACTATTATTTTTTCAATCATAAATGTTGATAAGTTCTTATCTAAAATTTATGGTCAAGTTCGGAACGAATGGATTATTATTATTCTAAAATGTAACAACGAACATGTGTGCTGCAAGCAGAGGCACATGGGATGAAACAGATATACATGTCCTACAAATTTTATCTTTTCTTTTTCGATAAGATCTACAAATCTAATCTAACTAAATCATACGTCATCTCTCTTATTTTACACTACAAGCCGTAGCATTAATACGTATCAAAATATCATGTGGTCTTTTGTATAAGAAGGACGGCTTATATCTCTCGGATCTTTTTTAATGTAATAAATCCCTAAAAATCCATACCTTATATTAATAAGATAATAATAAAGGATTTCACAGATGACCTCTTTATCGTCTGCCTGGTGATCTTGTTCATCGATCTTGGGTCTAGCCCGGATCTGGGTTGAATTCCATTCCGATTTCTTTATTTTTATCCCACGTCAATTTTAGGTGAAGTTGCTAACAAATTAATTCTAGAATCCATTGCAATTTATTTTGGGACTAAGTCGTCTTCAGTGATTCAAGAAACAATATATTGCCAGGGCAGCTGAAATTATATTGGAGTTGATCTTTGATAGCAGAAAGAATTAGTTCCGTCTCATCCTGTAATAATTCAGGACGTGTTTGAGGACTGCCTGAATTTTACCTTATTTGTACCTCTTGTCTCGAGCCCGTCCCCTGCTCCCCGTAAATTCGTTCCGTTTTGTCTTGTAATAACCCAGGACGAGTTTGAGATTGCCGAATTTTACCTTATTTAATTTGTTCCTCTTGCCTCGAACCCGTCCCTGCACCTCGTAAATTCATTTCGTCTTGTAATAATTCAGGATGAATTTGAGATTGTCCGAATTATACCTTATTTGTTCCTCTTGTCTCATAACTGGTCCCCTGCACCCAGCCCCTATGTGTAAGAAACGTAATTACTTATTCCATTCACAATTTGACATTTGCAATAAGGTTAAAGGGGTGTTTGCAAATGCTTTTAAAAAAATACTTTTTTATTTTTTTGTGCTTAAAACACTTTGATAGTGTTTGCAAGTATGTGCTTCTGCTATTGATTCTTCAACTGAAAAGCAGGTAAAAGTAGGTAGACAAGAAGCAGCTGAGGAGGTGCTTCTTCTAGGTGGCATTTTTGTAATACTTAAAATTTCTTTTTTTTTTACATATTTGCGAACACCTCCTACTTTTGAATAAAAGTAATTATTTTTTACTTTTACTTTAAGCAACTGCTTTTGGGTTTCCAAAAACATTTGCAGACACCCCTTAAATCATAAAAGTCAAAGGACACCATATATTCCCTTTGAGAGAATTTAATTCATGCCATATTTTATTCTAGCTATTTGATACATTTGACACTAGGTCTTCTAAAAATATTTTTGATACCACAATTTAATAAGTTCTTAACAGGTTTAGCTTTCCCGTCAAATATTTGAATCATTTATGTGAAATTATCATCAAACTCTAGAAATTCTTTAAATGTAATGTCAAATCTTATGAATTAGACATGATTTAATTGTTCAAATATTTGACGGCAAAATTAAATTTGTCAAAAATCATTAACTTGTAATATAAAATATGTTTTTTCTAAAAACTTGATACCAAATATGTAAAGTATGATAAAATATGATATGTAAAATGTAATTATCTTTATTCCCTAGCTTTTCTACTTGCAAAAAGAAAAGTTAATTAAAAACGCGAGACACTAGTAAGACGGACAAATTCAAGAAATGCGCCCACAAATTAAATTTGTGCTATGGTAGCTAGTGATGGGTGTCGAATCTTGAATACCTTCTTTTGTCTAAAAAAACAAATAGCTAGTTGGTAATAATAGGGGAAAAAAACTAGCTAGTGGGCATTTTGTTGGTTTGAAAGGTTCTCCTTAATTATCTATAAACTTGAGGAGACCATTATTCCCTTCTGTTACATTTCAATTTTAAGAAGAAAAGAGAAAAAAAGAAAGAAAAAAAAGGTTAAAAGTAAAGAAAAGAGAAGGGAAAATTAATCAAAGTACTTCTTGATGGATGTTTTGGGCCTTCTGAGGATTCGGGTTCGTAGAGGAATCAATCTTGCTGTGCGTGACACCATCAGCAGCGACCCTTACGTCACAATTACCTGCGGAACTCAGGTGTGCACGTAGCCTATTTATTCTTTAATTATATATTTTCATGATTACTAATTATCATCATATATATTTGTTTCTTAAAATTGTATTTATGAATGTTTTTGTTTAATGGGATTGCATGTTTTTTGATGGATTTTCCTGAAATGAATTGGGAATATTATATATTCTAATTATTGTCTTGTATTGATTCAAATAATGACTTTTGGGGATCACTTTATAAAAGACTTACTATTTGCCAAATATCTTGGATGATCTAATTGAAGGGTGGATATGAATATGTTACGTACATAGTTTCAATTCATTCTTGTATTTTGAAAGATGAAGAAGACGATAATTGGTAATTTTTCTTTTTATTTAGTGTTAGAATAATGAACATCTAATGAAAATGTCAAGATCCCAATCAAACACTATAAAAAGGGTTTAAACATTTCATAAAAGAAAATGGATCACCAATCTAAATTAATTGAGCATACAAAATACTTTATGAACGAATGAGTCTCTTTGCTATGTTTCTCCCTATTGATCATTTATGGTTTTGGCCTAATAAATTCAAGGTTTTGAAGATTAGATTGTTAGTTAATTACTAAAGTTTTCAATTTTGAAATCCTCCACTTAAACCTTTTGGGATAAGAAAGGTTCAATCGAAAATTATGGAAAGTTGACTTCGGGAAGCCTATTGTGCTAATATATAGTTCCCCTATATCATACAAAGTTGACATTGGATATAAATTTATAAGAGATTAATAAAAACATATAAATATAATTTTCGATTGAAATAAATTTTACATGTTTTAAAACACAATCAATAAGAGATTATTAAATTTAAAAATATAATTATACGGTAAAATTGGAATCTTAAAAAAAAAAAATTAGGGGCATCAAATAATATTCTTCTGTTATGCTGTATATATATATATTCCATTATCTCTCTATTTCTAGAGTTCTCAATTTCACTTGTTTTCATTAATTAGTGACAATATACATATGGCTGATGCACATTGCAGTTTTAGGAAGTTTATGGCTGTTTGAGTACGTACTATGTAGTACAAGAATGTCAATTAAGTTTTTCTTTTTGTTACATAAATTAATACGTCTTAATTAAGTTTTCTCCAATATTTCAAGAAAAGAAGGAGAAGTACGTTAAGAAGGAAGTTAGAAAATCGGCTCTTGAACCAATTCAAAGATTCAAAAGTACCTGTTATTTCGTAATGAAATTGGCTCGAGCAACGCTTGAAATGCAGAAGGCCCCAACTCGACAGGTAAAGACGACATTGACCGAGGATAGACTCTCTTTAGGACCCAACATCTTTAGGTTCTAAATGCACTACTAATTAGGAAGATTGAGTTTGTCCCGACTAAAAACATTCTTAATTTCCTTCTTGCTAGGTGATGACTAGACGTACAATTAAATAAGTCATTTCTAGAGTATCCCGTCTTTCAGTTTCTTGGTAGATTCCCAGATAATGCATAAGTTGGTACTTTTGGATATGGACATTGGCGTAACAAGGAGGAGTATCTTATCTGGTTCTTTAATAATACACTACATAATCTTAAGTTTTTTTTCTTATACTGATTCAATTACGTATGAATTTGATAGAAGTTGAACACAATTTGGAATGCATGTAATTAGATTTCTGATTGAATGAAATTCATGTCATGTTTGATTTCGTGATGCTTTATAATTATCGAATGGTTACTTGCATTTAAGAAATACATGGCATGTGTTGATGTAACGTTGCAGATCTTACTAGATTCAAAATTATTGATCCATCATCATATACATTTGAATTAAAAAAAAAAAATAGACATGCAAATAATAATTGTGCGACAATAGTTTTAAATAAAACTCAGTTCATAGATTTCGAATTCTGCACCTGCACTTGCATGTGCAAACAATATGCAAATTAACCCCATTGCAAACCAAGTTTAATTTGTTGCAGATTTCTATTTTATATGTCCTGATATTAATGTGTGTGTATATATATATATATATATTGCTGTTGTGCAGAAGGTGAAGACTAGAGTTGTGAAAGGTAACTGCAATCCCACATGGAATGAGGAGTTAACTATTTACATTAAGGATCTAAATGCTCCCATTGTTCTTGTGAGTATATACACTAAATTTTCTTCATTGTGTGTCTTTTCGTATGACCGCATTATAATTAAGTTTGATATATATATATATAGTTACGATTATACATGTTGTTGTACATTTTTATCAGTCCGTGTACGACAAAGACACATTTACTGGAGATGATAGCATGGGAAATGCGAAAATAGATATCCAACCATTAGTAGAATGTCTGAGAATGGGGTTGCAGGCTCTCCCCGATGGCACCAAAGTCGACAGAGTTCAACCAAGCAAAGACAATTACTTAGCTGATGAGAGCTGTATCATTTGGAATAAAGGGAAAATGACACAGGACATGATTCTCAGATTAAGAAACGTCGAATGTGGTAAAGTAGAGGTTCAAATTGAATGGATTGATCTTCCCGGTAGCAAAGGTCTTCTTCAGAACTAATTAATTAAGGTTATTTTGACCATATATATTTGAACAACAACTAGTGTGTATCCTATATAGGATTATATTTGTTGTATCAAATTCTAATCTTCTCATTGTTGTAATAAAATGTCGCAAATTTGACGTGGAATTCATTTTGAGGTGGATTTTCTCATTATGACTTTTATCTGTTTAAAGTTTTTGTTTGAAAGACTCAAAGACATTACACCTGAAGTATTTGTCTTATGAGGCAAACTTGTCAGCGACCATAAATTATTAAACTAGTATTGCCTTGTTTTCCTTAATAATTTGATTGAGATTTCTAGTAAAACAGGGTGACCTTGTGTTGAATCATGATGCAAGACCGTGAGGTGAGATGAGGTGAGGTGAGAGTACGTACTAATAGTTAAAATCTTGTATATGAAATTTTTCTTAAAAAATCTTTCGTACTTAGCTCTGAAATTGATATTCCGTTTTGTCAAAATAGCATATACCCTTTTGCGTGCTCAATTCAAACTGAAATTGTATATCACACATGTACATTTTTTGCATTGATAATATCTTTGAAATGGAACAAGATAAAAATCTTCATGCACTTTGGAAGCTTGTTACTAGATATTTTTTCTTCCGAAATTGTAATTCAAATGTAAGGTTCTCGTTCCTTCCTAGAATCTTATCCTCCCAATTCAAGCTTAAACATCTTTGTAACAATTTTCAAGCGCCAAAATTTGTACAACAATGGCTTCTTCAACTTCAACAACACACCAATCTCTAAACCAAAACATTCATGCTTCAAAAACAAATCTCCCTTCAATTTTAAAAAGTAAACCATTTAACAACTCAAACAAAAATCTAACATTCCCATCATTGTCTTCAAAAAGATTAGTTCCACTACGCGTAGACTCTTATTCGACTACGACAAAGTACAATGAGGTGGTGGATGAAGAAATGGACAAGATACGGAGGCTCCAGAATGGCTCGGACGTGCGTGGGGTCGCGTTGGATGGAGAGAAAGGGCGACGGGTGGACCTGACACCGCCTGCTATGGAGGCGATCGCGGAGAGCTTTGGGGAGTGGGTGATTGATAGATTGGAGATAGAGAGAAGAAAAGGGACGGAGGAGAAAGAGATCGTTAGAGTGTCGGTGGGGAGGGATCCAAGGATTTCGGGGCCCGCATTGAGTGTGGCGGTGTTTGCCGGTCTTGCTAGGGCTGGGTGTATGGTTTATGACATGGGACTTGCAACAACACCGGCTTGCTTCATGAGCACATTGCTTCCCCCATTTTTTAATGATGCTTCTATTATGGTACGTCGTACTACCCTAGTAATAGTGATGAGACATAGCAAATGAAAATGTTACTTAGAGACCATACATTTTGTTTTCTTGATGTACGTTTTCCATATAGTGATGAAACATAGCAAATTAAAATCTTAATTTTAGAGGATAATTTTGTTTACTTGAATTTTTCTTTAATAAATCCCAATGTACTCGTACTACAAAAGTGTGATTTTTTTACATTTAAGAATGACTTGTAACTAAAAGAAAATGTCAATCAAATTATATGATCTTTTTCAAAGTCTGACAAACTAAATATACGGGCAAGAAAACATTTTCGTTGAAGTACACATGATACATGCCGAGGAAATCAATTTCTTGTTCGTTTCTCTTTTCTATTAAGCAAATACATGATACATTACGCACTCTAACTTTCATCACATTTTATTAATATTATGTATAATAAATTTGTTACTGTAATTTTCAATGTATTTCAATTTTGGTTTCGAGTTTCTTAACTAAACAAATCGGACCTACAACTAGTGATAAAGAAGTGACACTGACTAATTGATCATGTGCCGATATAGACAGTAACATCTCTAACGGTAACAAAAACTAATTTTGAGAAATTAAACTTTACCAATTGTTATATGACCAAATATTAGTGCATGTCGAAAATTAAAGTACTTTGAAAGTTACAAAACTAAGATGCTCCATTAATTATATGACTAAAATTGAAATATCATGAAAATTAAAAGACTTAATGCATTGTTAACTATATGATACGTTTGGTACAGTCCAAAAGTTACAGGATTGTTCAATAAAACCATTTGAACATTTGGTGACTTGAACAGATGACAGCGTCTCATTTGCCATACACGCGCAATGGATTGAAATTCTTCACTAAGAGAGGTGGCTTGACGTCGCCGGAAGTGGAGGAGATATGCGACAAAGCTGCTCGTAAATATGCCAATCGCCTTTCTAAAGTGTCGACCGCGCTTCGGATGCCGCCAACGAAAGTCGATTTCATGAGCGCATATGCAGAGTACCTCCGGCAAATCATCAAACAAAGAGTTAATCATCCTTTGCATTATGACACTCCTCTGCAAGGATTTCAGGTTAATTATCATATCTTTAAATTAATTAAAGATTTTGTACCATGTGATCCGAGGTATTGGGCTTTCATTATTGGGGCAAATTAAGCGAACTATAAGAGAAGCCCATTTGTGGCCCATTTAAGATTTCCTTTATTTATCGTGCGGTGGACCGTGGAAGTTTAATGGGGAGATCTCTGATCAAATTTTACAACTTTGACACAAATTAATAGTCGATTTTAATTTTCATCACACGCTATATTATTTCACTGAATTTCATCTCATAATTCAGTTTTTTTTTCCCGAATTGCCCAAGCTTCTGATCCAACTGCTTTAGTTTATTTTTGGTGCATTCAGTCTCATCCTCCAATTTGAGACCTAAAAGGAAAAATAGAAAAAATATTGGATGAAATTTGGGCAAAATATAAAATCATGAAACAAAATTCGACGAGTAATTTAAAAAATATGACTTTATCCAAATTTGTCCAGGAACCATACTCATATTAGTAATTTAAAAAATATGACTTTATCATAATTGATGATGTGGTTAATTTCTGACCAGAAGGTCTATGTAAATAGAATTTCTAACTTGGTATAAAAACCAAAGTAAACATTTAATTTGGGACTGATTCCATAATTTTGTCAGCCCGGTTCATATAGGCAGGCAAAATGAAAATTAAGAAACAAAGATTTATAAAGAGATGGCTTGACGCTTGGATTCTAGGTTCATTTATAATCTGCCCAAAGAGCTAACTCTCTAATTTGTTTAGATATATTCTGATCACCAAATTAAAGATAAAAAATAACAATGCAGATAATTGTAAATGCTGGAAATGGATCAGGAGGCTTCTTCACATGGGATGTATTAGACAAGCTTGGAGCAGACACATTTGGTTCTCTTCATCTCAACCCAGATGGAATGTTTCCAAACCACATTCCTAATCCTGAAGACAAAATGGCCATGGCCGTTACACGAGCCTCCGTGCTAGAAAACAATGCCGATCTTGGCATTGTCTTTGATACAGACGTTGATCGAAGTGGAGTAGTGGATAATGAAGGAAATCCCATAAACGGAGATAAACTCATCGCGCTTATGTCTTCAATTGTATTGAAAGAGCATCCAAACACTACTATTGTGACCGATGCACGAACAAGCATGGGACTTACGCGATTTATTACGGATAGAGGAGGGCATCATTGCTTGTATAGAGTTGGTTATAGAAATGTGATTGATAAGGGAGTTCAACTTAATAAAGATGGAATTGAAACACATCTTATGATGGAAACAAGTGGTCATGGTGCACTTAAAGAAAATTATTTTCTTGATGATGGTAATTAACAATTTTCCCCTTAAGTTTTTTTGAAAGGATTGTACTTATTTCTTTCTTAGTTTGTTTTGTAGTAATTGATGATATATAAGTAATTTGTTTTGATATTCATATATAGGTGCTTACATGGTTGTGAAAATTATCATTGAAATGGTGAGAATGAAGCTTGAGGGGTCAGATGAAGGTATTGGAAGTTTGATAAAAGATCTTGAAGAGCCATTGGAATCAGTGGAGTTGAGAATGAACATTATTTCTGAGCCTAGACTTGCAAAGGGAAAAGGTGTCGAGGCTGTCGAGGCGTTCAAAATTTACGTTGAGGTTTGTGTTTAGGGGTATATATGTCTTTTTGAGTTGAAACAAAATTTGATTAACTAACAAAATGAAATTAAGAAGTTTACCGTTTCCAGGAAGGAAGATTAGAGGGGTGGGAACTGGATTCGTGTGGAGATTGTTGGGTAAGTGAAGGCTGCCTTGTGGACTCGAACGACACCCCGGCTGCCATCGACGCCCAAATGTACAGGTATTTACCAAAAAATCATAACTTTATTAGCATTTTACACTTTGTTTGCCTTGAATTGGGAACTTAAATAATATAAAGTATAAACAAGATGCGGTCTCATGAATCAAAACTCGGTAACAATTGTGGAGTTTATGCCTTAAGAAATAGCATGGTTGTTTTGCGTTGTACTCTTGTCATGTGATTGGATTGGATTGGGTACAAATTAATAAGTTAAAATTTATGTAGACCAAAAATGAGTTTGACGGGATAAAAATTCATCAAACATGTATATAAAAATCTCAATGAAATTAAATAGGTTTACATTCAACCAACGAACAGTAATGTACCTTTCCCGACTCATTGACACGGGAAACATTATTTTCTACATTTATTTAAATTTTGGTCACATCCTAGTGTTTTTTAGTGTCTAAATCTTAAAAGACATATCAATCAACTATATTCGTCATTTTCATTATTCCTTCATATCTAAACATTTAAGGCCGTATCTTCTTTTAATTATGAAGAATGCTTTTTGAAGTACGTCTACTGGAGAAAGAAAGGATAATTATTCATCAGTAAACTTGTAAAAGAATTATATAAAAAAAAAAAAAAGGCAACGGTCCCACCTGGATCAATTTGACCTGACCCAATTATTATCTGCCTAATCCCAACCTAATCCACAAAATTTCAATTCTTAATTCCAAGCCTCTCTAATCAAGAATGAGTTTGCACTAAACATGAAAGGATTAAAAAAAAGGAAAATGCTTTGCTGAGGTTGATGTTTATGTACAAAGGCTATGCATTAAAAAATAGTCAACAAATATTCTTCGAGTTAACGACATTTTACTTCAAGTTTACATAATGTTCAATTTACCTTTCTGTAATCTTAAAAAGAGCACTTTACCCTCAATAATCCTATAAAAATTTCACACCACCTCACTGATATTTTTAAACTTTAAAAAAAAATGAATTGACCAAACTACCTTCTTATATGTAGCACTTTACACCCATGTATTATGATAAATGTGTCACTTTACTACCCTATATTATGATAAATGTAGTAAATGTGTCACTTTACTACCCTATATTATGATATATGTAGCAATTTACCCCATACGTTATTATCAATATTGCACTTTACCCCTATGTTAGAAAATCACTTTTCATGCCAACTCTTAATTCTGGTGAGTGAGTTACACTCTCCGACTAAAGAAAGTAAATTGCTCTTTTAAAATTTTCACAGGGGAGTAAAATACTATTATTCAAATCACATAGAAATAAATTAATTGAACATTTTAGAGGGTATATTGGCATTAGCTCAATATTATTCTGTACACATTGCATAAGAGAGCGAAAATGTCGACCAAAGGAGATTTTAATGTATATAGTACCTCAACCTCTTTCTCTGTTAGTGGTTTATCAAAATAATATTGGTTGAAATAATAGTTTAAAGTTTCGACTTTTTTAGTATTTTACGGTCAGTTGAATATTATCAAATTTCTGAAAATAATTTAATTAAAAAAACGAATAAAAATTACTTTTCAGTTCTGTTTCAATTGAACCCAATATCAAAACTTTTCTCAATTAAAACGTCTGATCCATAGTCGAAATAATATATAATACAGGGCGAAAGTTTCAGAAGCAGAACACGGGGAACATGGTTGGATACACATACGGCAGAGTATTCACAACCCAAATATAGCTGTTAATTTGCAGTCCACCATTCCAGGTGGTTGCCAATCCATGGCAAGAGTTCTCAGAGACAAGTAAGCATGTGATTTTTTTTTTTTTTTTTTTTTAATTGAAAAAAGAATCATCAAATTCTCAATAAAATACGTTTCTCCTTGTTTCCAGGTTGCTTGTACCCAGTGGGTTAGATAAAATTCTTGACATCTCTATGATTGACGAGTACACTTCAAAGAAATGAAGAGATGAAATGTTGTCGATCTGTACATGCATTTAAAATCATAAATTAATACACAAGGATCCATTTATTGGAAATCAACATAACATGCTTCACACATCACACACATACTTCCAAACATACCATAATATAATTAATTGGTTAATTTATTTAAAATAAAAACACACAATATACAATATATATATTTATAATAATTAATTATCTCATGATGATGAGAGATGGTGGTTCTCGATATCCTTGGTGACATGAAGGCAGAATTCCATGAGAGAGTGTGGGTCGGGTACATCCTCTCTTATCTTCTCGTACTCTAAGGTCCATGTTACAATGTTGTCGTCCCCATTGGTGTCCACATGAACAACCAATGTGAAGCTCTTGTATAACTCCATCAAATCTCCTTCTATCACCTTGAATTTCACCGACTTATTCTCCTCATCTATGGCTTCAATTATTTCTTTGGCAACTTTCTCTTTTCCATCTGCACTCAATATCGATCAAAATTAATAATTAACATTAACCAATTAAACTCATAATAAATAAATTAATAAAGTTTAATTACCATGGGTGTAGTTCCAGCAGATGATGGAGCCAACCTTTCCCCAGTCACCATGGTGCAAATCAACGTTTTGAATCTTACTAGGGCTCATGTCGGAGATATGGTGTGGTCTCTCTCTAAATATCTCATGGAACACATCTCCATCGGATTTTATGTCAATCTTTGAAACCAATTTCCCAGTAAGACCCATTTCAATTCTATTTTAATTGTAACAAAACAAGTGATATATTTAATCTGACCCAGGAAAATGTCCCATGACCTATGGTCTTTATATAGTAGCATTTGCTAGCTAAAAGAGGGAATTGCATTTTTCATATCAAACTTTTACCTACTTTATATATTTGGTACCAAATCTTTTGAAAAATACACATTTAATACCAAAATTGAAGGATTTTTTTCACATTTGCTTGAGCTTTTTGGTATGTTTAAAATTATGTTCCAAAAAATTTACCATAGCATGCTTATGTGCCCTATATCATATTTGGAAATTATTGTGCCATGATTCCTTGTAGATTATGACATATGATTTAATTTTGATTAATATCCCGAAACTTTGTTAATTTTCTGCGGATTATTTATTGCGTTTCATGAACTGAAACTTATACCATTAGAAAGCTCTCGTCAAGAGCTTTCCATCCATATAAAGAACATAAAATTTGGCCTTGTAAATTGACGGAGAAAGAAAATGTGCAAAAAGTCTTTCAATTTTGGTATTAAATGTGTATTTTTCAAAGGTTTGGTACCAAATGTATAAAGTAGGTAAAAGTTTGGTATGAAAATGCAATTCCCTCCTAGCTAAAAATATATTATCCTTTTTACTCAGTTGCTGGCTCCAGCTTTGCTTGTAAAATGATTGATCTATAAAATAATCCATGGCATCTTAATTATTAGTCAGAATTGTAGATGATATCAAAATATTTCAACTGATAAACATCACTTTTGGTCACTCTTATTATTTTTTTTTTCTCATTTTAAACCTTACTATGAATTATTTGTTTCACTTTAGTCCTACTCAGGTGGTCCAAGGCGGTTCCGATAACATGTGATATACACATGAGAGCAATTTCATCATTTCAAGTAAAATAACATAGATATTTTCGTCTTTCTAATTTTAAAAAAAAAACTAAATACCTAATCTCTTCCAAAGTAGGCTTTTATTCCAATCCCACTTAATCGTCAGTTCCATTCCAAATTAAGTTTTCTCCCACAATCTTCTTCAAACACCAAAATTGCTCATCAATTAAACAATATATCACATAGTCTTAATAGTGAACACATAAAAATGCCCTAAAAATATTCATGTACATGTCACGTGTTACCGGAACCACCTGATAAGGACTAAAATGAAACATATAATTCATAGTAGGGATTAAAATAAAATAAATAATTCATAATAGGAACTAATGCGGAAAAAAATATAAAAGGAATCACTCTGTAAAAAATTAATGATAAGATGGATCAAAAGTGATATTTACCCTACATGCAACTTATACTTTATTTAGCGGTATGGAAGTCTTTTCAAGAATTAGATGCTTTGAAATTTTTTGGTTTATTTATTATTTAAAAAATATTTTTAATATTTTAGACACGCAATAATTCAGTTCGTAGAAAATTGGTAGGTCTTTTTTCAGAGATTATTAAAGAAAAGAAGTAGAGGGACAAATTATTTTAAATAAAATCAAAATTATTACTCCATGTAATTGTTACCGAGGTCTTCACACGTGTTGGAAAGTCTTAACGTTGAGGTTTACATAAAATGTAGAGTTGCCACGTGACTAAAATAAATGAAAGCCAATAATTATGCTTCATCAAAGTAATTGTGAAGCCGGTTTAACTGTCAATTGATATCAAAGGCATGATTCGTATAATTTACTTGAGGCTTCAGCTAAGTTTTATTTCTCAACTTAACCGAGGCTCCAAAAAAACAGAAAAAAAAAACTTCACCGATGGTATGTTAATTTTCAAGAATTATATTCTTTGAAATGTTTCTGGTTTTTCTTAATTTATTTAAAAAGGATTTTTAATTTCTTAGAAAATGCAATTATTCAGGTTCTTATTAGAGATGATGAAAATAAAAGAGGTAGAGTAAAAGATTTTTATATCAAATAAAAATTATTACGTGAATGAAATATAGTAAAAAAATATGTTATTATATGTCAATTGTCAAAACAAAATAGATTTTTTAGAAATAAGAGAAAAATATTACTAGAAGAATTTTCCATAAAACTATAAGATAACTTTCATAAAAGGCAAATTCTCTTGATGTGTTTCTGACTATACTGAACTTAATTCAAAATCCTCTACTTCAACTTATTTGTTGGAGTTTGCAAACACAACTTAAGTCGATATCAAATGGTAGAAGTGTCCTTTAATTTGGGTTTTAGTGCAATAAATGAAAACTCATAGGGGATATGATTAAATGCAAAGTTAAATAGAAAATTCAAGCCTTGACTCGAGATTTGGGAAAAATTAAAGATAAAAAGAAAAATTAATCATGACTAGTTATAATCAAAATTCAAGAGTTTCTTTTTAACGAAATTTGCATTAGTTCAAACATGTTCGTCAACTCTAATTATTCTCATATTGTTATATGGATTTGTTAACCATTATTTTTTCAACCTACTCACATCATAAGGGTGATGGCTTTTCAAGATAATAAACCAAGTGACAATGAACAACAGTTTCTAGAGATTTAAGGAATAAGATGAATGGTAATTTTGAGCATCCCACTCTCGGCCACATCTGTCTTTTGTGTGCAAACACAAATTTAAAAGTGTCAAATCTAAAGACTAGAAACACCATCTTAATCAAAAGGTCATAAAAGGGTGAGGAGCATGTTTATCAAACCGTGTATCGTATCGTATATCGTTTTCCTCTCGTATTGAGATATGTATCATGTATCGTAAGATACATAATTGATATTATAAATGATATAAACATATTCTCCACGTAATAAAAAAAATTCAAAACATAAAATTAACATTTTAAAATCAAACTAATCATTTCAAAATACACCAAGTTCCAAGTTAAAATTTCAAGTCATAAAATAAAATCAAATAATAGTTTCCACAAAATAAAACTAAAATATATAAAGTAAAGATTATCTTCAAAACCAGTTTCACTCATATTAAGATATAGTATAACTATAATCTTTATTAAATGTACCTTTATTTTGTTGTAATTATTAGTCTTTTACTTAATATTTACTTTTAATAAGAATTAGAAATTAAACCCCACTTGTTTTTAGATTTGTTTGTATTCCTTTGTGGATATACTATCAAGTTCAACCCGATTCTTTACAATATTCACCTATACTATTGATAAGAATTTTTATTTTACATACTTTCTGATACTTAGGGTTTCTTCAAAAAAAATTCAATGTCGAGACTATCCAATACTTAACTTTTTGAACTCAATTCTTCTTCAACATCTAATCACCCAATATTAATTGCCCAAAATCGCACAAGAACTGCCTCTTTTTTGCTTCCAAATCCCAATTAAACCTAAATTATGGGTTGCTTCTGTTAATAATTTGAGATTTTGGTAGAGATTGTGAAGAAAAATTGAAGAAGAAGTCGACATTAGAGAGCAAGGATTTGAAAGGAAAGAAGAAGAATCTTATTTTTTGGGTGTTGTTTATGGATTTTAGCAGCATATTTTTTTTTTCAAAAGAAAAACTGGGTCGCGAATCGGACCGTGTCAGGTCGCACCGATCCGACCTGGTTCAAGGTGCAACCCAGCTAAAAATTTGTATCGCATGTATCGCTTTTGACACACGATACATGCGATATATCATCGTATCGTAATACGTTACGATACATGGCTCAAAACGATACACCATCCGAGTCGTATCGTTTTGGGCCAAAATCGAATCGTATCGCATGTATCTTATCGCGAATCATGCGATATTAACAACCATGGTGATGAGTAGTAAGTAAGAAGAACGCAGCCGAAAAACACCTAGATGACGGTGCGTGCAACACCACCATCAATGAGTGGAAGGTTGGACAAGTCGTCCAACCCATATTCGTGACTATTGGTATCACTTGCAAGTCAACAATAAATCGTGAATCATGTGATCATGGTACATAAATTGGTCCAAGTCATAACGTTTATCTCCACGTGATAGCCATGTCATCGCCACGTGGTGCAATAAATATCCCACAACTGCTACATATATTCATCATTGTTTAAGCCACATGGCTCCACATCATTAGACCACGTGGCTGTTATCCCATTCGTCACAGCCAACATTGCGGGGTCGGCTTCTGGCCATTGATTTCACTATGAAAATAATTTCTGATTGATCCGTGAAATAAATTTTTTTTTTGAGAAAGTCATTTAACGGTTATGGAGATTGTTTTTTGTGGTGCCCACAACATCACATGAAACACGCAGAAGTATCAGATTGAGTATTATTCTTTTTAATTTGGATAAAACGTTTCAATCACCAAGAAGATATCATGATAGAGACATCTTACTTACCAAAAGATAATTTCAACTCATTATTGTGGAGGCACAGAAAAAGTTAGAGAAAGCTACGCAACGCGACAAGTCAATTTGTTTGGATAGTATCTAATCCAATAAATACCTCATACACATCGCCTAGTTAGCAAAAATTTCTATATAATTTTTATTAGTAAAAAACGCATAAAGGTTAATGTCAATTTTTAAAATTAACAGATGAATCATTATCAATATTTTAAATGAATAGGCATATTTTATATATTATGATAGGGATATAATTATCATTTTTCCTAAAAATATATAAATTCAACTTGTGATGAGTTTTTTTACTAATAAAAGATTAGAACATATAAGTTTTCATTAATAAAAATAACACGAAGGTTTTTGTCACTTACGCAGACATGTCCTATATGTAATTTGTTATAAATATTATACTTAGTGGATGTCTATTACTGAGCCCATGTGGAAGGACTTGTAACTCGTGTATTGAAGGCCACTATTAGACCGTTAGTGGTTCTTGTATCTCTTGATCTTTGGGGTGATATTCTAGGTTTATTAATGAAGAATTAATGTGAGTAATGAGACTGTAATATATTGGTAAGGCTGATCAGGCTCAATGATTAATAGGTTATGGGTTCAATTCCAATTAACTTGAGTTTTCTTTGTTTATTCTTGTACTAGAATAGATTTGTGATTTAATAATATTGATGTAACTATATAATTCTTATCTCTAAAAAAATCACATGATATATTTCACGTACAACAAATGTGAAAGAATGATATGAAATGATGTTCTTTTTATCGGGTTTGTTTGTTGTTCACTTTAGCTTACTTTTATAACAATATTACATTTTTTTTTAATATTTCTTCTCTTCATTTACTCCCTACATTCATTTAAAACCACTTTTATTTTAAAAATAAAATTATCCACACTTTTATAAAATATCTATCACATACTACAAACATAATCGTCATTTTTACTTTCTCACTTCTTCTCTTTCAATCTAACTTGTCCTCTTTCAACATTTTCAACCACACCAATTTAGTCCCACGTATAATTACCCCACTTTTCTTCTTTCTAAAACTCTCTCATATTTTATTTTTTTCCATTTTCTTCTTTCATTTAAAAAGAAACATTTTTACACTGAACAAATAAACCTACTTCATTTTATATAAAGGATGAATACTACTAATGGTTCTCTTTATAAATAATTTTTGTCACTTTCATCCTCGTGTTTTTTATAGTCATATCACTTACGATTTGTTTCACAGATAGTTTTTTTAATTAGTTCGCCTATCGACTCAAAGAAACTACCTTGATTGGGCGATCTCCAGTCGAAAAGGAAATGAAATTACCCACCCATTCTCACCCTGCACAACCAATTTTGGTCGCAACCGTTTTAGGAGGGAAGAGGGAGGTGCGGTTGGGGGTACAAAATAAAACACAAGGAGAATAAAAGTACAAAATATATATATAGGGAGAATAAAGACACCACTTGCAGCATTCATTTGTACATGATAATGTGTAACACAATCAACAATAGGTTATAAATTTTACACCAAACAAACCATACAAACACAAAACTTTCATCAAAACATAAAGTGGCTGGCCAAAGAAATTAAATTGCCCTAGCTTATTCAAAATCACACACAATTAATATTAACATATATAAATTCATCAATTATTGCAAACAACTATTTCTTGGCATGGTGATCTTCGATTCCTTTGGTGACACTAATGGCCAAATCAATATATGAAGTTGGAGCAGGAGCCTCTTCATACTTCTTTTCATACTCAAAAGTCCACGTCACCACATGGTTATCACCTTTAGTATCAATATGCATTGTCACTATGAATTTCTTGTATAACTCCAGCACATCTCCCTCTGTTATATTGAAGGTCACCAGCTTCTTTTCCTCGTCAATGGCTTCAATTTTTGTCTTAAGAACCATCTTTTTTCCCTCTGCAATTAATTAATTAGTAAAAGCATGCAGTTAACTATATATTGATAATTAATTAATATGATCGATCTTACTTAATTACCATGGGTATAATTCCAGAAAAGAACAGAGCCCAAACGTCCAAATTCTCCTTCATGCAAATCACAGCTCTGCACTGTATCAGGAATAACACTTGCAACATGATGTGGTCTGTGCCTAATAAGTTCATGAAAAATATCACCATGGCAATTAATTTCTGACTGGGTAATCAATTTCCCTTTTAGACCCATTTCTACCTTCACAACAATAATTTCAAACAAAGGAAAAATGAAATTGAACTATATATAAAGAAATTGGAGGCAAATTTGAATGATGATACTCAAGCAATGTGGTCTGTATTTATAGTTGAATTGCGACTTAAGTATCTATTGAAACTAAATGTCTCACATTGATTAAAAACAATAGTTAAGTCCACCTTATAAGGTCTTGGGCGGGCGACTCTCACCTTAGAAGCTAGTTTTTAAGGTTGAGTTAGACCCAAACTATGTAAGTGGACTTAACCCAACTCATGTGGTGAATTTTAATAGTATCTTAATTAGATTTTAATTAGCGATGAGTATTGACTTAACGCAAATTATCCCTTGTCTTAATCTTACAAATGGATTCTTGTACGTACGTCTTCACAGGGCTCGCGTGCGAAGTTTGTCCCTTGTGGTGATTGACATTTATTCATGTTTGAGGGTCACGATATGCGACTCATGTGTCAGTACTGTACTATACAGTATCGAAATCACATCGTACTGTACTATTCATGGTATTTTAAAGGCCGACTTAAATATTTGAAAAGCTGCATTAATTGATACGATACATATTTCGCTCAAAAATCGTAAAATTGAACCACGTAGACCCCTACCAATGTGCGTACTCTTTTGAGTCAATAAAAAGTAAACAATTACTACTAGTTTATTTATGGATTCAGCTTTGCTTTTATAAACATGGGTTGTTCTTCCATTTATGGAACATAGTAGTTAGTGAACTATGGCATCAACTAAATACTTAACTTAGTCTTTTTTTTTTGGTTTATCTCAACTTAGCCGTATCAATTTCTCTTTTAGTAACGTATCAATTGTTATTTATAGTATAGATTTTTATTTCAATTGAGGATCCATAATTCAAAATTCAATGCACGATCAGTTTTTGTTTTATTCGATTGTAAAAAAAAGAGGTGAGAGTTCTCAAAAGCGATTTTGAACTTCTGTAATGATTTTAGATGTGTTTGCGCCTCAACACTAAAATTATTTTTGGTTAATTGTGATTTTTGTGGTGCATCATAATTACTTCTGACATCTCCAAAAGTAAAATTTCAATTTATTCAAAAGCAACGAAAGTATTGTTTCTGGGAAAGCAATTATATAAAATCAATTTTTTCATAATTAATTATTATCAAAATTACTTATAGTAAAATCAATTCTTATAAAATTATTTTTTCAACCGCGGGGCAGTATATGGCAATTCCGCCACTGGATATATATGTATTGAAATGGTTGTCCCTACCATTTCTGATTAAGATGACAAATTTATTTGATTTGATTAATTATTATTTTTTGGTAAAATATATACTTGTGATGTATAAGCTGATGAATTTTCCCTTTCAAGCCAGACTGGAACGCATTTAAGATTTTCATTTAAATAATATATCTTCTGCCTTAGATTTCAATTATCATCTGGCTTGGTCGATCCATTAATAGAGAACAACTATGTAGGGATTTTTTTATGCATCAATTATGTAGGGTTTAATAACATTATAAGGATCTAGACTCATTAATAAAATTTGTCTTTCTCCACTCGGATACACATTATCATATAGCATTGGCAAATAATAATAATTGGATATATATATACAAAAACTTTGTACATTAAGTCTGAAAAATGAGATCTGTACATATGGCTGGAGAATGGATACGTATATAGCTGTGACAGGTTGGATTTGGGTTGGATCACGCCCGGGCCAAATTTGATTTCATTTATGTCGGGTCGAATTTAAATCTTTTTAAAATTTAATTTTTTCGAGTCGAACAAATCTTGTTCGGGGTTGATCGAACATCTCGGAGATTCAAATTCAATTTCAATAAACATATACATTAAATTTTGCTCACGTGTTCAAACTTTCTTTATAACTCACCGAAGCTTCAACATAACAAAGATCAACGCCCGACACATTTAATCATTTGCTTCAAATATAATAACAAACTGCTTTTGAAATCAGTTTATTGATATGAATGTATTAAATGATTTCATGTTGTTAGATATACAAGAAAATTAAAGCATTGACTACTATGTATGTATAGATCATTTTTATTTACTGTTGAAATACATATCTTTAATGAATCGGATTGACCTATATTGATATTCGTTCCACGTATTTCAGATAACGAATTTTCATAATTGGGTTAGGTCTATCAGATATCTAACCGGACAAACACCGGGTAAAATGCATGAAACCCCCCTCTGTCATGAAAAATCTGCACGGAACCTCCATGTGTTAAGTTGATTGCAACAAATCCCTTTTTGTGTTTCATAAACTCTGCACGAAACCCCCCTTTCGTCCAATTCCATCGGTTTTTTGATGAGTGTGTACAACATTCGCGCTTAGTGAGACCGAACTTTTTTTTTTATCTATTTAATTATTTAAAAAATTCATGTAACTCCTCATTATGGAAAACATGCATGAAATCCCCTTTGTAATTTAAGTTTTTGAATATTTAAAAAAAATTAACTTACCGAAGATTATTATATTTTTTAATAAATATACAGAATAAGATTTCTATATAATAAACTATTTAATTAACATTTATTGATAAAGTAACAAAAAAATTGAACAAATGAGAATCAAATTTAAATGTAATGAATAAGTCTTTGTTGCGGAATTGGCGGAAAGTCAAAGATGTCATGACATGAAATAATACATAAATCAACTTGAAATGTTAATTAATGAACATGCGTTCCCGAACACATTCATGTCATTGTAAGCATCAATAATCCCAGAGAACCTTTCTTTTTGATATTTAGAAATAATCCTAATGAACTCAACCAAACAATTATTTTGTAATTAAAAATTGTTGTAACATATCATCATATCTAACTAACCTCTACATAATGCTAGTTATGAGTAGATATGGAGGGCATTAACCAATAACATTGACTTTTCATTATTTCCACATTACGTCAAAAATAGTGACCATCAAAATATTTAAAGGATAGAAGATCTTGGGATGGAGCAGAGGAAATCTTTGACCAATAATTCTACAGATATTATATTGATGAAAAAATTATAAGGATAATTAACTATACACCCTTGGGGTTATAGATTTATCCTCGTTTCAATACAGAAAACACAATTTCGATATTAGATGCATGCATGGATCAAAATTTCGTTTGGAGTGTATATTTCAATCAGTTAAATATTGAATTTTTTTCGAGAAATTGATGCATGAATCAAAATTTCCATATATATCATTGAAAACATCCAAAATTTTCCATTTCTGAATCAATGGAATCGAAAATAAGATATAATTTCGAAACTTTTTTTTTTTTGCCTTAAATTTTATTATTTTTCTTAATTTAGTAACTTTTTTTTAGAACTTTTCCAAGTATTTTCGAAATGTTTCCAAAAATTTTCAATATTTAACGGACCAAAACATAAACTCGAAAATAAATTTTTATCCATGGTTAGATGACAATACAAAAGATAACAATTTGCGTACAATTCACCCTATCATTCGATTTTTCAATAGACTCATCCATCCCTTTTCTTTTGCTCCCTTGAGTTTTAGAACGGAGTTTTAGGTGAGTTGAAAAAGTGGAATTTTTATGCAACCTTACATTTATGCCCTTAAAAGTAGTGATAGAGAATCAGTGATGTCAAATCATTACTTTATGTAAAATGTTATTTTTGAGAAAAATAATTTCATAGGAGTATTACGAAAGAAAGTATTTTTTTGGGACTTCCTAAAAAAAGAAATAGTAGCAAAAGAAAAAGTACGGAGAGAGTATATTTTAGCCTTTTTTAAAATAAATAAAAATTTAATAATACTCTTAACAAAAAAAATTCAAACTCTTCCCCATCCAACCCGAAACGCTGACGAATGTTTTCATGACCTGAGCAAACATACAATAGCCTTACCAATTAATTACTGATTTTATAAATTCGATTAGTTTAACCACTAGTTAAATCGATGTGATGCCATCATGACATTATTTAAATATAATATTTTAAATATATGTTATGTTATTAATGATTCAAAATAATACCCTTAAAAATGGAAACTTAAATATTCATATTTTTCACGTTAAATATACTTATTTATATTATATTGGCAACTTAACTTTAAGATTAATAAATAAATAATACCATAATATTTTAATAATTACTTTGATAATAAAATTTTCATATTGAAGTGCACACAAACTATAACTATATTTGATATTATATTGTTAATCACAAAACAAATTTAGAAAAATTATATTGTATAATGCATAAAGTTGCTTAGAAATTTTCCATTTTGAATATTAAGAAGTTATTGGATACAGATCATGACAAGTTTAAGAAAAACAAAACCAAAGTCGTTTTCAAACAAAAACTTAAAAATATTGGAGAAACTTTAATCATCTGTAAAGTTTATCATGAAATAAAATACTAATAAAATCATAAAATTTTAAATAATCAATCAAATATTAGTCTTTTTTATCCATTAGATAACAAATATATAATTTTTCATTTAATCAGCATATAGAGATTTCCCTATTTGAACATCGTTGTTTGTTCAAACATCAAACAAGCACCTTATTACAATTATTGGGCCTGTTTGTTTGGCATTTTCCAAAAATTTTTCGTGTTTGGGAAATGCCAAACAAACATGTTTTCTGTTTTCCGAAATAAATTTTTCATCCATTAATTTTCTCAAACTACTCTCTCAAAAGCCAAACAAACAACAATTTTTTTATCTCTAAACAAAACCTATACAAACTCTACTTTGATTTGACATAAAGTAACCTATCTCTTACACATATTATCTCACATAACAAACATGATTTGACATAAAGTCTTACACATCTTACACCAACAACCCAACTCTTCCAAAAAAACCTACACCTACTTTATTTCTCAAACCACTCTCTCAAAACCCAAACAAACAACATTACGTAAATCGAGATTATTTCACAAACCTCCACTACTCTCCCAAACTACTTTCCCAAACGCCAAACAAACAATTTCTTAAAGAAAATCAGAATAAAAATGATTGAATCGAAGTTCAAATCGGCTAACCGAACGCGGTTTACTGGTTCAATCGGTTCATCGGTCGATTTAGTCTAGTTCAAACTAGCAGCTGTTTTATAGAGTTAGACAACTCAACATGCTTAAATGATATTAAGATTTTCTCAATTTACAAAGTTTGGGTTCAAACCCACCTTATTACAACTACTGAATTGTTTTAAATAAAAAAATAAAATAAAAATGATTGAACAGACGATCAAATCGATTAATCGAGCATGGCTCCACCGATTAGCAATTGCATCGGTCAGACCGTTCAATTCGGTCTGATTTCCAAATCATTACCCCCACACCTAACTATAGTAGTTATTGAAACGTCAAAAAGTAAATCAGTAATTTCACCTAATTTCAAATGTGCCTAATATTTGTTATGTAAAACTTAAGATAAAGATAAATTTTGGTAATTACTGAAACATCAGGAAGGAAGTGAATCTGCAATTTCATTAACTTCAAGTTTGTCTAAATAAAACTAGAACACTTATTCAAATGGGACTTCACATTAGTCTACTCAATGAATATTCTTAATTTTTCAAGCTCCAAATTACGAGAGAATTTCCATCAATTTATGTTCATATTTCGTCACCAATATTGAGAGGATTTTCTGCAATTATGATGCAGATTCATGCATGGAAGATATCCGTAGACTCCAATAAAGGAAAAGTTACATGGCTTTTCACCTCATGAAATATGGTTAGATAATGGCTCCATATTTGGTCAGATAATCACTTCATGTAATATACGTGAGGGCATATCCGTTTAGAAAACGAACACAAGTTCCTAAATAAACAAGTGATTGATGAACTCACTTCTTTATCAAGTCGGATGGAACTTTTCTAGCTTTGACAACAATGGGAGATGCAGAAAAACTGCTTTGCTTGTCTGAAATCAAGAACTCATTATTCTCGTTCTTGCATTCTTTTGTTAAGGAGTTGGCCTTAGCCCCCATTATCTGCACTGTTAGACTCCCACCTGCATCAGAGATTAACAAAAACAACACATTTTAAACAATGTTGTTTGATTTGACTTACTCGTGTACACTCTGACAAATTAGCCAAGAGTAGAGAAAACGTAATTTTTACATAATGTTGTTTGATTTGTCAACTAGTAGCAGCCTAGCTCTTGCAATTAAGATTTACATAATTTTTAGATACAAAACAGTATCTAGAACACATGAGTAACGGTCGGTATCTATTGTTAAAAAACTCGTGAAAAGCAATCAACTAAAAAGGACTTAGTTCAAAATCTCCCTCCAGAGTACACATTTTTCATCTTCAATAATCAGTTTATAGTAATATTTCTATACAGAATTAATTTGTAGTAATTGCAGTGGTAGTGAAATGTTATACTACTTATAAGAAAAGAGAAAATTGATATGCCGTAAGGAAAAATAAGATATGTTTTTTACCTAGCACAAGAGCGGCACCAATCCACCCACTGAGACCCCATCTCTCACCAAGTAAAAACCAAGCAAATCCAGCACCCCATACTGGTTCCAACCCATAAATTATCGCAGTTTCTGTAGCTGAAACGTCACGCATGGCAGCCATCTGAATAATATTTTTAACCAATCTTAGAAAAATATCTAATTGATTATCACAGTAACAACACTAACATTGTGAATAATAAAATTAAAATGAAGTATTAATCAAAGAACCTTATGTTACTAAATGCTACTGGCATTGACCATAGTAAATAGGATAAGCAAACAAATTAAGTTGGCTGATTAGAAGCTTTTGCAAATCAGACAATCAACTATAAACATGATAACACTGGTCCAGTGCCAGTGCAGGTAAGAAACCATAATAATGGTAAAATTGTATTTTTGGTCCTATAAACAGGCCTCTCCATCCAATTTTGAACTAAAAAGTACAAAACTGAGAAAATCCTACAGTACTAAGCCATAAGTGCAAAACAATTCAAATATTAGCACCAAAAATGCAATTTGTAAACAAAAGTACTGAGGTCCAATCATGTGGGACAAAAAATGCAGTAAAGACAAGAACTACATGTAAGAACCTTCAGCAATGAAATTCTTATTTATTTAGTCCACTTGAATAGGGCTGAGCTCAAGATAAGCCTATTGATATTCGCATGCTAAGTACACGCTTAAATAAGTTTAATATTTATTTAATGATTGCCTAGTAGAGAAACCCCCCTCAAACAAAATTTAAGTTTGCTAAAGCACTTGGACAACCCATTTTCTGACTCAACACCATTTATTAAGACCCTTCTTATACCTCGACCGATAAACACAGGCCTGTTGAAAAAATCCCCGTATATAGTGCAGGAATCCAAGGAAATCCCATAATTGTTTCCAATGTCCAAGATGATGGATTTAATTCACGGATGCCGCCACCGAACCAGCCTTCAATGAAGTACCAAAAAGTCGATAGAAAGGAGACTACACATATCTACAAAAATGAAAATTACAATTTGATAGGCAATGATGAAACAAACGTAAAGAATAGACAAGTATGCATGAGTTAATTAGAATTAACCTCATATCCAAGGAGTGGTATGAAGTTCTTTCCTTTTGTGCTTCTTGAAATATGTTCAGTCCTTAGCATATGAATCCCAAAAGCCACTGCACTTAAGAAGTTTAACAAGTCTCCAATCTGAAATCAATCGGTACAAAATAGGTTAAATCTTTTGGTGTTCATTTATATATGGTTTCCTGGTAGCAAGAAAATGAAATCTAAATTTAAAGAAGCAAGATATACTGGCCTCTTCACACAATGTTGAAGAAAAAATCCAATTAGAATTCTGTAGGAAAATGCACAAGCCACTTACACATGGAGGTGATCCACTGGACTCCAGCATTGCTACTCCAGTGAGAGACATGAGAGCTCCAAACCAGGTACGAACTGGTATTTTAGATCCTAGCATGCCATCAATCAAGGGCACAACTATTACCTGAAAATTTACCTCATATTAGCTAGAACTGAACCATTTGGCAGTCTTAGAAACAAATTTTGCAAAAAAACTTTCAGTCCCAGAGGACTGGACACTCAATACTTTTAGTGCCACACTTTCAAAATAGCACCTTTGGTCCCAACTTTTTAATATTTTTTGGCACATTCCATTTACTTTGGGACCAAAAGTGCAAAGCAGAAACTATCATAGGGGACCAAAGTGCAAAAATTGGATGGGAAGGGGGATAAAGGAAGAAATGTGCAATTCTTTTATCCCCATGCTGGAACCAAAACTGTAAAAGCGCAGGACTAAAAGTGTTGAGGGTCCAGTCTTGTGGTACTAAAAGTGTAATTTTAATAAAAAATATTGCTATCTGCAACAGTGAAAAGTTCACAAATCCACACAAATTATACGGGTTCTTCTTACAGTGAACATAGCCATAAATGATGCTCTTCCAGCATCAGATGTTTGGAGTCCAAGGGCTTGCAAAATGTACCCCAAGCTGATCCAAAATCCCAACTCCATCCCTGCATTACGAGTTTGAGCATCACCTCTGGCCTGAAATACAAAAGGGATAAATGGAATGGCAGCCACAGCAAACCGGACAACAGTGAAGGCCTCAGGATCAACAATTGCTTCAACTTCCTTGACAACTGGAATATTACTGGCTGGAAAAAATAAAGATCGTCATTTTCATAAATGACTTAACCATGTAACCTAAATTATAGCAAAAAATTTGACTTGAGCCATGTACACCCTTAAGTTGATTCATCCTTCCTTCAATAACAATACCTCTGTTGACATGTAGATGCTACATAAGGTTTTTATGTTCACAAAAAGTTCTCAATTTTGTAAATAGATTTTAACTGTCTAATGTAGTGGCGACATTACTTTAAGTAAATCATGTGATCTCAATTATTTTAACCACTTTAGGTTAATAATGTATAAGTTGCATAATAATTATAATTTTCAGTTCTCCATAGACAAAGTTTTCACCAATTCAAAAAAGAACGTCCAACTGTGAATTGACCCAGTGGAACTTCCTAAATGTATTAACAAAAACAAATTCCAAGAGTACCAGTTATAACTCTTTATAATATTGTCTCTTTATGAATGAGACCTAAAAAACCCCAAAGATAATATGGTTCATAAGCCAGGTCTGCACAAAATATGATACAAGGAAACTCAATGCAGCAGAGCAATCGAACTAATTCTCAGCGATACCTAGTAGATTCGTAATACTTTTAAGGGTTGTCGTTATATTTAACTGATATGTTCCATAAACAATGTATGTATAAAATATAATTGAACAAAACCATATACAGCATAGATATCAGTTAAATAAACAGAAGAAACATGTAAAATATTATAGATCAGTTAAGGCATATTTGAGAGTTACTTATGTAGATCAATAATTACAATTTACAAACTAATGTTTGCACTTATTACCTTGCAACTAGCATTACTTGCATGAATCTTCTGTAGTTCTATCTTTTAAAGCACCTAATGGGCCCCATAGAATAAAATCAATCAAGAAATGCGAGGGACCCCTTCTGAAAAACAATTCTGACTTCTCAAACTACTCCCAAAAATTAAAATCATCAGCCTTTGCTTTTGAGCATACTACAAATTTTCCTACTTCTTAAAATCAACGGCCATCATGAAGTCTTCCACTTAGAAGTATAGGCAATTCTTGTTGCTTCAACAGAAAGAAGTAATAGTTCTCTAATGCATAAATATTCAGAAATTAGTAATCAACTTAAACTTTTTGTTCAAGGTTCTCTTCAGGAATTCGGCTGATCAAGAAACCACAAATCTCTCGAGTCAGATCAATTTACAAAGATATCACACATAAAAGCAGCCAATGTATTTGTTGTGATATTAACTTCAACTTGAATCAACAAGAAACTGCAAAAATTAATGTCATCACGTAGTTTATTTATGAAGCACATCTCCACTATGTGGCTAGTTAGTCTATGTATTATGTAGGTTTTATTTCACTCTGATTACAACAGACAATTCGACCAAAAAAAAAAAACTATTACACCAGACAATGCAACTATGGTGTCCATCTACTCATGTACAGAACGATACTGCTTTCTAAAGGAGTTTTTTCATCAATGCCAATGACACCCTCAGCCACTGTAGACTCAGCTGTTTGTAGTTTAAAATCCACAACTCTGGAAAATCAAGGACGACAGGATGATTCAGTACATAATGATATCGAACAATTGAATTATTTTCGATCTTCAAAGTAAATCATACCTTTGATTTAGCTTAACTCAAAATAGAAAAGAGCAGGTTCTAAATATACCTTCTGTACTCATTTTGGAAACCAGTCACCTTAGCACTTCTAGAGGTAGGATCAGAATAAGAACACGACTATCTATTCAACTAGAATCTAGACAATATTTACCTTCTCGTTAGTAAATGTATATTTACACTATAATTTATTAGGTTTAATGTTGGTTTTTCCTTCTTTTTTGTTTTTGGTTTGTTTTTGGTTTAGGTGTTTTTCATGACACAACTGGCCATTCAAACTATAGACTTTTTCATTTTTTTTAAACCTACAACTTAGCAGCAGCAATAAGAATTCTTTCATTTTACTTCTACCACTTCTAAATCCAACAAATCAACACTATTTCCTCTTCTAGAACAGTAATTGATCTCGAAAATCCCTGACCAATAAATAAGTACAACGTCGATGATCTCCATCAAGAAAAGAATGTAACTTCTTTCTTCACTAGTAGGGTTAAAAACTCAACTGACGTACTTGAGATTCGGCTTCAGTTCAATCAGAAAATGTTCATTTGAACTCAATATATTATATAGCCCATGCTTAAACACCATTTATCATTTCAATAATTTTCTAAACTAGCTTGTACTCAATTATAACAAATGATGAAATTTTATCATAAATACCAAGCTACTCAAGCTAAGGAGGTGTTCGTCTCGATTGTTTAAAATTAACTAAACTCAAACACAATTCAGGTTTGATAAGAAATTCAAACCAATTAAAAACATTGTATTCTCAATTAGAATGTTAATCTATTTCATCTGGAATAGAATTACTTTGATAAGTAATACAAACAATATAACAACTATTAAAGCATTATTGATAAAGAATCCGAAAAATGGTAATTCTGACTGAAAAGGACAGGGAATAACAGAAAATTTCAGAATTACCATAAACAACTGTGATTACATTGAGCAATATAATGCTCCTCACTTTCCGTGAAGCAAATAATATTCTCCGCCACAATGCTTGCTTTCCGAACAACGATTCAAAACTCAATCTACTATTATTACTACAATCATCCAGTCTCGAAGAATTAAATACCTCTTTATTTTCTGAATCAACACTAGTTGTAATTTTTCCTATTTCTTCTTTTCTCACTCTTTTTCTCTCATTTTTCGAAGAACTATTACATGAAGAAGAGGAGGAGGAGTTAGTATTGGAAGAAAAAGTAATATAACAGCGCCTTTTGGCGGAAACAACTGGGAAAATTGTTGAGGAGTGAAAAGAAGTGGTGGCGGTGGTGTAGTTTAATGGCAATCGCCAGGGCGAGGGTGCATCCATTTGTTGGTGGAGTTCACCGCATCTGAGCACACTTTGGATCTCATCCTCTCAAATGTTTATTTGGGTAGGGGGAGATTTAAATGACACTTACACCCTTCATCTTAATCCAGATGAGTTTTGATTGGCTACTTGGTATGCGTCTGAATTTATTTACAAATGTGAGTTTTTTAAAAAAAATCTATCTATCTACTTCTAATTATAAATATATTTGAGATCAGTCTTTTGACCAAATTAATAAACTTTGACCCAAATACTGAATTCTCCTAATTTTGATTTAATTTATTAGCAAAATTAATCTGATTGGCGGGAGGAGTAATAACCAACTCCAATTTCAAAACCCACGTCCAGTATTCATTTGTGAACCTTTACCCAAATCCCTAACCTGTCTTTCAACTGCACATCTTCGTATCTTTTCTGTTTCCTCCATCAGTTTCTCTTCTCAATAGTCTTCTTTTCAAATTCAGAACATACATACGTTCTCCACCATTTATTTAACTGAAGAAAGAGGGATGAAGCCCCTGCAATAGCCGATGAACATCGTGGGAGGATTTCGTGTTTCACTATCATGGTACGTAGTTTAGAAGGAAGAATCAACTACAGGTAGAGAAGGCCCAATGGTTAGAGATGGCAGAAAAGAAGTTTCCTTCCATTATTAAAACTCGAAGGTAATGTGTTTGATAAAATGCTTCAATAAACTTTTAACCTTAATTTCTAAGGTAAACATTATCAGTGCAAAATTTTCTTCCTGTGTACTGCAAACACATATTGATTGCATAAATTTCTCATGTAGGCGTACCCTAAACTACTAACATGTATTTTGATGGATGAAAAAACTTACTTCACTTATGTAGAAGTTTTAGTTGTTTAATTCGGTTTTTGGGCATGTTTGATTTCACCTTTACTTTTTGGTGTCTTTTCCGCTTTTAACTATTACCACTTTAATCCTAGGATATTCATATACTGCATTGAATTTGGTTTATGCTTTTTCCCATGAATTATTTGGTATCACATGTTTATATAATGCATAATTACACTCTGCTTCTGATGTATTTGGGTGGAAGTTTTCACCATGGGTTTGCTCTCATAAGATGAATTTTCAAGTAGCATTCTCTTAATCCAATGTACGGGATATTCTTACTATTTTTTTTTAAAAAGTTTCTGCATTTCATGAACTCATCTGGAAAAAAGTAACTTAAATATGACTTCTGTTTTATTTTATGAAATAAGTCCTGTGAATTCCCTTCAATGAAGAAAAGGTAAACTATATGCTCTGAACTTTATTTTCTATCAGTGTATTTAGAATTTCAATACAATGCCAAAATGTTTCCTATAAGTTGAATTTTAAGGGGTTGTCCAGTCTGCACTCTGTGTTTGTGAGCCGGCATAGGAAAAAAATACATTTGAATTAAGAAAACATCTTCAGAACAAAATAGAATGATACCTCTTTTGTCTTCTGTTGTCATTAAACTGCATCGTATTATGGGTTTGGTATAAGCCAAGAAATCCACAAGTTCTAACACCCCTAACTATGTAATTAACTTCTTTATTTCCTTCGATTTTATAGGTTCTGTACTTTTCCTTGGCCCATTCGAGAAACCAAAACTATTCTGAGCTTTGATTTGTCAATTATCTCTTCTGATCTTGAACTTTGTTTAATAAATATTTGTACGAATGTATGACATTGGTTGTAAAAGAATTATATGAAACTTCCTTGAGATTTACCATTTCCAATTTGTCAATATGCAGAAGAAAGCGCAGAATTAAATATTATGGTCGGGACTGAAAGATCGAGCACTATCAATTTCATCACCCAAATTTTTTGTTTTCTTTAGTGGATTAGCATTCCATGCTTCATGTTCATGGTAAGTAATTAGTTGCTTTAAGATTTGATATCTCAAGTTTTATAATTGATGTTACGCATGAGTATATTTTTGAATTGGTGTCGTTTAACCTTTTATTCCTAATAATTTGCTATGTATAGAGTATATTTGTTTGTTTGTTTGTTTGAGGTTTGATTGAAATATATTTTCCTTATTCTAAACATTTTTTAATTAAGTAGCAGAAAATTTCAAATCCCCATCACCAGTTGTGGATCAATGTAGAATCTGAAAACCAAGACCCATCTTTCATGTTGCATAGCTCGCTCTTCCAATCCCTTCACTCTGGTAACTACTTCAGTGTACCATTGTATGCATGTACATGTGAGTATATCTATTGCGTATGAGGCATTCGCTTTTGATGTTTTCTTAAGGATATACATATGTGGTAACTTGCAAGATTCTAACTTTCTTTCTTTAGAATAACTTCTAATTTATTTATCCATGGTTTGAAGAGGTGCTTATTAATTTTATACAAATTATAAGATCTGGTAGTTTCATGTCTTCTTTCTAAAAATGTTAAAGTGTTTTTACTTATGAATATTCCAGTTGTTTTTTACTTTTTTTATTCTTTTCAAGTATTCTTAAGCGACTAATTTTTGAAATCTGTCTAAATTTCGTCCTTCAATAACATGTTCTATCCTTTTTTCAGCATCCATTTAATGGAAGGTCAATGAGAGAGGAGAGGGGGCTTATCAACCAACTACTAATGTGATTTTCATTTTGTGGTGAAGGTAGAAAGAGAATAACAAAAGAGTTTTTAATGCAAATTGGTAAAATAACTATAGCTGGAAAACGTAAGTCTGTTGTTTGACTTTTAAGATTTGTGGTATTTGTATGTACGTGATTCAGTTTATGCACATTTTCTTTATGCCTTTAAGTTAAAAATCTGGGATCTTTTACGATTGCTTGAAAAAATAGGGTCTAAAAATTTAACTAAAAAAAGTGTAACTGATAAGTTTTTTGGTTGCTTATGTAATGAATTGAAGATCAAGGTCTGGAGGTCCCCAAAATCCTGGCCATCTTAAATATTTCTTCTTTGAATGATTATTTTTCCTTCTTCATCTAGGTTCTGCATCCTTCATTATGTGGTTTATTTGTGTATTGTAGGAAGAAGCCAAATAAGCAATAAGCTAACGGAATCACGATATGAACAAAAGATTTCCATGACAAATTGAGAGATTTATGGGGATGACATTTGACTCTGGTGGTATGATCTTTTGTACCAATTAATGAATGAAGAACTCGTGATGCTTTGAAACAAAACGGAAAGTATGGTTCCCACTTTTTACACTAAATGGAGGTGGCATGGCAAGAATCGCAACCCTATTTCTTTTATATATATTATTTTGAGAAAAATTGGAACTTGGAAAAATATTAGATCTGCATGAGCAAGATCCATTCCAAATGTAATGTTGATCTTGCTCAACTGTTGTTTTTGTATGTTTATTATTCAAACTAAATATTGTATAACTTATTGTATCTAATTACATGTTACTTGATATTACTAATTTTGTAGTAGAATTTAATTAAAATGAATCCGTGCATAGCACGGAGCATATACTAGTTTGTGATGTAATTGAAGATAGGGTTTAATAGTATTAAAATATTTTCCCCATGTATTTGTTTATTTATAATGTAAGTTTATGAAGTTAATCGAGATATACATGTTCTTTTAATGTATATTCGCCCTTAATTGTTACCGTTAGAATTGTTAAATAGATTAATATTTACATCGATTGATTTCAAAAAATAAATCTAAAACTCAATATAATATTTTTATTTCACACCAATAGTCAATCTTTTTCTTTCTAGCGAAAATGTTAATCGCATTATTACGTTCATATAAAATAAACTACAATACACAAATATTAATAAATTAGAAAGAATATACCAATAAAAAGCGAACCAAACTCCTGATTTTGGAGTCAATTTTGCCACGTTGGCATAGGTATTATATTTTGGTGAATACAAAATCATACAATAATTAGGTGAAAATTAGAGCTGCAGGTAAGTCCACATGGCACAAACCACATCGATCACTACAATCTACTGGAGTATTTCATATCAATGATGTCTTAGCTCTTATTCGATACTGTACGGTGTACTCAAATGACCCTCATTTCACCTGTCAAGTGCGTGCGATTGCCCGTGCCCCTTCTGGCGCAAGTTAGACAGAGCCGTCACCGGATGAGAGTGTCCGCCACTTTAGATGATGCGGCGGTACTGGACTGGGCGAAAGAAACTGCGAGCTATTTCGAACAAGACTCCCGACCAATCATGTTATTCGACGGTAAGGCTCTACTATGTTCCATATTTTTTATAATAAATAGTACTCCTATTAGGAATAGAAAATTTCGGATCTGCGTATAAGTCGATTGACTGTAGAAATTGCTAATACTGGAAGTTAAATATTGGAATTTTTTGATAAATATTAAATGTTGGAAGTATGTGCCTTGTGTTTTGCTACCTACATAGTATTTTGCTTTTGCTTTTGCTTTGTGTGGCAGGTGTATGCAATTTATGTAATGGAGGCGTGAAGTTTGTCCGAGCCAATGACCGGAAAAGGTTCGAAATCCCTCACCTTCTTTTTGAGAATTAAGATAATTTGTATTCCAATGTTTTTATAGTTTGGAGTTAATTATGTTAAATTGTTTCATTGTAAGGTTAAATCAAAGTTCCCAATTCTGCCTATTTGTAGGTGGATTACATTTTTTACCGTAATAACTCAGACCAATTATAATGTTATTTCTTGATCTTAGTTATTCAACAAGCACCAATATGTGCTTTATTAGTAGGGAACATGATTTCTTGGCCTATTTTTAACTTTTTCCACCAACTTCACTAAATAAAATTGCTGTGTCTTCTCTTAACAAATTAGCCTTGTTTCTGCAAAAGATGCTTTCTTATTCAGCGTCACTTGAAATTATAATTTCAGGAACATCAGATTTGAAGCTCTACAGAGTGAAGCAGGAAGGAAGCTGTTGCAGAGATCTGGAAGAGCCCCTGATGATATATCAAGCGTTGTACTTGTTGAAAAAGATAGGTATTTCATTTGACATTCCTTCCCGACATCATGTTAATGAATGATACCAAGGAAAGCAATTGTGGTTATATGGTTAATCTGCTAGGGCTTTGGCTGGGATAGTCTTTTGAACCCTCATTAATTTAGCAAATTTGGAAAAATTTCGTGTGATTTACTATATATACTGGATCTCTTATTTCAGGTCTTATATCAAGTCAGAAGCAGTATTGAAGATAATGGAATACATAGACTTGCCCTTTCCTCAGCTAGCTTTCTTTCTGCAATTAGTTCCATTGTAAGTTTAAAAAAAATGTTTTTATTCTAGTAATTTATATTAAGTCAAAATATAAAATGGACCATCTCCTCAAATTAATACCTTGTCACCATTTTTGCAGATTTGTACGGGAATTTGTATATGAAAATATAGCAGATAATAGATACAGTTTTTTTGGTCGCTCAGATTCATGTGACATATAGAGTATTCTTGTTCTACATTCTCATAGAGAAGTGAAGTAAGATGTTATCCTTCTTTAAGTGAAATTGTATTATATTTGTAGTGATGTTGTAATCTTTTTCTTTAGCGTTATGTGTGTGTTTTAAAGATTAAAGATAATGTCAATAGTCTTGTAACTAAATAACAAAGGTTTTACTTATCAATGAAAAAGTTCTTTGTAAGTTGATTATTCTCTAGAATACGTATATCATCTTCTGAATTTAAAGAAATTTATCCTCTAAATTCTTTCTTTAATTTAATTACTTCAGCTAAATAATTTGAAAGGTAGTCCCTATGTGGTGCATGTTTCAAACCATCAAAACATGCTAAAACATCTGGAGTACATAAGAATTTTTCACATACCAGAAGGTTTTATGGAAGGTTGAGTAGTGGAGTTTGCTTTCTTAATGCTTAAATTAATTCAGGTAATGGTTTTTCTCAAGTGACATGAGAAACTAACAGCTATTTATTATCCTATTTAGGAGGAGTATAGGACATAGATTATAGTGACATGAGAAACTAACATTTGAACCAACAATAACAATTGAGCTGAAACATTAAAGAAATTTAAGGGAATAATTACTTTGTCATTAATGTATTTGCATCCCAACTAAATTATGTGCATACATAGGTCAAATTTCAGATATAGTGTGTCTACAAGGACATAGAATACAATTAACTAAGTCTCGTAGAAATCTTTGATTGGAATTTATGAACAAATCAAATACTACTTAGGCAATTCACAGTTGGGATCACTAGATGAGCTTTCCCTTGAGCATTGATGCAATGAGCTGAAGTTGAATCCTTTTGATAAGCTGATGTTATGTGTACATCATCCAATATGATATTAGTGCAAGGAACGACTTCGCTGCAGCTGAAGTTAATAGTAGCATTCTTGGAGATAGATGTTCCATGGAGTCCAGTATAAGTCACCTCGCTGATTTTCACTGCAGATGTCTGTTGAAGGTATGAAACAAAAACAAACTTATAAGAACTTAGAAATTTAAACAGGGTTGAAGTGGTCAATGATATATGGTTAAAGATTACATTTTTTGACTGTTATGTGGATTTTGCTTACTTTATTAGCGCATTTCTTGTGAGGGCAGTAATACTGGTCAATGATAACAGGGTTATCAGCTTCTATGAAGGTTATTTTTGAGAATGTGATGTTCTTGGCAAATCCTGAACCTCCCTGTAGAAAAAGAACCAAAACCTACAATTAAGTTTTCTAATGTCTAAACATGTTTGATTTGATTCAGTTGTTGTACTCAGCTTAATTATGATTTGTTACCTGCCATGATTTTATCCTCACTCCATTTTCAGTATTCTTAAAGGTGCAATTAGTTACATGTATTGCTTCGACTTCATCATAGCTCCCATCCTTTCCTAGACTCCCAATACTGCAAAAAAAGAAAAAAAGAAAGTCTTATGAATTTGTTATTGTGGATTTTAAATATTTAGCTCTAAATTCTCAATCCAAATGAAGTATAAATCACTAGAGAACTATATGTACCTTATTCCATGTCCAGGACCACATTCTATATTGGCAATGAAAACATTTGAGGTACCCGCATTAATTGCGATGCAGTCATCCCCTTTAATGATAATCACATGACACAATTATTTAGATTGCATGAAGTACATTAACTAATTATTCTAGGAGGAGGAGAAATTAGGAGAGAGATATACCAGTTGCCATGACAGAGTCATGAATAAGAATGTTGGTTGAAGAACTTATGTCAATTCCATCAGTGTTGGGACTTTTCTGAGGGGCTGTTATTTGAAGGTGTGAAATGGTTGCACCATTGCAATCAGTGATGGAAATATGGTTCTTCTGGCTGTTGCTATGTTTCAATCCACTGACTTGAAGATTGTTGCAATGAGAAAATCGTAGTGCCTGAAAATTAATTCATCCTTTGAATTCAATTTTTATTCATTCATATGATGATAATAGTATGATTAAAGTGGAACATATTGATGATGCCCTTTCTTTCAAGGTTTATTTACCGTTGGCCGTGAACTATCATCGCTATCATTATCCTGAAACAACAAATTAATTGAATTATGTCAAATAAGGTTACTGTTTTGAATAACTTTAGTTGGAATTTTGAAGAAGTGAAGCAGAGAAAGAAATGATATGGACTTATACCTTCCACCATGATTCGCCTCGACCGTCAATTAGTCCATCCCCTAAGACGTTAAGCCCGTCAACTTGGTGAAAGTAGAGCCATTCGTCTGCACTTTTCTTTACCCAAGCAGATTTTGAAGGTGCAACAATGTTTCCTGAAATCTGGTACGTACATATATATATGAGTATGTGTGTTTTATTTGAAATGGTTAATAAAGAAAGAACCATTGAGAAAAAGGTGGAGTTCTTTTCAGTAATTGATTTTTTTTAATTATTTAAATAGTAGTATAATTTTACTAACAACATCATGTAATTTATGTAAACTGCAGTGCCTGTATAAGTGATTTATTATTAATGATGTGTTGGTACGCTAAAGAAATGTGTGTTGAATAATTTTAGATAGCTAATGTGGCAAAAAAATTCACATAATAAAACGTAATTGTATGTTTTTAATTAGGAGGACATTTTACCTCAAAAGTAATGTTGCGAGATTTACACGGGCCTTCAAATTCAGTTGCGGACACCAAGAACGTCTTTCCTCCAGGTACAATTACCTTCGCATTGTTCGACTCGTTTTCACAAGCTTCTTTCCATGCCGATTGAAAAGCCTATATTCAGTTTTGAAGGAATAAATGTGAGTCCAATATTATACCAAGTAATTGTCTCCCTCAAATTAATAAGCATATAATTTCGATAAATATGTTTCAGTAAGTTAAACAACCTTAAATATGTTTTCTTGAGTTTAGACTATATCATGTGTAATGTTTCATATGATATAACATAATCGGAAAATGAAAAGAGGTAGTGCACTCGCTCAAATTGGAAGTGGTTTACACTAGCTTTTGTAGATATGACATTGTACCTTAGAGTCGTCTGTTACACCATTTCCGACAGCACCAAATTTTGTGACGTCATATACGGTTTCATACGTGCGCGGTCGGATGTAAGAATACGCATGGTTGAGTGTGGCTCGATGACTGCTTACCATCGTGATTGATACCAAAATTGCCGAGCACATAATCAATACATAGGAAAAATACTCCTGCAATATATATATATGGAAGTTTTAGTCAGGATGAAAAAAAATAATAAGTGTTCGTATTTGTAAAACAAAAAAGTATCAAGGGATACACCTGAATTTTTTATGTTGTACAATAAATTAACATGCGATCTTTCTAAATGACATGAGTCTTATTTTTTGAAGTTGATTTAAAAAATATACATAATAAAATAAACTTGGACACATATCATTAAGATTAAGAGAAGACATCACTTTTTGCACGTAGCATTTAAAAGAAAATAAAAGAGTATTCTATGCAACCCACTGTGCGGAAGACGTAGTTTAATACACCGATGAATAAAGTTTTATCATTCTGTAAATGAAAGAAACAGTAATCTTAAAAAATAGATGTTGAACATTTTTAGTGCATAATTTTCACAGAACATAAAGAGAACAAACTAATATTCATATTAGTTATTTATAAAATAACCACAATAGTAGTGGATTCCGAGCATGGATCAAAAAATTTATTTTTTTGGTCGAAAACATAAAAAGTTTTTGTTTTTGAATCAAACGAAACGACAATAAGACGTAATTTTGAAACTATTTATTTCTCTGGGACTTTCTTATTTTTCTTAGTTACAATTTTTCCTTTGTGTTTCCGAAATATTTTCTAAAAGTCTCGAAAAGTTTCCAATATTTGACTGATCGAAATATACATCGAAACGAAATTTTGATCCATGATTCTGAGCCTAAAGGCTAAAACACATAAGTTGATAATCTTGTTGGTTGAAGCTAGCTAGTCTTTATAACAAGTAAATAGAAGAGAGTAGAAAAAAAAATGAAATGCTTTCCTTTTTAGTTACTACGTGATATCTACTTGAAAAAACATACATAAGTTCCCAAAAAAAAGAAAAAATTTACCATTGTTTGAGGGGCTCTGTAGAGTTTGAAAATGCCTTAAATTTACAAGATGCTTAGGGCCAGACAATGATCAAATATATAGAGAGATCATTCTCCAATAATTATGTAAAATATCAACCAAAAAAAGTAAATAACTAATGTTAGTACCCATTTGTTCTTGGGCAATCTGACACTACTAGAATTTTGAGGTATCAAATGGGAAGACTGGATTTATCCATTTACGAGTTAGGTATTACTATTAGTTAGTCAGCTAATTAGATGGATTCTCAATTACACTCTTATTAAAATTAGTATAGTTGATCATTTTCTTGGATTTTGGTCTCTTGTTTTAGCGTATATCATTAAATTCTTGCTATTCAGGTTGCATTACGAGATTAATTAATAAACCATATCAATTCTTATTATGTTTATTATGTTTGAATCACAATTTATCATGAAAATATGTATGTCATCATTCCCACCCTAAAATCTGTCAATTACAACATATAATAAAAATTAAAATATGCCACCAATCTCACAATAAAATCTGTGAAATCTTTTACGATGATATCATATTCAACTCAAATTTAATTTTATTTAGAAATATCTGTGAAAAGAAATTTAGTGATAATATTAAAGTTATTACTTTTGTATTCAGGTAATGACAAAATCTTTTAATTTGTCAAAACAATAATTTTGACCAATGCAACAGTGGCAAAAATATATCTTGAATTATCACTAATAACTATATTAGTGATAAATTTGTAGTAAATTAAAATGTTTCTAGCTACTTATAAACTAAATTATTATTATACTCCCTCCGATTTTTTTATTTATCGTCTTTGGAGGATTGCACACGAATTAAGAAATGTCATAAGTAGTCACTTTTTTTAAGCAAAAATCCCAAAATACCCTTTTAATCAAATAATCTCAGCATTAATTAGCATTACTTACATGTTTTAGTAAGAAGGGTAAAATTGGTAAAAGAACATAAATTTTACATTGAAATCCTAAAACGACAAATAAAAGTAAACAATTTTTTTTTGCCAAAGCGACAAATAAAAAAAACGGAGGGAGTACTAATTATAACAATTATATTGAGCTCAATTTAAAGAACATTTTTTTGTCGATGTTGTGAAATCATTATTGTGACATTATTCAAATTATTCTCCATCCCATTTATATTGAATTATTAGCTTCAAATCATCAGTGTATATGAGAGAGTAGTTTTAACAAAAATAAATTTATTTTAGAAAATTAAGTCTCATTTTGATACGGAGGAATTATAATATATTTCAATAGTGACAAGTTTGATACTGTCACTTAATATTTTATCACTAAATAAACTTTTTATTTTGTAAATTTTTATTTCAAGTTGAGAAAATATACATGAAAAATCTAACTCAAACAATATATATTGTTTGTTAATTTACATAGCTTGACTAATTAAACTCAACTCTATATACAAAGATAACAAAAAACTCGCAAGTTTAAAGAGATTTATCTTTTGAGATGTCTAAAAAACAATTTGCCTCCTTATTAAGTAAAAGTATGTGAATTACATACTCGTGCAATCAAAGAATGGGTGACACGCCTCCTAAGTGCGCGTAGTGTTATTCTCTCGCATAAAAATTCAACTGGGACTCTATGTTGTGAAGACAATTTTCACCCAAACTATTTCCTATATATTTTAGCAATTTACCTCACTGAGAATTGTCTACTAAGCAATCAACCTCTCTCTGTCAAAAAAGGAAAATGCAGATTATCCCCTTGTGAAATTTAAATTAAAAAATTGTGTGAATAGTGGTACTAATCTTCATCTTCATTTTCATTTTCATTTTCATTTTCATTTTTAACTAATATGATATAAGGACAATTTCATCTTAACACAAATAATAAGATTTTGAAAGGCTAAGGATGACTGTTAACCCCTATTTTAATATCAGAAAGTAAGGTGTTTTAACTATTTTCATACAATGAGGTAAATTGAATTGACTATTTCAGATACAGGAAGGTGTTAGGCAAAGTGTTCTTAAAACATTTTCTTAGACATTATTTTTTAAATAAATAAATTAATATGTTTTTAATATTCTATTCGATATACGTTTAATATAATGTATATAATATAAACACCAGGAAATTCTAAGTTAATAAAATATAAAGAAAGATTGAGTTGTCTGTAATAAATTAAAGTTGAGGTCTTGAAATAATTACAACTAATATGATCCACCAAAAATTGAGAACTCAATGATCTGAATCATTGACGTTGAGATATTGAGGGTGTGCCTTAATTAACATATGCCTATTAAGTGCACTTGTCATCTCAGCAATCTACCCACTCATGCGTATCGAATATTTCAATCACGCTCGTAGGTTTATGATGTGAATATATAGTGTTTAAAATGAAACGAAAAGGTGTAGTAATAAACCATAACAATAAAATGGCAATAAAATACTAGTAATTAATTCAAATAAAATATAAAATAATAACATAACAACTTGAACAAATTTAATCAAATATATGATCAGTCAGTCCTATGGTTGAAGACATTTGATAGCAGGTTTGGTACGAGTGGCTTTTCCATGAGCATTGAAACAATTTGCATAGACTTTTTTTCCTGGAACGGTTGATGTTATATAGACTCGATCTAGTCTAATATTCGTGCATCCAACACTTTGGCTGCAGCTTAAATTAATCACGTTTTCTGCAATTGATGTCCCGCTTATTGTACTGAACAATACATCACTTATAGCAACTGCTGACGATGTCTGCATTAAATCGTAATTAAGCATTAATTAATACTTTAGGGAGATAATAGATTTGAAAATAAAGAGATTAATTATAGGAGGAAGTTATCATATGTATTTCATTTATGGAATACTTGAATTTAATTGAAAAGATTACTCACATCGTTTTGACAATTAACCTTCAGAGGGCAATAAAATTGTTCGATTTGAATTGGGTTATCCACGGCTATAAACTTTATTCCTTCAAACGATATATTTCTTGCATACCCTTTTCCTCCCTGCACAACAAACAAAAGTACTAATTAGTATTTAGTACCCTCAAGAACATATTATGAAAAAAATTGATTAAGGAAAAATAATGATTACAAATCCTAGTGTTATGTGTTAGAATAGTGCCCAACAAGTTAGTTAATTAGTAGACTTGACATGTAACTCTCTCCCATAAAACTTTTTGTTTATGAATACTACAAAAAATCTTTTTACCAAACTTCCTTTTTTACATTTACATCATAGAAATTAGATGAAGTCATTATGTTACCTGCGACTACGGGGCGTGGAATCGTACGTCTAATCGTGGAATGAGCCTCTACGATCGTGATCCTAACTATTTCAAGTCAAAGAATCCACTAAATTGAACATCGATGGATTTACTAAATATCGCCCATGAATATGCATAATCGGACCTCAAGACATTGTGTCTTCATGGGCATTAGTACAGAGATACCGATGTATATGGTTGAGTAACTTACTAGAGAGTAAGTGCATCGAACTCACCGCTGAGAGGATCCCGTCTTGGGAGTGCATTTCGCATATCAGTGATGGTGATTCTCTCACTTAAGTTAGTACACTGATATTAGTCCCTTTACTTGAAAGTGTTAGACCGAGTATTGTACGATGAGTGTCCGTGCTTTGATTTAAGTACCGATCACAAAGACCAATTAGGGGTCATTGTCGACGTACTTTCGGTATGGATGGTATCATATGGAGATTGTTAACTCTACTAAATTATTCATTGACCCAACGTGATGAGTTTGGTGAACCTCCTCTAAATTCTTGGATGGTCGATTCCACGATACCCCCTGATGTGGTAGGTGAAACTTTGGAAGAGGGTTTGCAAAGGGAACACTCATCAAGGATAGTAATCATAAAATCAAGGCTACTGGGGAAAACCTATCGATCTCCTTATCTCAGCCTTCGAATGGGAGATAGTCGAGACGGAAAGACCGTAAGCATATGGTAAACATAAGATGAAAGGTTCATTAAATTAATTCATCAAAGATTGAGTTTCATGAGCTTGTGGTTAGAAATATTCGTTCACATTGAATGTGTTCAACGGCGAGCAGTTAAAAGTGTTTGAGTTGTCTTAGCCTAGCTTTATGAACTTATCCCAACATTATGTAAGTTAATTATACTCCATTATATAATTAAGCTATAAACAAAATATTGAACTTTTTATTATTAGTTACCTGCAAAGTCTTGATTCTTACTCCAGTTATTGTTCCTTTAAGTGTACAGTTCCGCACACGGACATTTTCTACAACGTCCGATCCTCCGGATCCTAAGGATCCAATGCTGAAATTTGAAGATTCACCAATTTTTTATTAATAAAGACATTATTAAACATTTAATTAAGAGATAATGCTATGCTAAATATATATATATATATATATATATATATATATATATATATATATATATATATATATATATATATATAATATGCGAAACTTGTGTGCTCAAAAGGCTGACTTCTTGTAGTGATATATATGACCATATCAAGAATAATACAAGTAGGAGTAATATTTAATTATTTCTTAAATTGCTACATTGTACATTGCGCTTTTCCAAACTATATACCCAATATATTTAAGCAAGACATTCATTAAGAAGTATTCAGTTGCTTATCTTTTTTTCTGATATAGTAACATATATGTGTAAATTTCGAGAATTTTAAACATATCCAATTAAGAAGCAAACAAACCTGATACCATGACCCGGGCCGCATGTTATTCCACTGACGCTAATGTCGGAAGATCCCGCAGTAATAGCAATGCAGTCATCACCTACATGTATAATAATTGATTTTTTTTGCCCCTTAAAATGTGAATTTTGTCACAACAAATTAACTAAAATGTTAATTGGGAGATTATTAGCTAATTAGTTACCCGTTGCAATGAAAGAATTTCGGATTTGTACACCTTTTGAGCTAGCAATGTTAATCGCATCAGTATTAGGGCTATCTCCAGGTGCGATTATGCGGAGATTAGACACTAGGGCATGATTACATGCCATGATTAAAATATGGGTTCCCGGCCCATTAATTTTTGTAAATCCATCCAATCGGAGACCAGTACATCTACGGAATATCATCCCCTATCCATTACACCAAACATGCATGTACATATCATTTATTTATCCAAGTTAGTATTAATCATAGTATAGTATGCATTTAATTAATTGGTTTTAAATTTTGAGTAATATTAAGACTTAAGTTGAAGTTTCACTTACTACTGGTCCCTTGCAAAGTACACCCTGCACGTAGATAATTCAAATATTATCGTTTAGGTTGTGATGTATGATATATATATAGATCCAAATTAAATTTATATTAACTAACTAATATTATAATAATATAATATTGACTTACATGGGCTGGGTCATTGAAACAAGGTTTAGGAGGCCACCAAGAGGAACCTCGGCCATCAATTACTCCTTTGCCCTTCATGACAAGTCCATTTATTCCATAAAACAAGAGCCATGAATCAAAATGATTCCCACTCCAGCCTGTTTTTACAGGAGCAATAAGATTTCCTGAGACCTGCAAAATAAACACAAAGTATAAATTAATCGTCGAGATTTAATCAATATATAGTTAGTACGCGTGATTTGCATCTATAAATGCAGCATCATGTTAATTGGGGGAAAATGCAAGATACTCCCCTGTGTTATGCTAAACCTGCAAGAAACTACCCTGTGAAATTTTTATTGCGCCAAACTTCCTTGTGTTTTCAAAAACCCTGCAAGAAACACCCAATTTATAAAAAATAGGTCGTTTTGGATCGACATATTTCAAAAAACCATTTTTAAAATACTTCAAGTTGGTCCCTACAACCTCACGTGATATATTTTTAAAATTATTTCTTGAAATATGTCGATAAAAAACGACCTATTTTTTACAAATTGGGTGTTTTTTGCAGGGTTTTTGAAAACACAAGGAAGTTTGGCGCAATAAAAATTTCACAGGGTAGTTTCTTGCAGGTTTAGCATAACACAGGGGAGTATTTTGCATTTACCCCTGTTAATTGGGAACTCCAGAAATGCTAATTAAACGTGCACGTGGCATGTGAACGTTATGTTGATGTCTAACTATCTGAGATAATTAAATATATATAAATTAAGATAAAGTCACCTCAAAATCATTATCCAAAGCACATTTTGTAATAAAATAATTAAATTCAACCTAATCATGATTTGAAAACATTATACTAGTAATAAATAATTACCAGGAAGTAGATACGAGAAGACTTGCAGGGGCCGCTGAATTGCAGAGGGCTCAAAAAGAAGGTTCTTTTTTGGGGTATATAAACAGTAGGGATTGAAGACGACGTTTGAGCCTGGCATGCTGCTGTCCACGCCCTGGAAAATGCCTGATAATTTGGGAAAAATTAATTAGGAAAATGTTATAAATCAAATAAACTTGTTTTCACTTTACATTTTGTTGAATGTTGATTTATTGGACAATTTAACTATGTCATATAAAAATAGACATGTTATCTTCTTATGAAACATAACAACTAGCGTTATGCCTCCTTCCTCGACTTGCGATTAGGATTTCATTTTAATGCGTAAAATGATCGATTAAACCCTCCATTGATAACATACTTTCTTAACTTTATGTTCACTGTTTAATGAACATTTTATTCCCCTATGATATTATAATGAACAATTTATCGGTTTACCCCCATGTGATATTGTTAACAGATAGTGTATATATATAAGTAATGGGAATTTCGTCCAATGAAGATGTTAAAATAAGGAGAAGGCACATATTTTCTTTTACAAAAACAGAGTACACATTGTCATTTTTTTTTTTGGTTTCCCAAGGGTTTAATCCCTTTCGAGGCGAGTTGGGCACATTAAGTGGGTACCTCTCCCAACAGGGATTCAAACTTGAATCCACTACTTTGTAATGACTAGTACCTTCCACTAGACCAATCACATGTTGGTGTATACATTGTCATTTGATTTAGCATAAGATGATAACTAAATTGCCTTTTAGGAAAAAAAGAAAAAAAAACATGGGGTAAGTTCCTATTAAACTCCTCCTATCTTTAGTATCATCAAATACCCATATTATAAATATAAGAGGGAAAAACACTTTTTATACCGAACTTTTATCAACTCGACACTTTTCATCCCAAGCTTTTTTCAAAAAAACACATTTCATACCACAATTTCAGAACTTTGGACACTTTTGCATTTTTCGTTAAAAATTGGACAGAGTAACGCGCGTGTGCAACACACGCACACGCGCCCGTTAACTTCATAAATGAGGGAAAACACTTTTCATACCAAACCTTTATCAACTTGACACTTTTCATATTAAACTTTTTCCAAAAAACACATTTCATACCACAATTTTAAAATTTGAACACTTTTGCATTTTTCGTTAAAAATTGGATATAATAAAGTGACAAATTTACATGTGTGTAAGGAAATGAAGATTACTTGGGAATCATCAGTTCTTCCATTTCCAACTGCTCCATAATTCATAACATTGAATATAGTTGTAGCTCCCATTGCAGAAGAAGCAATACACACTATCAAGAATATGGTGAATAGATGCTCCTGCAAAAGTATTTTCCGTTAGTACCCATCACATTACATAAAATTTAATAGTCGATACTACGTACAAGGAAACTAAACTAACCATTGCAGACAACATTATTAATTAGTTTGAAATACACCAACTTAATTTCCGTGCATTTTATGTTGTGTATATTTATAGAGAGCGCCATTGATTTCTTGAAGAGTATCAAGAATGAAAATTAAGTACTCGATCGATCGCGTGCACTTGACATTACACTAAGAATTTTATATCTTCTTGTTTCTTGCAAATTAAACAATTAAGGGATTCCTAAAGTAACTCGTATTCTCTTAATTAAGTAACTAACTCGTATTTTTAATCCTCTATCAATTGACTTTAATTACCAGATTGACTTTTCTTTTACTTTTTCGTTAATCATGATTTATTAATGAAATTAATAAGAAATAACATGGCACTTCCTTGAAAAAAGGAGAAAGAGGTGAGATTATGCACTTCCTTCGATTTCGCTTAAGTTCCTACATATCTTGTGGTAGTTAACGAAGTACATGTTCAAAACGTAGAACTTACAAAACTTTATGCAGGTCAATGCATGTACGTACTCTGTTCATGCTAATTCATTAGAGAGAAATTGTCGGATTAAAGCATTGTTATTCTAAATTAATCAGATAATTAAATAAATAGATTGCTTTATTGTTAAATAAATCTTCATGATATGCGTACAGGTCATCGATGTATGTAAAGTTAGATTATATATAGTCCATTAATTATTATCTTTGTTTCTTGCAACTCATTGTAAGAATGTTACAAAATGTTAAGTGGTAATAGTAAGGCAAAATTGCAAAAATGGTTTCGTAAATATTGCTCGCTGGCAAAAAGTCCTGCATTTTTTCGAGTACGCAAAAAAATCCTATAGCTAAAATAATTTGACAATTTTATTTTATTTCGGACCGAATTGAAATTTTCTGCCACCGTGTCCGCCAAGTCACCTACCCTCTGCTGACGTGGAGAAATTACAAAATTGGTCACGTAACTAATGCTCACTGGAAAAAAAAAGTCCTTTAACTTTCCGATTGGCTATTAAGTCATGTAACTATAATAACTTGATAATTTTGTCCTATTTTGCCAATTTTCTATACCAAATATGTAACTAAAATAAGTAAAATATATGGTAAAATTGGGTTCCCCTTTACCTTGCATTTTGGTGTGTAACATCATAAGTTTTTTTTTTTTGACCTTTTTTTTAATATCTTTGGGAATGATGATTTGTTCCATTTTTTTTTTTTTTCAATTGTTGATCCAACGGGTAAACACACAATCTAAATGAACGACTGAATATAACTGTTGAAAATTAATTAAGGGTATTTAGGGGTTTTCTCTAATTGTTTAAACCAAACAAGGCATTATGTTATTGGGCCAGTTCGTAAAAAGGTTCGATTTCAGAACCAAACACCAAATAATTTTATTGGCCCAATTGTAAATCGGAGCAGATCGTAGTTGGGCCTTATCTACTGAGAAGAAAGTCTCGTGAAATCATTCCCCAGAAACGACATCGTTAAACCCTGAAATGATGCTCCTCCATCCATTCACCTCCTCCTCCTCACCCTCCACCGCCCCCCTTCTTCCCTCTTTCCCTCTCACCCAATATGCAAAACCTTTTAAACTCGTCCTCAGCACATGCTTAAAAAAACAATTTAACCGCCAATCAAAATTTACCCTAACAAAAACCCGCAGCAGCAGTAGCAGCTTCCAATTCACTAACAATGACTGGGAATTTGAAGAAGGAATTGAAAAAGATGACGATGAAGGCTGCCCTTGGGCAGGGGCGGTTATGTACAAAAGGAACGCTTCCGTCTCTCATTTGGAGTACTGCACTACTTTAGAGAGTTTAGGCTTAGCAAAACTCTCCTCAGATGTATCTAAAACTAGGGCTTCTCAAATGGGTCTCCGCGTTATCAAATCCTCCGTTAAAGATTATCCCAACGGCACCCCTGTTTTGATTTCACTTGAGGTTATTAGGAAGAAGCAGAAGCTGAGGCTTGATGGAATTGTTAGAACTGTTATATCTCTTAACTGCAACAGGTATGTGTGTACATTCTCAAATTTTACTTGTTGAGATGTAAATAAACAGAGGGTGGAAAAGGAAAGAGATGATGTACACGGATATAGAGCTAATGCCAATTTACTCATGTAATGTTCAATTTAGCCCTGCTACTAGAAAAAGAGCACTTCACCCCATATAAACAATTTATGTGTTTTTGTAACATAGCAGGGTAAAGTGTAATGTTTATCATAACGGAGGGGTAAAGTGTAAACATTTATCATAACACAAGGGAACACAAGGATGTAAAGTGTCACATTTATCGTAACACAGGTAAAGTGCACATATAAGAGGGGTATTTTGTAAAGTGCCACATTTATCGTAACACATGGGTAAAGTGCACATATAAGAGGGGTATTTTTGTCAATTTGTATTTTTTTAATTTTAAAAATGTGAGGGAGTCGATGTGAAACTTTTAGAAGATCACAGGGGTAAAGTGCTCATTTTCAAATCACAGGGGGTAAATTGTCATTAACTCCATTGATATATGTTGTTGTATTATCATTGTTTAATTTATTATTTGTAATTAAGGTGTGGAGAGCCAGCTGCTCAGAGTGTATACTCGGAATTGTCGATTTTATTATGTGAAGAACCCATCAAAGAACCTGAGACCATAAACATGGGTGTCATCTTTGGAGAAGACAAGTACAAAAGTTCTGGAATTAATGAAGAAGATAATTATGATGAGGATTCTTTAATTGACTTAGAGGATCAATTATATTTTCCAGTGGATGAAAAGGTTATCGACATTTCAAAGAACATAAGAGACCTTATACATGTTGAGATCACAATTACAGCTATCTGCGACCCTAAGTGCAAAGGATTGTGTCTCAGTTGTGGTTCTAACCTCAACAATAGTAACTGCACTTGTGGGACAAATGAGGTTCAAGAAAAGGGTTATGGACCAATTGGAAGTAGTTTGAGAAAACAAATGCAGCAAACATGATGGATGTCAAATTACTTTCTTTAGCAGGTAATGTAACTCAAATTCCTTTGTTGAATATATAATGCATATTTGCAAGATTACCGTCTTATACAAAGCCAATTAGATAACATTATTCTTCTCATAATTGATTATTAGGAGTCATTATTGGGTGAAAATACATTAAATTCTCATTGTTTAACCAACAAGCCTAGGAGACTAATATATATATGGTCTATAAGAATGATGATAATGGCTGAATTATCAGTTAAAAATTGGTTTCTTGATCAAATCAAGAATTTCTTAAAGCTTGAGAGTTCCCAATAACAGTCTCAACAGCTACACTTAAGATATGTTTGGTTCTTGAATTTCAGTGAGTAAAGGGGTAACTGAAGCTCAATTTTCTATGATTTGATGCAAGGAAACATTTTTCTTACCGTTATACTCATTAAAATCTATGAATTAAACATAGCACATTTATATTTGTTTGCTTCTTGAGTTTCAGTAGGTAAAATGATGAGGAAAATGGAAATGATCAATATCATCAAGGAAATCATATTTCTTAGCATTCTCCTCTTCAAAATCCATTTAATTTGTATAGCCTCACATACTCTAGTACTATTTCATTATGTGTTTCGGAAGAACCACACAATTTCACATCAACAATTGACGTATTTCACCAAATCATAATCAATCCCCCTACCTTTGTGGAATAGATATCAACCAATCATACAATCTTTTGTTATAATCCTGCGTAGCATTTATAGCCCACCTTCAAAATCTTGAATGAACAGCTCACTTTATTAGACAAAACGACATCATGGCAGGAAAAGGACCCACCGAAAAACTCTACTGCTTGTACCATTTTTCCAGTACTAGAATGAAATGTTAATAAAAAGACTTTTATAATTCAGTTCTGTAAATTATTTAATTCCTATTGAGGAGTTCTTCAATCATTTGCAATGCAACCTTTTCCTCTTCATTCATTGCTTCTCCCACCTCTGCCATCACCATGGAAGCTTTTGGCAATATGGAAGCCATAGGATCCAGCTTTTCATGCTCCTTTTGGTCATCGTTTTTTATCTTTTCCTTGCCCAGCTCAACAGTCATGACCCAGTTCGAGTCTGAGCGGGACCCGGCCCTTTTCTGCCATACCCCAATATGGGAGTTTTCTGTATCAAGTCTAAGGCAAGTAAGAGAAGGAGAAGGGGATTTGCAGCATTTGCGAAGCTTGGCGCTTAGAATCGATGAGAATGAAGAACAAGAAGAAGATGGTGTTAAAGAATTATAGCTGCTTCCATTTTCTTGATTAGCCAAAACTGGGAAGTTTGTCTTGGCATTTCTGCCACTCATTAGGATTGCCGCCTCATCATATGCTCGAGCTGCCTCCTCTGCAGTCTCAAATGTCCCAAGCCACACCCTCCTCTTCCTTTGATACAAATCATTATTTGAACCAGTTAAATGAACATATTTGAAGAAAAGTAGCTTAAAATAAATTAACTAGCTATGTTTTTTTTTTTTAATACACATGCTAATATTGTGTATGTCTGTGCTGGTTCCCTTTTTCTTTTGGTACAAGGAAAATGATATATTGAGAAATAATCATTTATGAGGGATACATGACCAATAAGCCAAGTGACACTAAATTAGAGGAAGCAAGATAATGAGATATGAACTTTGAAAATAGAAAGTGTGATAGAAGATCCATTCCCGAGTTTGAGGGATCACCTGCAAAACTACTTACATGCGGGCATATTTACATTGTATGGTGTGTGCGCATGCTTGTGTCGTAGTGTGTGTGTGTGTGTGTGTGAGAGAGAGAGAGAGAGAGAGAGAGTTGTGCACATAAAATGTTAAGAAATTTACAACAAAGGGTGGCGAATCTCTGACACCCAAGAACCCCAGTGGCGCTGCCTAACCCCTCTAAACTTCTTTGTTTGTACCATATCTTTCTTCAATCGAAGAATAAGATACAAAAAGCTAGACTTGTTATTTTTTTTTTTTAATTACACAACTATTGATGAGTTTTGTATCTTATTCTTTGATGTGTTAGTGCTGAATGCTGCTTTATAAAAACAAGAGGTACATGAGAAACAAATGAAACAGAGTAGACTGAGTTAAGTCACTCCACAATTGCAGTATGATTTGTAGCATTTAACAAGGAGAGATCTCGTTGTTGGAGACGCGAAAGGAAAAAAGGGCCCTGTTTGGTGCAGTGGTCCTAACATAATGGCTACTTTTGGGGGCTTGCCTCTTCTTTCTCCATCTTTTCTAAGTAGGTGCAGTACTCATTAGGAGCCATTTTTGTGTACATGCATGTGAATTATGTTGCCTATCATATATAAGGTTCAGAAAGTAAGATTTAAGTAGCCTCAAAGTGTAATAACAGATCATCAATGCTTGATTATTGTTTGGTATCCCATTCATGGTGGTAATTATACAGAAATTCATAGCAGTTTGGAAAGTAATCTACAGTTTGCAGAAGATTGCATGTGTAGATAATTCTTGTACAATCTGAGTAGGCCAGCACATAATCATTTGATGCTTTGTCTAGATCATTAAAGAGAGAGTTTTATCAATGTCAAATGAGGACTGTATTATTAGCTCCATAATTGTGGTATGTTAGCTTAGGTAGCTGCTAAAGTTTATGTGCCATGTTGCCTTCTTCATAGTAGTAAATATAATATTACATATATGCTAATGATATTTCAAGCTTTTAGATTTGCTTTATCAAATAACTTGCAATCTACATATGGACTTGAGGGTTTTAATCGAATCCATTCTAATTGCTTAGGATCCAATGATTAACCGTTCAACATTTAAATCCAATACAAATAAATGTATAAATAATATTTTACTTATACTGTACTCATTTTGTTCCTATATTTTGACTCCTATTTGCTTTAGGAATGTCCCAAAACAAGACTTAATTTTCTAAATTGGAAGTATTTTTGTTAAGATTACCCTCTACCAAAATTACCCTTGCCTTCTATAATCAGCCGACTTAACTCAATTAGGAATGGATTTTATCCCATAGGTATGTGGGTTAAAGGGTTGAGTCGGTTGACTAGGGGTGGCCACATTTGGGGGTTTTAAGTGAAATTTATATTTTTGGCCTTAGAAAAATAGTTATATTGAAACTTTTTGTCTTATTTTTGAAATAAAAAAGTATTGATTGAATGTTCACGTTTTAATTTTTCTGACATATTTTATAAATAGATAAGATGACATATCTATTTATTTATTTTGACATGGTTAGTCGTAAATATTTTTTTTTATTGGTTTTTAATTTCTTTGTTTTAATAGAAGCAAATTTTATTGGTATAATTGTTGAGACTAAATATTTCTTACGAGGTTTTGGTTAATCATTATCTATCGAGCTAATATTTGAGGTAAAATAGGTCCAAATCATATGGACTTTGTTTAATTCATGTGAATTTAATGTAGTATTAGAGCCTTAGGTTTTTATAGATTACTTCCTTCCGTGATGGACTTCTTTTTGTTCACATATTGGGCTTCATTCTTCGCCTATAGGTGAACCCTAGATGGTTAAGACTGCGATGTCATTACTCGCGTATTGGGCATTTGTCAACATGTCGCAATTCACAGGTTGGACTTTTGTATATCACATTCTAGGCTTATTTCTCCTACACGTTTAACCCGCTCACATATTAAGAGGAAGTGTTCAACTCAAGCGTCCAAAATACATTGGTATTAAGACTTTTTTTTTTTTGAAGAAACATGGGGTATTAAAACTAAGTATTTTGGGAATCTTTATCTCTTGAAGTAGCTTTTGAGGTGAGTTAGACTCGTACCATATAAACCTTGGCCCAATCCATATGATTTTTTTATAATAAATGTAACTCTATAACAAATTCTCATTAGTAGAGCGTAGTTTTCACTTGTGAAGATCATTAATTAATACTAAATAGATATTATGTGTAAGAATAAATTTTTAATACTCCTATAGCTTTGATATTTATGAAGAAGTTCCACGTAACTAAAGCAATGGTACTATGCTTTTGTTTAATTAGTATTAAACTACTCAATTTTCAATTCAAATTCGATTGATAAAATTTGGTTAGGAATTTATTTGTTGTACAAATCAAATCAAACTTGAACAAAAGTTGTAGTTAGTTTTAGAAATTTGATTTGAGTTTGAAATAATATACAACGACGTATTTGAAGCTGACTCAAATTTTTACTCAATTAATTAAAGTTCTTTTAAGTTTGATTCATTTGAATTTCAAGTTTAAATACAGTCTCTGATTTTCAAGTTTAAAAACAGTCTCAAATTTATTAAAGAAAGTCAAGCTTGATTTAAGGTTACATCCCAAACTCTCTTATGTAAAAAAGATACAAGATTAAAGGATCAAGATGATAAGATATATAATTTGGAGGTCACAAATATATAAATACTAAGGTCTATTCTTTATAGATTGCCAGAATCGTGAAAGCTTGGAAATTTCTTAGAAGATTCCAAGAAGTGTAATCAAGAATGAGCAAGGCCAGTGGGTTCTTGGCTTCAGTGTGAGTGTTGAGGTATGTTCCATAACTCGGGTCGAACTCCTTCCTCTTAGGAAAGGGCTTAAACTCGTGTGGGATAGAAGGATCCGAAACCGAAAGGTGGAGATGGATTCAAGAGTAAATTGCGCTTTGGTTGACAAGTCTTCATCCAAGTAACATTCACTTGTTAATATAACTGAGGATTTCCATATGCTAGCTAGAAATTCTCGGAACATTTGGTTGAGACATGTCAAGGGGACAACAAATTCGGTGTCCCATTTTTGTTCCTTGAGAGGACATTCGGTCGCTTGTAAGCTATGTATCAAAATTGTCAATGTAAGGTGATATTATTTTGTGTATCTGTTGTACTGATGGTGTGGTTGATTTCTAAATTTAAGGAGTAATTGGCTCCAATATACAAAAATTGAATTAAATAATTCTTCATTGTATGTTGCACCTTGTTATCTGTATAGCGGATGCACGAAATAAACTCTCAAATACCATTTGGTGAAGTAATCCAGCTAGTAAACGTAGTTTGTGTGACTTGGAAAAGGAAACCCGAGTAAGATCAATGGAGATTTTACATTGTTGATCATTTGTTCAAATAAATAAAATTGGCTTTTTTCTTCTTCTTCTAATTAATAATTGCTTCAAAGTTTTAACATATTTTGCACTCGGATTGCCTAATATCAGAGAAAGAGTAACGTTGGACTTGCTCTATCAAGCCTTTTTGAATATCAACAATTAATGCATGTAGGTTCATCGGAATTAAAGCAGCTTCAATGCTTTTTAATACTGTATTTAAGATTGTCGCAAGTCCCAACAGCTTCAATGCTTTTTAAAGAAAGATTTGTCTTTCTTTAATTAGAAGGAAAACAACTGAAATTTGCCGTTCACAATTTGGGGTAAGGTGTTTGCAACGGGTTGGCCGGAATCGTCTCTTTGATTCTTTAGATTAATTTACTTCCGTTAATATTTTTTTACAATGGGTGCTGCCCATCTTTGATTGCATAGACCATTTCGCCTGTTTGTTTATTTAATGAAATTATTCGTAAAAAAATATTATTGAACTTCACATACCTTTGCCAATCTACAGATCGAACATACAAGATATATGTCATTCTCACATCATACCAACGAGGGCACCGACTCCAAGGGATACAAACGGAGTTAGTCGTGCGTCTTTGGTTTCTTTTAGACCATCTCCAATCTATATCCCAAATTATAAGAATTGCACAAAAAATATACTCCAAGGAAGTCTTTAAAAAATAAGAATACCAAAATTTTACAAGTTTGAACTCTTATATTTGAGAGTTCAAAGTGAAATTTTAAAAATAAAAGTAGTGTATTAAAGTTGGAGTAAAGTGATGTGATTATTTAAAGTAGAATTTTAAAATATAAACAAATTGGTGGAGTGCAGAGTAAAATATAGTAAAACATAATGTATTGTTTGGTTGTCGGGAAAGTGAAGGAAATTCAATTTTTTTTTCTCTCACTTGTTGTTTGGATAGCAGGAAAGGAAGTTACTATCTTCCTTCAACTTTCCTGCAGGAAAATTTTGTGAAGAAAAAATTTCCCCACCAATTTGATGGGGAAATGCTGGGAAAATCTTGGGAAAATTTTAGAGTAAATTGTAAAACAACCCTTGTACTTTGTTTAACTATCAAAACCTCCTATTTTTAATTTTTTTTTACCAAAATCCCCTTTGTGCTTATTTATTATTAGCAAACAAATATTCTCTCAAGTCATAATAGTAATTATACCCCTACAAATTATCGCAAAAACACCCATTTCAGACGCAAACAACCCAAAGAAAATGTAATTTTTATCTTGAAACTAGAAAAGTACAAATTGCAAAAGACAATATCAAGTAAATTTTACGTAAATCCCAACCAAAGAAAAAGTTAAAGATTTTAATCATATATATAGATTAAAAATATTACCTCTTTTTCTAAACTTTCTTGACAACCAAACATCTGCAAGAAAATAGTTTTCCTGACAACCAAACATGTAGAGGAAAATGACTTTCTTTTCCTTTTCTTTTCCTTTCCTTTCTTTTTTATTTGCCTACAATTTTCCCTCACTTTTCATACAACCAAACAAGCTATAGGAGACCTAAGTTTTTACTTGTGAAAAGTTGGGTAAAATCAAATTGAAAAATATCAAGTAGTGTCGGTTTTTCTATCACGTGCAGGCACATCAATGGATTGAATCAGCATCCAATGAAGTATTAATCTTTGTTTGGTCATGGAAACTGTCGGCAACTGACTTTTCTTACTCTTTTCCTAATTCCTATATTGAATAATTGATAGTACTTAACTTTAAGGCCAAGCCCTTTTTCTGAAAAACATTCAAAATCTCTAAAATCAATCTGCAAAACTTATTATGGCCTTAAACTCAAACATAATAATCGATAATAAACCTTCTAGAATTCCACGGGCCAATTTGTTTGAGTTTTTCAGATTGATTTTAGAGATTTTGAATGTTTTTCAGATGTCCTCCCCTTAATTTTTACAACATAAATAAATATCTTTATAGAGATTGTTGAATTAAGATAAATAAGGTAAGAGATATATATTATCACAAATTAAAATTGTTATGCGAATGAAGTAATTATAAGGTGAGAGATATGTAACAATTTTATTTAGATATATGTAAAATTATATTAAATCAAAGTAGATCGTTTTTTTTTTTTTTGGTAAGAGATAAATTTTTAATATGAGGTTGCGTTATGAAAAATGACACAAAAACTTATATGATGAATCTACTGATCACGTAAAAAGACTTATTTGTTTGACATTTTAGAGAGTCCGGAAAAGTCAAACCATACCCTAGTTTTGTGGTCAAAACAATTTTAGAAGGTAGATTACTAACCCTTGATTGGTAAGTTTTTATGACATTCTAAGTTGTTAGTGAACATTTTGGGTGCCTAACCTGTCACCACCCAAATGCATGGAATGTCTGGTTGTATAAGTACCCTAATAAAGTTCAACCATTTTCTTGTATTTTCTTAAATTGTAATGGGTTCAAGATGAGCATATGCCTTGTTGATTTTTGAGAAATTCTCACTATGGAAATTTATAACTTAAGCGATAAAATGTCTTCAAATACAAGAGTTCGAAATTGTGTTATTTTCTATGAAATTGTTCAAACAAATGAAAAATGATATCTAGGAAGGGCCCACTAAAGTATACCGCTTGGTTGGAGCGAACGCCATAACAACACAAAAAATAGGAAAATTTAGATGTTACAAGCCGTGCATTATACAGGTGCATTCTCCTATTGAAACGTGTCATTATTATAAACTAGCATTGACAAAGTAAAATTTTAAAAAATAAAGTCATTACAAGAATATACTCATGAATTGCATGACTTGTAGCATCTAAATTTCCAAATAATAGTGCCCAAAATTAAATTAGTAATGTTCTAAAAAAAAAAAAAAAATTAAGTTAGTAATAAAATACATGGGAACAACACGTAAAGCAGATAGATACCTATCCGATCCGCAAAGTCATAATTTAAATGTTGAATGGCAATGGTTGCTGGGCCATACCTCAATCATTATAGCATCAATAATTCAATCTTAATTAAGAGTGGTACGTCAAAGCTGCCATCTGTCATTTTTAAATTCAAGAAGATTTTAATTTTATAAATTAATTTAAGAAGATTTTAATTATAATTAATATCCATTATTTAACCAAAGCTACAACTACTAAATCCATGTCCAGTACTTTACCTAATGATAATAAAATATATAATGAAATAAATCTTATCCCAAAGTCAAAAGAAGGATTTGCTTTTTAATTTTTATTTTTGGGAGAATCAAGGAGTTGTTTTACTAATTTTGTATTTGTAAATAATAAAAAAGCACAAAGATACAGACCTCAGAGAAAATATCCTGTCCACATTAATTAATCAGTCACTCCCTCCACCGCGTATTGTCCTCTCTTTATAAAATACTAATAAATAAATAAATTACTCACTCAGTCCACATTGTAGGATCTTTGTACCACTCTTTCTTTGTTCCACAGCAAAGAGATCTGATCACATATTCACATTCCAAGTTTTTCTAACTTCACCAAAACCCATCGAATCCTTTCTCTTCATTTTGTAAGATTTCCTTAATTATCCTTTAACTTCTCAATTATTACTTTATTTTGAGCTGTACATACCAAGTGTTGTTTCTTAAAGTTAAAAATGTGGTGTGTATAAAGTATAAACCATAAAGTGATGTGAGGATTTATATTTTCGATTATTATTATAAATTGCAGGTGATAGACAATGGCTCAGATATTGCTTCATGGCACTCTTCATGTCACGATCTATGAAGTGGATAAGCTACACCATGGAGGGGTTGGGAATTTCTTCACAAAGGTAAAGATAGTTTTTATTTCAATAATACTTTCCTTTTTTGTTGAATTTCTCTCTATGCTTGTTCAATTTTTGTGGGTTTGTTTTGTTTTGTTAGAGAGATGATTTGTTATTTTATTTTTGTGAAAGTGTATTTACTGGCCATATACTTGTGGATCTCTAGAGATGGAGTTGAATCAATGTTTTTGTGTTTTGAACCTGCTTAAATTTGAAGATATATCTTGTTTCCAGGCACATTTTTAGCATGCTTTTTGGAATTGTGTGGAACTGGTATATTATATCCATGCTTGATCTATTTTTTAATGGAATATTTTATTACTGATGTTGTAAAGCTAAAACCTTGATTAGTCAAATGATTTAATTTATGAAGTTAAATCGGAACATTTTGGAATGATTGACTGCTAGTTTAGTTGTTTTTTCAGTTAAAAATTAGTTTGGAGGGATGCGTGTCTTGGATATCTAAGAACAGCTTTTTTAATCCTTGTTTGGTGCTTTTTTACCATGCAGTGGTCTAATATTGACATTTTCTTGTTGGTGGAATGTTATTGCAGCTCAAAGAGAACATTGAGGAGACAGTTGGTTTCGGTAAAGGAACTCCCAAAATTTATGCAACTGTTGATCTAGAAAAGGCTAGAGTTGGCAGGACAAAAATGATTGAAAAAGAACCCAACAATCCTAGGTGGTTCGAGTCTTTTCACATTTACTGTGCACATTCAGCTTCAAATATAATATTCACTGTGAAAGATGATAATCCCATTGGTGCAACTTTAATCGGGAGAGCTTATGTTCCCGTTCGTGAACTCATGGAAGGGGAAGAAGTCGATAGGTGGGTCGAGATATTGGATGAAAACAAGAATCCCATCAAAGAAGGTTCTAAGATCCATGTAATGCTGCAGTTTTTTGATGTTTCTAGAGACCGTAATTGGGCTCATGGAATTAAAAGCGCCAAGTATCCTGGGGTACCATATACATTCTTTGCTCAAAGAACCGGTTGTCGGGTATCTTTGTACCAAGATGCTCATGTTCCTGACAATTTTATTCCCAAAATACCCTTATCGGGTGGAAAGTATTACGAGCCCCATAGATGTTGGGAAGATATTTTTGACGCAATCACGAATGCGAAACACTTGATTTACATTACGGGGTGGTCAGTGTATGCCGAAATCACTTTGATCAGGGATTCTCGGAGAGAGAAGCCGGGAGGTGATATTACCCTCGGTGAGCTCCTTAAGAAGAAAGCAAGTGAAGGTGTTAAGGTTCTTATGCTCATTTGGGACGATAGAACCTCTGTTGGCTTACTAAAGAAAGATGGTTTGATGGCTACCCACGACGAAGAAACGGCACAATACTTCCAAGGCACGAAGGTCGAGTGTGTTTTGTGCCCTCGTAATCCCGATGATGGAGGAAGCTTCGTTCAAGACTTACAGATTTCTACCATGTTCACTCATCATCAAAAGATCGTGGTGGTCGATAGCGATTTACCTAGCAGAGGAGGATCGGATAAGAGGAGAATTGTGAGTTTCGTGGGGGGCATTGATCTCTGTGATGGGAGATACGATACTCCTTTCCATTCCCTTTTCCGGACTTTGGACACGGCGCATCATGACGATTTCCATCAGCCTAATTACACGGGAGCCGCAATCACCAAAGGTGGACCACGTGAGCCGTGGCACGATATCCATTCCCGATTGGAAGGACCCATTGCTTGGGATGTTCTTTTCAATTTCGAGCAAAGATGGAGGAAGCAAGGTGGAAAGGATTTGCTAATCAACTTGAGGGAGCTCGAAGATGTTATCATTACACCATCTCCGGTTACGTTTCCCGATGACCACGAGACTTGGAACGTTCAACTATTCCGATCTATTGATGGTGGGGCGGCATTCGGATTTCCAGAAACACCAGAAGATGCGGCAAAAGCCGGTCTTGTTAGTGGGAAAGATAATATAATCGATCGAAGCATACAAGATGCATATATTCATGCTATTCGTCGAGCCAAGAACTTTATCTATATAGAAAATCAATATTTTCTCGGAAGTTGTTTTGGGTGGGATGGCAGTGATATTAACGTGGCCGATATTGGAGCTCTACATCTTATTCCTAAGGAACTTTCCATGAAAATTGTTAGTAAAATTGAGGCTGGGGAAAGGTTTACTGTCTATGTTGTTGTTCCTATGTGGCCTGAAGGGATTCCAGAGAGTGCTTCTGTTCAAGCTATCTTGGATTGGCAGAGGAGAACAATGGAAATGATGTATAAAGATGTTGTTGTAGCTCTTCAAGCTAAGGGAATTGAAGAGGATCCTAGAAATTATTTGACATTTTTTTGTCTTGGTAATAGAGAGGTGAAGAAGAGTGGAGAGTATGAGCCTTCTGAAAAACCCGAACCTGATTCAGATTATCTAAAAGCTCAGGAGGCTCGACGTTTTATGATCTATGTTCATGCCAAGATGATGATAGGTAAGTATTAATTACCTGAATTTTGAGAGCTTTAAATTGATTTTTTCACAGTTTATTTATCAATATCAAGCATATTTGGTTAACAAAAACGGGTACGCACGAAACCAACCTGTTTAATTCAACCCATTTTGACCTGGCTCATTTTTTGGCCAATGAGAAGTGATCCATTTTAAACCGAGTAAAATGCAAAAATACCCCCTATGTTGTTTAATAAGCAGAAACCTCCCCGTGTTATTTTTATTAACAAAATCCGCCCATGTGCTGTTTTTTTTTTTTTTTTTTTTTTTTGAGATGGTGAACTATATTGAATCGAAACTATTACAATGATATCAAAATAAACTAATTACTAGTATTAAACTAGAGAAAGGCTAGTATGAAACTAGAGAAAATACCCATATTCGTGGGAGTTGAACCCATGACCTCCTGGTCAAGGAGCCTCATCCTTAACCACTTAGCTAAGGCCTCATCGGCGCCCATGTGCTGTTTTTTATTAGCAAAAAACCCGCTCTTAAATATTTTGTAGGAAAAATGACAATTATACCCCCATACAAAATGTGAAAACACCCCTCACTTAAAAAATTGGCAATATCCTCCATACAATTTTATGAATTAGTCTCTAATGAGTTTTCTTGCTAATAAAAAAAACTTGGGGGGGTTGCTAATAAAAATAGCACAGGGAGGGTTTTGCCAATTAGGCAAAGTACATGGGGGATTTTTGCATTTAGCTCAAATACATATCAAAATCAAGCATATTTGGTAAAAGAAAATGGGTAGGCGCCAACCATTTTATCCACCCAATTATGACTCTTTGACGAGACTTTCTTTTTTTGGTGTGTTGCAGTTGACGATGAATACATAATAATTGGATCTGCCAACATAAACCAACGATCGATGGATGGTGCAAGAGACTCGGAGATTGCGATGGGGGCCTACCAACCCTATCATTTGGCCATCCGACAACCGGCAAGGGGCCAGGTCCATGGTTTCCGGATGGCATTGTGGTATGAACACCTTGGCATGCTCGATGACTCTTTCCTCCACCCTGAAAGCCAAGAATGTGCTCACAAAGTAAACAGTGTAGCTGACAAGTACTGGGATCTCTATGCTAGTGAAGAGCTCGAAAGGGACCTGCCGGGTCATTTGCTACGTTACCCAATTGCTATCGCCAGTGAAGGAGTGGTTACGGAACTTCCAGGAAACGAGTTCTTCCCTGACACCAAAGCTCGTGTTCTTGGCGCTAAATCTGACTACCTCCCACCTATTCTTACAACCTAATAAGGTGGAAGATTTGATTTGCTTGAGAAATAATAAACTTGTATTTGGAGCTGTTAATGGGAGTTGATGTTGCTTGTTTTAAAACAAATTTACGACTGACTCAGATGTTGTATGGTGTGTTTAATAGCCTTGTTAAGTAGTTTATGTTGCGCTGACATATATGATGACTGTTGATTTGTTTCGAGTATTTTTGGGATTGAACAGCTAGATATCACATCTTTTTGGTCAGTTTCAATCATGACATATAGTTTCAGTTTTGATTATTGTGAAACATATTGGGCTTATTCAAGTATAAGTTGTGAAACAAAACTAGACAAAATAGAGAATACTAAAACGCTGAGAAAATATTATGAGCATGACAAGTAACGTAGGCAAAGAATATTAGTACAATATAAATATAAAAATCAGGAGCCAAAAAATTAACAACCTCAAAACCAAAGCCTGCGATCAAGAACAGCACGTGCTCGATTTTTTCTAGATGCATTCACCTTAGGCCATCTCCAACCAGCAAGGAGGAGGGGGAGGGAGAGGGGGATGTGAAGCCGAGTCTTCCTCCTCTAGTGTCCATTGTTTTCCATTGTTGTAATAGTTGGTGTCCTTGATTTTTGTTTAATTATTATTATTATTAAGCATGTCCCAAAAATTATTATTATTATTATTATTATGTACTCAAAAAATATTATATTATTATTTTTAATTAAGTGAGAGTGGGGGAGAGTTTGTAGGGGAACGCATGCTCATTAATTAACATTACTATATTATTTCATGTCATGACATCTTTGACTTTTCCGCCAAGTCCGCAACAAAGACTTAGGGCCTGTTTGTTTGGCGTTTCTAAAAAAAAATTAATGTTTGGGAAATGCCAAACAAACATGTTTTTTATTTTCTGAAATAAATTTTTTATATCTCAATTTTCTCAAACTACTCTCTCAAAAGCCAAACAAACAACAATTTTCTTATCTCTAAACAAAACATATATAAACTCTACTATGATTTAACATAAAATAACCTATCTCTTACACAATTTATCTCACATAATAAACAAGATTTGACATAAAGTTTACACATCTTACACCTACAACTTAACTTCTTCCAAAAAAAATATACACCTACTTTATTTCTCAAACCACTCTCTCAAAACCCAAACAAACAAAATTACGCAAATCGAGATTATTCCACAAACCTCCACTACTCTCCCAAACTGCTTTCCCAAACACCAAACAAACAGGCCCTTATTCATTACATTTGAATTTGTTTCTCATTTGTTCAATTTTTTTTTGTTTATACATTATCAATAAAATGTTAATTAAATAGTTTATTACTTATTCCGTCCCATTTTTCTTTATCATTTGGTACAAGTGACTAGTCACCTTGACTAAATTTATAAAATTTTTATAAAATAATTTAATTAATAAATTTCACTAATAAGTTCATAATATCATATCACACCATATATATTAATATTTAAAAGTTTAATACACCACAAATATGAATAATATAATATGATAAGACACTTAAAAGATGGAAAAGTTTGATAGGGTACTGTAACTAATGAAGTAAAAATAATTGTACAGAGGGAATATATACAAAATAAGATTTTCTATATATTCCCTCTGTACAAAATAAGATTTTCTATATATTCCCTATATTTTCTATATACAAAAATATTTAATCTTCAGAAAGCTAATTTTTTTAAATATTCAAAAACTTAAATTAAAAGGGGGATTTCATGCATGTTTTCCATAATGCAGGAGTTGTTACGTGAACTTTTTAAATAGTAGATTAAAAAAAAAAGTTTGGTCTCACTAAGCGTGAGTGTTGTACACACCCGTAAAAAAATCAATGAAATTAGACGAAAGGGGAATTTCTTGCATAGTTTATGAAACACAAAAGGGGATTTCAATTCTATGATTTTTTTATTGAAATATGTATCATTTAATGCACTTTTTCAAATATTTAAACCGGCCTTTAAAATATCATGTAATTGCACTCGATACGATACGATTCCGATACGGTATAGTACATTATTGACACATGAGTTGCATATCGTGACCCTCAAATATGAATAAATGTTAATCACTACAAGGAACAAACTTCGCATGCGAGGCCTGTGAAGACGATTATCCTATCTAATGAAAAGAAAAAATTAAGTACTTGTCAAGTTATAAATAGGAAAGAGAAGACGGGACGTCTACCATGCGGCTGCATGTAACAGGACTCACATGCGGTCCGCCCCTGTAAAAGCGCCATGTGGCGTTGGTAACTTGGATCCGGTTTTGCCCACAAAATCCGATTTTATAAATCTCTAAAATGCCCTTTTCTATTTTCTTAAAGGAAAATTGAAATTAAAATCTAAACATAAAAATGTCTTTTATAACCTTTTTAATTATTATGTTAAAATTAAAACCATTAACACTAAATTGCAAAAGACAATTGCACTTTTTATATCAAACTTTTGTCACATTTATACATTTCATACCATACCTTTAAAAATGACACATTTGATACTAAAATTGACCAACTTTTTTCACATTTAATTTGACCGTTAATTTTTTGATGGAAAATGGCACGTGTCCGTTAAGTCATAATTTTCAACTCTTAGGGGAGGGTATTTGCAATTGGTTAGGGGGGAATTTGCAATTATCTCTCACCATCTCCACCACTTCACGTAATTTTCAATTTTATGGCGACTCTGGCCACCATTAAAGCTCTCCTTGGTGGCTATAATTTCGTCTTGACCTCTTCTATAAATCTCATACACTATTTCATTGTTTTAGATCGATCACGTCACTTGTATTTCAAATTTACGAATTTCAATATTTTCGGTTTTTGCTCCGCCTCCGGCGGGGGAGGTCGACCCACCGTCTAATACCTACCACCGTTCATTCCCCTTGGTGTTGCGGTTCTTTTGCCACCAACCTAATCCATTTTCATCAAGTATTGAAGAAATCCCCAATTTTTAAAGTTTAGGTTACTATTCATCATCTTCCCCATTACAATTTTTTTTTTTTTTGGTATTATATAGATTGTTTATTATGTCCAGTTAGTTGATTTAGACATTGCACCCGAACAATTACTGAAGAAAAATCTCATCAAATTGGTTTTGTAGTGATAAAAATAATCATCAATCCACATAAACCTTAAAATTACAAAAAAATATTTAAGATATTCGAACTTAATCGTTCGAATAGAAACAAATAACAAAAGGAGGATTACAGTTTATATACATCGAAATTATTGATTTGAGATATTGATTTTTTAGAAAACCAAGTATTTGAAAATTTTGTTTTTTCCGCAAGAAACTTGTGAAACGAAGCTGGAGAGGTTTTATTTAAGGTTCAAAAATGATGGTGAGGTTATAACTTATTTAAAACCATAATCACTCCAATTAAATTGAACATTAGGGTAAAAATCTCAATTGATTTAGATAATATAGTTTGATATTCAAAGTTGTTGATCAAATTTGTTGATATTGATTTTCAATCTCTCCGCATTAAATATGAAAATGGTGTAAAATTAAAAAAAAAAATTATGGATGATGTAAAAATGGTGAAGAAGTTTTTGGATGAAGATGAAGACTTAAAAGTGAAGGGAGGTTTTGATGATTTCCAAAAGTCATCAGCTAAGTATGGAAGCTTAGTTCAAACCTTAGAAAATATTTGACCAAGGAAGAATTTACTTCAGACGAGTCAAATATGGTCCAGAAGACTACTGATCTGTTGCTGAAAAAAGGAATCAGACTGGTGGATTTTCAGCCGACTCAAATCAGATGAGTTCAGTTTGGGATCAGTCGAGTGTACATCAGACGAGTGATTTCGATCAGCAGAGTGGAAGTGGATCAGAAGTTATTGCAACGGTAATAAATGCATTTGGAGTAATAAATGCTGAAGAGGAAAGGTATTTATGACAAATGATTGAAGAGAAACCTCGTATCAGCTTGGTGCATATAATGCGGACTGACAGAAAGTACAATGATCAGTCGCAGGTAGCCGTTTCAGAGACAAGGACCAGTACTCGAGGATTTGGACACCTGTCGATCTCTCAACAGGCAGATTTTCAAATCTCAAGTATAAATAGTTCAGTTCAAGGGTTGAAGAAGAAGAGACAACACAACTGAGATTAAATCCGAAGCAGAATTCTTCTAAGTCTCAACCTCAAGAACAGAACACTTATCAGCCGAGTCATTTGTTGACGAAGCACAATAGAAAGAAAAACAAATATACATACAAATCTGAGTGATTTTGTGAGAAAAGTGTTGTGAGAAGTAAATATCCATCTAAGTGAGTGATATTACTTCAGAGAGTAGGAGTTTCTTTGTGATTTCCTATTGCGCACTTGTGGCCATTTCATTTGTTGTTTGGCGCAAGCATTGTATATTGTAAACTGTGTGTTTATAGTATAACCCAAGATCTAAGTGACTTGGTAGAGTGGAGGACTAAAGGATTTCTATCCATATAATCACTATAAAAATCCTTTGTGTTTATACTTGCATTATTTCTTGCATATTTTCAAAGAGCATATTTAAACACGTAAAAGTTAACTGTTGAAAAGTTTTAAAAGGAGTTTGCAAAACTGGGGATAAAACTATTTCTATAAATCCGCTGCAAGTTAGTAAATTTGAAACTCTGATTTTGATAAAATCAGCTAAGTAAAATCAGAAGAGTGGTCAACTCCGCTGTTCAAAGCTTCGTGCGAGTATAATTAATTAGGGTTGAAAGATTATGGAAAAGAAGGAAATAATTAATTAGGGTTGAAAGATTATAAAAGAGAAGGAAATAACTAATTAATTAGGTTTTAAGTAGGCGTATAACAGTCTTTTATCAATTGCCCACGATTTAATGTTTTAACTAAATGAGCATTAAATATAAAGGGGCTAAAAATGTCTTTTTATATGTTATTCGGTTTTTTAGTTTTTTTTTAAAGAGATTAAGTATATTGATCTGAGCCGTTGGAGGTAATCCGACGGTGGATGGGACAGACCGCATGTGTGGCCGTAACATGAGGGGTCTCACCCTAGAATAAGCGAAGAGAAGATATAGCTGCCAACTTAAACTAAGGAGTAATATAAGATAGAGAATTATATAGTTGGGTCTTTCTAAAATAAGATTTTATGGAACATAGGTGTACATGAGATGCCTCATCTCAACCACCAAAAAAAATCAACAATAAATCTGAACCACAATTTTTGGTCAAAATGTCCAATGATGACGTGGCACCGGACATTTAGAAAAAATAAACATATATTAAATTACATGGTAACCCTTTAATTAATATGTATAAAATTTCTCCCTTATCTCTAATTAATTTCATCTATTTCCCAAAAAATAATCTCTCAAGTAATCAAAATTTTATACCAAAAAAATCTATTATGTAATTGATTTTTTATACGAATTGACAATTAAGACCACCAGTATAAGATCATTTGAAATATTTTTAGGGAAAAATGCACTTTACACCCCCTCTCAAAGTTACATATTTTGAATTTTACCACCCAAAAGTATAAAATAAGCACGTATAAAATCAGTTGCACTTTTTCCCTCAAATGATTTTAAGCCAATTCCGATCACCAAAAAACATAGATATGCGTCTCACTTGTGTATTTTATGGGTAAATTAGTTCCAACATCGATTTTTTGCCCAAATATTTCACCGACGCACATTTTTTCCTCTCTCTTTACAAATAATTTTTTTCCCACTTAACTTCAGATTTTTAGTTCACAAGACATGAGTCAAGTATTTGGACAAGTAAGAATTGATGTGACTAATTTACCCTTTGAAATTCGTGTGAGGGGCACATGTACATTTTTCGTCAAACAAAAATTGCATAAAATCATGTGAGGGGGTAAAGTACAATTAAATTTATTTTTCAAGGGGTAAAGTGTTTATTTTGTACATATGGGTGGTAAAATGCCAAAACATGTAACTGGGGTGGATAAGATTTTTGTCAACTTTTTGATATGGGATTCATAAATCATATGGAGAATTTTGTCAATTTTTTCAAAAAAAAAAAAAAGAATGGGGAGGAGCGGGTATATTCCCAATTTTTAAAGTTACCAGATGTTATTGGTAATCTTTTAGGTAATAGGGATGTTTTTGCATTGTTTAGTGGGGTAAAATTGTCATTTCGACTTGAGAGGGGTTTTCTTTGTTAATAAAAAAATTACAAGGTTTTTTTGTAAAAATAACATAGGGTTTTTTTTTAATACTTAGACAAAATAGAAGGGTTGTTTTGAATTCACTCATTAAAAAGGATAAATTTGTCTTCAAGAAAATAAATTATTTAAAGTTCGGTTTGGGCATTTTCCCGAACCGTACTCAGCCCTACATGGCACCACCATATTTGATTTAATTCAAGAAGAGTACATGGCACCAACATATTTGATTTAATTCTAGAGTATAAAGTCATTTAAGAAACATAGTATTAGTATTAGATGTTAATATGCAATTACATGATCTAGTACCAACATATTTGATATTAATATGAAATTACTTGATATGGTACAATACTTTGAACGAGGAAAAAAACCTGAAAAACCTCCCTAGTATGTAACCTAGTTGTAGTATAACTGTAATACATGGGCTAATAGTTAGAGTCCTACTAGAGCTAAGAATAAAACTCTTAGATATATATAGAGATATTGTCCCTAAACTAATTCATACTTTACAATTTCATCTTCCCAATTGAAGAGAAAGCTAAAGAATTGGTGAATAAAGCTTAGAAGACCACAACCCCATAATCCACAACTATTGTGTCAATGGACTCAGGTACGTATCTCTTTAGTATAAATGTATTTTACTTTAATCATCTGTCGATAGATCCTGAGATATGTATGATTTCATGTTGTTTATGTTATTGCTTATAATTATGTAGTATATGTTTTCATACTGTCTATGTTAATTTCATCAAATACACAAGTATAAAATTCCTTCCTAAATTGGAGTGTATGTGCAGGTGTCTATACTATGTTGACATCATCTGAAGGTGTAGTAGTCTTGGCCACAGCTATGGCTGTTTCGGCAGGAACCGCTATCCTTTTTGATCTATTCTCCCCAATACCCGCGGGCCGGAATAACCAACATAAAAAGCAACTTCTAAAGTCGTGTTTATCATCTTCAGGTACGTATAAACTTAATTCATAAAGAATTAGAAAACAACTCGTTCTTTTTTTTTTCTTCTTCTTCTTTTAATTATGAGAATTTTATTTATCTTTCATTATATTATATGTGTTTGCAGGGAGTAATAAAAGGGAGAAAGGACAAAGGAAGAACAAGAAAGTTCATTTTGCAGATGAGGTGAAGGATTCAAGAGGGAATGTTGGATTATACGGAAAAGAACACAAAATTAATTTTTGTGGGATTAAATTCCTTCAAATAGGTTGGCTTTGTACAATGGGATTCTCAAGGATCGTGTGCTCTTATTAATTAATTGTTTCCGAATTTCAGCAGGCCATCAAAATTCAAGATATGTTGTGCTGTATTTTCTTTTGCTGGAAATTAAACATTGTAAAGCTAAAGAATTGAGAGTGTAATTAAAATGCAAGAAGAAAGAAGTTATCATATATGTTGCAATTGGAAACTAATAGATGATTTATTCAAAATTTTGTGTTTCGTAATAAATCATAGATTATTTATTCATAAACTGAAATTATTTATTAATTATTTTTACAAATAAATATTATTTTTTGGATTATTTTTAATTAAAAAATATACTTTTATTTATATTTTGTGTGTACAATATTATAATATCATTTACAAATTTTTATATTTAAGAAATAGAAAAATATTAAAATATAATAGTGTGGTAAACTATAGAAGACATGGTTGGAGCAAGCTATAGAAAATGGTGTTTAAAAGGACAAATTATTTAGTGCAACCGCTGCACCACATCATCAAGTACACGTGGTGCAGCCAACCAATACATTTGGGATATGTGGAGTGATAATCCACATCATCCATGTTCTAGCAATGTGAACATAATTTTATGAAATCCTATTTTTTGGGAACATGGCCAGAACATGCGGTGATGTGGATTATCACTCCAAATGTCCCAAGTGTATTGGTGGGTTGCACCACGTGTACTTAATGAAGTGGTGCAGTGATTGTGCTAAATAATTTCTCGTTTAAAAGGGTGTATGCTCTAAATTTTGGATTTAGCACACCAATTTTACAAGAGAGTTTGGAGATGCTCTAATCTAGCATCATTTTAATTAAAAAAGTTCTTACCTTTTCATATTTGATCTCCAAAACACAATTTTACCATCTCTAAAACATTACTAATCCATTGAAAAATACTTTTGTCCACATTCATCAAAATTGAAATATGTTTCATTAAGTAAATAATATTAAATCAAGTTCAAATAATTTATTTAATAATAAACTAAATTCTGGATAATTTAAATAAAAATTGTTCAAACCTTAATTAATTCAAATAACTTATTATGTATAAGATTAATTGTATTTAATACTTATAATTTCCTAACTGTTAATTCAATATAATTTCTATGATGGATCTAAACATAGATTTTAAATTTAAATATAGTTAAAATATAAAATTTAATTCAAAATTAAATATGAAATTGTTCTTTTGAAAATAATTATATTAGACATTCATGTTTCTATAATCAATTTTATCATTTATTATTAATTTATAAGAAAGTATTTGTCAAGTACCTTACATAAAACAAGAAAAAGAATATTAATATCAACAATATATTTTCTTGACACGTCATGTTTTTATAATTTATTAATTTTGGTTTATTTAGGTGCCACCATACATAATTGATAATATAGCCCATGTTTTTCTTTAGGCAACAGTTATTTTCAGAGAAGAAGAAGAAGCGCAATAAGACTAATTAAGTGAGATAAACAATCGATTTCAGGAGGGTACAAGCTAGACGGGGAGAGAATCGGTAATGCTTCTCTTCCTCGGGTAAGTTTAATCTTGATTATTAAAAATAGTATCAAGAATAATTCTTAAGCTTTTTAAATAAAATTTCAGGGCTTCCTGAAACAATCAGACCTTTCTGTTATCGATGTTTATGGTAGGGGCCTTTGTACGATTCGGATCGGTTGCAGCTTGGATTTTTCATATTATTGCTTGCATGGGGTATGTATATGCATTTAATTACAGTTCTTTATTCTGGATTTGCTACATTTTTGCAGTTTTTGTTGAGGGATCTTGATTTGGCTTCTTAATTTGGTATTAATCTGTTTTATGATTTGAAAAAGAGCTAAATGCAAACATACCCTGTGTGCTTTGTCTAATTGGCAAAACCCTGTATTCTTTTTTGTTATCAAAACAACCCTTTTGAAATATTTTCATAAATCAGCATGGAGGTTATTGCCAATTTTTTAAGTGAATAGGGGGTTATTTTCAATTTTGAATGGTAACAAGGGGTTATTGTCAATTTTTAGATGAATAAGGTTGTTTTCACTTTATTGGTGGGGTATAATTGTCATTTTTTCAGCAAGATATGAAGAGGGATTTTTGCTAATAAAAAATAGCACAGGTTTTTTTTGGTTAATAAACATAGCACAGGGTTTTTCTTGCTAATTAGGCAAAGCATAAGGGTATTTTTGCATTTCAGTCATTTGAAAATTTCTGCATTTTATTGCTCTTGTTATTAGTTTTATTTTCTTCATGGGGAGGAAGCTTATGAAAATTGTATCATCAATATAAAAGATTTTGAGAGTCGCAGAAAACATTATGGAAAAAATGTTACAAACTATGATGTATAAATTACCCACATCAATAAACTCACATCGCGTAGAGTTCTACGGACACCAAACACGTCTCTAGAGCATTTCCACCAACAAGTTTTCCGAGCCATTTTTTTCTGAAAAGCTTTGCAAATAACTTTTCAACTTCAGCATGATAATTAATTAGTTCTTTGTTAGTTGGCTAAGAGCTACTTATCGAAATACTTTCATTCTAATATTACTAATATACTAGGATTGCAGATTTATAAACTAATCTTGTGATGTATAGTTCGGGTTTAGTCTGGTGGAAAGGCGATTATATTTTAAGTTCTGCTTCTGTTATATGATTTGAGCAATGAAGGCTGTTTCAGGTTTATTTACGGAGATATACTTTGCATCAGTTTCCAGAATTTTTGAATTAAACTTTTATTGTAACTTGAAACAGAGCAGTGGTTGTCTTGTCTTGGATGCAATAATAAATTAACACTTGTGATCGAAATGGACAATAGTAATAAGCTGAGGATTCATATGTGTGATGCTCCTCATGGTTCAATCAAACCAACTAAATTTGTAAATAATGGTTAGTATTTCATTTTCTTTCTCGTCTTTTCTACTAGATAGAAACAATATGAAGTATATAATATCTTCATATCAGAATTTCATCACTTGATGTACAAATTAATTGTTGCAACTCTTCCATGTGATTTTTCTCTAGGTCTTCTTCTCTGGAACAATGGTAGAAAAAAATGGATGCGGAATAAGAAGCCTCGGAGTCTGGCGAAACAGCTGCGTGAGCCAAAAATAAGGTGAGAGATCATTAACTTTATCATGTAATTAGAAAACAAATTCATCTGATTAAAATAAAATAAAAAAGTTAGTTCATTAAATGTGGATGGTTGTTCCCTTTATCAGAAGATTGTATGTGGGCATGGCTAAAAAGATTTGGCTTTGCAGTTGGAATAATAATAATAATAATACGACTTGTGATAGATTGCTTAGCAGCAAGAAGCCATTCCGCAAGCCTATTCCACTTAGTGTAAGTTATGTATATGTTCAGTTATGCATGATCAATTATCTTACTCTTCATAACTAGTTACATGTAAATTGGGTGCAGGAAATGGTAGTGTTTTTGGTTGATATTTGGGAGCAAGAAGGAATGTATTGATGATGATGTACAGAGAAAGCAGGTTTTTTTTTTTTTTTGGAACTTCTAGGATTGATGTTAATATTGTTGCCGCCATTTTGGTTTGTGTACATTTGAACATACTTTTGCTACTGGAGTTTCGAGTATTTTTTCAAAAATAATAGCTATTTCTCAATAAAATCTTTTGTGTTAGGATTAAATATTGCGTTGCATTCGTGTAGATGTCTCGAAATAATTTAAATTAATTTTAAAATCTAAATATTTTTGAAAAACCAAAAAAGAAAAAGAGAGTATGCTCATGAATCAAATTTTTCATCTTTTTTCGTTTTTGAATCAAGCGAAACGAAAATAAGATATAATTTCGAAACTATTTGTTTGTTGAGACTCTTATTTTTCTTAATTCAGTAGTTTCTTTTACAATTTTTTCCTAGTTTTTTCGAAATATTTCGGAAAAATTTTCAATATTTGTCTGACCGAAACATATACTCGAAACTATGAGATATGAGAATGCTAGACAATTACGTGGCACTAAATTCATCAACCCTCTGGAACACTCTGCCACATTCTTCGAAATAGAGATAGGAATATTACAACGTAAAATTGAGAAGAGAAGAGAAAAGAAAGGAATAAACTAGAAACTTGTGATGCTTAGCCGATTAGATCATAATACCTCCTAGAACCTTTCAGATTACATTACACTACCTAACCTTCACTCTGTGTACTATTACATTACTCCTACTTTAAATTTGTGACTTTTCCATCTCCCTTTCACCAATAACAATCTCAGCCTGTTTCTTTTCTCTGTGTTCAAAACAAAAAACAAAAATGGCTTTAGCCCGTTTGGCTCTAAAGAATTTGCAACAGCAGAGGGTACTAGTTGTTCCTCCTCCATCCTCTTTCTTCGCCTGCCAAAAACAGAGGTGGGGCTCTCAACTTCTCCGGCGACTCTCCTCCGCAGCTGAGGATTCCTCCGGAGAGGTAGCAATAACTCATGAAGGCAGCAAGAAACCAAAGCAAATTTCACCGAGAAGAAAAAACAGGGGAAGCCTTTGGAGGAGAAGAAACAACCGCGACTCTTCCATCCCCGCCCTTTGGGGTACTTAAAGAAAATACTATATATTATATATTCAATTTCCCAATTTTTGAGCTAAATGCAAAAACATCCCTTGTATTTTGTCTAATTATCAAAAATTCCCTGTTATTATTCTAATAGCAAAAACCTCCCTGTTTTCTGGATAGTTATACAAAGTATAAGGGGGGTGTTTTTGCATTTCACTGTAACTCTTTCTGTAATTAGTTATACTGCATACTAATGATGTTAATTTATCTGCAGAGTTCTTTCCTTCAGGGCTGGGAAACGCTCTTATTCAAGCGACAGAGAACATCAACAAGCTAATGGAAAATCTGTCGCCTTCCCATTTAATGGGCAGGGCAAAAGAGCAAGACGACTGCTATAAACTGCGGTACCATGTGCCTGGACTAAGCAAAGAGGATGTTAAGATAACAGTGGAAGATGGCGTTTTGAATATTAAAGGGGAACATAAAGAAGAGGAGGAAGAAGAAGGGTCTGATGATGAGTTCTGGTCTTCTAAAAGCTATTATGGATATTACAATACGAGTGTTTTGCTACCTGATGATGCCAAAACTGATGAAATTAAAGCTGAAGTGAAGGATGGTGTGCTGAATATTGTTGTGCCCAAGAGTGAGAAGGTGAAGAAGGATGTTAAGGAAATTCAAGTGCAGTGATTTTGGGTTCCTTTTTTTTGTTTTTGTTTTTGTTTTTTTTTTTGGGTTATGTTGGTTAATAAGGCATTCATGGGAAGTTTTATCTTTACATAGGTTTACATGGAATATGTGTGTGTGCAAATGTGTGTTAATGTGTGCAATGTATGGTTGTACAAGCTATGAGGCCAACAGGTTAATGTGTGATTTTTTTTCACATCTTCCAACATTGTGATTTTTAAAGAAAATGAAAATGTGATTAAAAAGGGTTTATCCAAGGACACAAGAGGTCGACAAACATAAGAAGTAACATGACAAATATAGATAATAATCAGTTTCCTCCATTCACTTGAAGTACTAAATGCTATTTCCACAAGTACTACTGTTCATATTGAAATAAATTAATTTAAAATTTAAAAAATGACCCCGCATGCACACTGTAATTTTATCTATCTTATCTGTTGAAGAAGTACGAATCGAGACAAAGAGATAGTATGTAGAATTACCATTGGATTCTCTGCCCCTGTACGTACGTATTCTGTAATTTTTACAGTGGTAACTGAAGTAGGTAGGTGAATTTTTGCTTCAGTTGCTCTTTCAGCTACAGCAATATTATACTATGATGAACCTAGCTAGCTCTTTCCCAATTTACAAAATATCGTCGAGTTTTCAAGTATTTGACTAACACGGAAAATATTTTCTTAATTGAAATAGGCTGTAATGCAAGTTATATAGGGTCTATTTGGATGGGTTTTGGCTCGGTTTCGTGGGTCTCGATTTAAAAAAATGGTTTGGGTAGTTTCGATGAAACATTTGAGACCTTATTTGGATGGGTTTTGGTTATTGGGTATTGTGGTTTGAATAAGTTGAAATCCCACTTGAATTGAGTTTGGATGTTGGGGTTTAGAGAAAAAAGTAGGTGGTAGGTGTCAAATCAATGTCTTTTTTAGTGAGATTTGGGGGAAAAAAATAGGTAATAGGTGTCAAATCAATATTTTAGAGGTTTGAAGAGTTTGAGTGTGAGTTTTTGAATAAGTTTTTTATGGTTTTATGAGTTTGACGAAACCTCATTTGAAAGGGTTTTGGTTCGGTCTCGTGAAACCCGCGAGATCGGGCCAAAACTCAATCAAATACACCCATATATTCTGAGTATTTCCCAGTAAGTCGTTTTAATTTCCAAGCCCATAATCAAGACAATATTTGAAATCTTGGACCAAGAGAGCAAAAAATCTTATATACCACTTTGATCCACCTTACAAATTAAATTATTAACAATTTATACGTGTGACAAAAGAATATGACATAAAAAATAATAAAAAAATTTCCTTAATTTCGACCTTGGATTATATAATTTGGTCTCATGAGTATACATGATAGGATGTCACATATTACTCCTTTGGTTCTTATATACAAAAATAATTCAATAGAGTATTATTTTGAACTCTAGTGTACGTTTGTGTGTTAGAAGATTCTCAAATGGTCACTTCAACTTTTCATCATCAATACCACAGCAAAGCAAAAAGAAAAAGAGTCGACATGAAATGAAACACTATTATAGAACATTTTTTCAATGATATCATTTAATTGGTGAACAAGACTTAGACCTATAAATATTATATACATCACAACACTGTAAATGTAAATTGTCCTTTCTCTTCTTCTGGAAACAATAGTTAGTAGTACTATTTCACTTAATTTTGTCGTCTCCAAACATAAACATATTATATATATAATTATTATCATCTTCACAATTTCCTCTGTTTTTCCAAACACTACCTTCTATCCTTCACAAATCCTTACACAATTAATTCCTTTCATCAGTTTCTTCTATATATATACTGATGATCATGGCTCTATCAAGAAATTACCACAAATACTTATCTTTAACTATTGTAGTCACGGCTATCATCTTCTCTTCTCTCACTTTGCTGCATCCTGCAGATTCAGGTAATTAATTAAGAGAAATTAGAACAATTTTGACTTTACACATCACTTAATTGTAAACATTAATAACGTACTGCATGCATGATATTTTTATCATCTGGATTTCCTTAATTATATTATTTGCATTTAATTAATATGTGTATATATATAAGGTGGGATTGAGGCATCATCATTATCATCAAGCAGAGATAATAATGAGGAGGTGAGGAGTAAGATGATATTGGGATCAAGACCACCAGCTTGTGTGAACAAATGCTTGAGTTGCAGACCATGCGAGGCTACTTTAGTAATTCCACCACACCACAACATCAAAATAAAGGATAAAATTAATTCTAATTACGAAAGATCATCATCATCATCTCATATTCATAATGGTCATAGTCATAGAGGAGGAGATGGTAGCTACTATCTTCTTTCTTGGAAATGTAGGTGTGGAAATAGGCTTTATCAACCTTAATAATTCATTTTGAATTGGAATTAATGTATTATTTTCTTGGATTATTAATTAAAAGTAGAATAAGTAAAATGTAGTTGAATACTTGAATCCCATGTAGTGTAGATATAATGCCATTATTAATTGCTACTATAGATTTGACTTTACCGCTATTATATTCCTGCATACGGACATTTTCTGATTATTATCATTATTACCAGTTGAATTTGAAATATTAAATATGAAATATTGTACAAAAACACATGCACGTTACACCCCTTTTTTCTGATTTTCTTGTTTGTCGTATGCTGTATTTTTTTTTTTGGTTTATATATATATATATATATATATACATATTCTCTTTTATCTTTTCAAAAATTTGCTTTAATTTGAGCGGGGGAGGTGAGAATACATCCTCATCCTCCCTTTTCAATTGATTTGATATCACTCACTTTTTCCTTGTCTTTTTTATACAAAAGTGAGGTGGCAAGAATGGATTGTATCATAAAAATAGAACGAAACGCAGTGGTGTCTTGTCGTTTGATTTTCTCAAAAAATTCAATCAATTATGCAAATTGACTGTTCCTAGCTCATGCTCTTCTTCCTGGTGTATATGTATGTGAAAGTAATAATTGAACCCGTTTAGGAAGACCTACAGAAAATTAAGGTAGGTGTAATTTTTTTTTTTTTTTTGATAATTAGGTAGGTGTAAATTTGTCTACCTGCTTTTAATTGCTTTATCACAATTTGTTAATTGAAGAATCATTGGCAAATTGCCATGACCCGTGATTTGATTTGATTGAGGTGGTGCATGAGCATGCCTATTTTACTTTCTTGCAGTTGCAACAACAACACAATCTAATTTTACCTAAACTAGGATCTTGTCCCCTAAACAGTGGACTGCCTATAGTCCATATCATGCTGTTGTTTTTTTTCTTTTTCCTAATTTGTTATATTTTTGTGGAGTTTCTTTTGTTGAGGTACAAGTGGACAAGTAGTGATTTTTTCTATATTTGAACATATATTTTCTTCATCCCTTATTTTTAATGTTGTAAACAAGCTTAGGCCATCTTCAATCGAAGTCACTGTCCAATTGTCCAATTGCCTTGCCCTCTTGTCTTGCCCTCATACCTTTTCGATCCACCTGAAAAACTCCTCTCCAACCGAAGGGTAATTAACATCCATTAATTCAATTTCACAACTTTTCTCACTCTCACTCTCCCCACTCAAACTTATTATTATTATAATAATAATAATAATAATAATTTTTTTAATAGTTACACAATCATAAAAATTAAGGCATTCTCATGAGATGTATTCATTGAGAATACTTTCATTACTCTATCTTCCTCTTTAGCGCGTATCTCCGCCTCTTTAGCGTGTATTTCCGCCTCTTTAAGATGCATTATTTCAGAATGTCTTCTTTGGCGTCCTTCCTCTAATGTCAGTTGGAGTCTTTCAGCAGATATAATATTTTCTTCCTCTCGATCGTCGTCCCTAACACTGGTTGAAGCCTTTCCTTTTCCCTTGGCTTTTTTTGCTTTCTTCGTACCAATTGGCCTCGAATCAGCCATGGGAGTCCTCTCAGGTGTCACTGATATGTTGTCCTCCGGAATCGAAAAATTAATTTCTGGATGATAACACCCTGGTGGGGTGTTGAACCCTTCATTCTCCATCTGCGAGTGGGTATGTAGTGGATCCACCCTTGTTTGTGAGTTATTTGGCTGGATAACTCTATATACGGGCCAATCTTGACAAATCGCCCAAACGTGGGACAAATGAAACGGCCGGTTCACATTTTGTTGATAGATTTGCATTGCCAAATGATGCTATAAATATCAATAATTATTTGTCAAATATTATGAGAAATTTAATAACATTATTGAGTTTGAACTACTATTATGAAAACATTTACCTCGCCCAATAGGTTATCCCCATTAGCATATTGACGATAAGCTTCGTTCAGTGCTTGGTGCCATTTCGCTAAAAAATTGACTATTCCTTTCTTCCATCGACTGGAGCAAGCTTCAGCGGATCTTTTCTCGTAATATGATCCCTCGGAGATTAGGAATGTTTGCATTGCCTCGACAATTGCTTCCCACATTGCTATTTGTTTTTGGATTGTGCCAGATATAGGATCAGATGAGACTGCATTGAATGTTTTGGTTAAAGCTACATCTTCCGCTATGGACCAATTTGACTTGGGAGCCATTGTTTCAGAAAGAGGCGAGTGTAAAGAGAAGAGTGATTTATTATGAAGGTGTAGAAATTGATGATTTATGCAGAGGCTTGAGGTTCTCTTAAATAGAGAATTTCGGATGAGTGAAATCTGGAAATAATACATTTGTCACCGTCTCATTGGACGTGTGAATTTCTTCTGAAGATAAGCTAATCGACGATGAATGATGTAAGCGCTTACGTCATATGCTCCATCCGTCCCATTCATTTTGCTCTCTTTGCTACAGTACCCGGTCAAACTTTTCAATCTTTTAAGTGACTTATCATATTAAATTATTCATATTTGTGGTGTATTAAACCTTTTAAATATTAATATATATGGTGTCATATGATATTATCAACTTATTAGTAAAATATATTAATTAAATTAATTATTATAATTTAATTAAATTTAGTCAAGTTGACTGGTCAACTATACCAAGGGGATAAAGAAAATTGGGACGGAGGAAGTATATTTTATCAGATAAGGGTGAATATTATTATGTATTTTTGTGGATGGGGTCCATCCCAATTATGATACCATGTGGGATGTCAGTTAATTGATGCTTTGAATTGAAAAGCTTTGCAGAAGAAACGTGATGAAAGAAACTTTAGTAGTATCGATTAATACATTATTGAAGCTTGATTTTAACATTGTATTGAACTTAAAATTTTATTTGATTATTTAACGAACCGAGCTCGAGCTTGATATAATTACACGTATTTTTGTCAATTTTATGTTATTGTTACCCTATAGGCCTTCAAATAATTTAATTTGTTACACTTTAGTCCTTAGAAATCCGTTATTTAACGAAAATATTTCTGGAAATTACTAACGGGAGACAAATTGTAGATTTGAAGAGACAAAATTCGAAAACGGTATTCAAGAAAAAAATAGGCCTAAGCAGTCGTACATTTATGTTGGGCCATATTTATTTTCATTGGTAAATAGTTAACAAATTAAATAGAAGCCCATTTACAACCCCAAGCCCACCCATCCAAGGAAAGAGACACCAATTGAAAGAAACTGAAAATCTGCCAAAAAACATGATGGCGTCTTTGCACTTGACTTTTCCTCCCCGACGAGACGAGCATGAACCGCCGCCTTCTACTTTTCTCTCTATATTCTTCTAGATTCTATCTTCACCGTTCATTTCCCTTCAAAAGCAATTCTTAATTGGGCCGATTTCACGCCAACAATCAACAGTCTTTCATGAAAGATCCAGGCCAGCTCAACCTTTAGGTACCCACCTTTTTCTTCATTCTATTATTTCCCTTTTTTTTTATGTTTGGATATACTATCACTTCCGCTACATGGTATATGATCATGAATGCTGATTATTAACCGTTGAATTAATTATTTGAGAAATAAAAATGAGCTCTGGTTCCCGTATCGTATGTAGTGAAAGAAGGGGGTATCTTTGTTTGTTGTTGTTCTTCAATACTATATGTATGCTGACACACAACACAAGATACTTAGTGAAATAAGTCCCTGCTGAATCTGATTAGTCTATGCTATGACACATTCACCTTAATTATTAGTTCATGTATAATTTAAATTAGCTAGTAATGACAATGTGTCATAGATTATTCTAAGTATACCCATCCTCTTTTATTGAATTCTTGTCCGGATCGATTCAGTGTCATATGCAGTAGATCGAGAACTTAAAACCATATTAACTAAGAAGAGGCATATATAAGTTAATTATTAGAGAGTTTGTGTATGTTTGAGAGAACAACTTTACATCTTTATTCTTTCTTGTGAAACACAACTGAAATTCTTTGAATTAGAATGTGTAATGGTGTATATCGATCGATCTTGTTTCATGTTGATCAGGTCTGATAGCTAGTTTGAGTAGATTTCAGGATACTCTACAAATCTTCTTTGCTGTTCTATGAATTCTGGATGTCTCTTTTCTTCTGGTCTTGTGCATGCATATATGGGATGAAAGGAATAATAATATAATGGGACACCAAACAAGGGATCTCGGTTTAGGAAATGACGACTCTGTTTATATATATATATATATATATATATATATATATATATGCTGAAAAAAGTTAGGATATCTTATGGTTATATACTTCTTGTTAGAATTCATAGAAAAGATTATTATTATTTCATACAAACTTGACATTCAGTTTTTTTTCACCTTTATAATCATATATAATACTATGTAAAATATGTGGTAAATTTGTAAAAAAATAGTAGTAAAATATGGAATCATGAACATTGTAGATTTTTATTCATTAGGCCTTAATTCTTAGGTGGATTGAATGAAGAGAGAAAGTAATTCATTAACTTGGAAAGTGACACAATGTTTTATTCATGCTTTCTATTTGTTGTATCAAAGGCAGGTGGCATGCCTTGTGAGGAGAATGTGTATACCTTTCACGAGAAAGTAGAAGTATATATATATATATTGACATCAACGATGCACATGTTTATGTCAAGTCAAGTATATTCGGGAAAAAAGAATAGCTAGATTCCATGTAGTATTCTCAGGTAGACTTATTGGTGGAGGCATTTGAGGTACTGAAGCAATTGTCAAGAAAGGAATGTGATGTGTTGTTTCTTTTCTGCACATCGTAGCAATTATATCAATAAGTTGTATGAATGACCATTAACACACTATAGGGATACAACATAACATGACTTGTTACAAATTATGTACACCTATTATTAGTTAAACCTACCCATAATGTGTTTCATGTGAGTGAATGATGAACACAGAATTTAAATATGGTGCACATGTGTCTATTTGGTTTTCATTATATTCATAAAAAAAAATAAAAAAATTCAGTTATGTCGTGTTACATTTAGTTTAATTACTTATAACTCGAATCTGTACAATATATTACAACCACCATATGTATATATATATGTATATAGTCGAAGCAGAGGATTGATCTGAAGCTATTCTTCTATTTCTACTGAATTGTCAAAACATAGTAGAAGTAGAAGAAGAGTTGCTTTTGAATGGAGGCCGGGATGGTGGCGCCAGGGCTTTTGTCCGCCATGAAAAATTATTTGTACGGAAAGCAACGTCCCTACATCACCTGCTAATGCTGACCCTCGCATCTAGTTTACACCGTATAATTAAACTACAGATAGTGATATTCTTGTATTTTTTTTGTTTACTTATTTATTCACAAAATGCAATAAAGAGGGCACACTATTCAAGAATTGCATTTAAAAAAGAAGAAAGTAGGATCAAATGATCAATACTGTCCTCTGCTTCCTTATGTACTTACTGATTGGCTGGTTATGTTGTAGGTTGTCAACGTGTCCCATTTTGGTTGAATAGATTTGTCCCAAATTCGACTATGTTTATTTTATGTTGAATATAAATTGGATTGGACTCTATTTATTTTTTGATACTGATTTTTAACGGATTTTATCAATATAAGATCCATATTAGTGTTTCACGTGGTACATGTAACATAAACATATTTTCATTATCGGATCAGGTTTATCAAAATTTTAATTGGAAAAATATTTTAATAAATGTGGTCGGATTCAGATCGATATTCGTCACATTGACAGCTAGGATTGTCAATCAGGCCTTGTGAACCGATTTTTAAATGGCTCAAACTCAAATATCATTGGGCTTCATGGCTAGAAGCTCAAACTCAAATACCATCAGACTTCACGGATATGGACTCGAACTCGGTTCATGTATTTTTTCGAGTTTGGATTTATATCGGACTCATATCAAATTTACTCCTACTAGCAAATTTTACTTGACAATTAAAAAGTTATGCATTATTGAAATGCATATGAATAGACTAATTACAACAATGTATAAATTTCATATATACTTGTAATCCATAATATAAAATATTAAATAAAATTTACCCAAATTTGAATTGTTTCTAAATAGCAAGATTGCATAACAAATATTACACATTTTTTTTTTTTATTAAATCAGCCTCCTAGATAATATAATTATATAATGCGGAGTGTTTGGTAAACTAATGCATGTAATATATCTAACTTTTCGAAGATAATTTAATTACACTATATAGTAATGGCATTGCATTACATATGGCTGAAACATATAAAAAAACATACTGAAAAAATAAATGTATAAGAAAATATTGAACAACAACTTATAGACTTATGATTCTCTTAATACAACATATGAATGTAAGATGATCGGGAACTCTAATAGTTGCAAAAATAATAGAACCAACCTCAAAGTCAGCAATTTAATTTTTTAATGTGACACTCAAATGAACTCAAGAGCTTATAACTTATTGAAGTTCAATTTTACTAGTAGAACGTCAAATTCATCATTATAAATCAAATTTCATTTCTCCCCCACAAACTCATTTTCGAAGGAAAAGAAGCTTGTGCTCTATTGACGGATGAATTAAATTAAATTTCGACGCAACGGTGAACTTGATTGATGGTGTTTGCGGGGTAGTTGCTAGATCAGTTTTGGGAGCATGTGTGGGGTAGGTGTCGACTTGTCTTCGTACGTCTCTGGACCCTTTGATAGCGGAAGCTAATGCAACTTTATTTGCCATTGAACTAGCCATCACTAATAGTTGGATGAATATAACTTTGAAAGGAGATTCTAGTTCTATTATTGAGGGATTGGAGGGTCCTTTGAGGTGAGATCAAATGACGGAAGGAAACGTTATTGACGACATCAAGTTCAAGGCAAAGACTTTGGAGAACTTCAGTGTCCAATATATTGATAAAGACGATGGAAATAGAGTAGCTTATGGATTAGTTCGTCTTTCATTTAGGAATTCTTATGCTTATGATGTTATTCCATTTGGCTTACGAGCATGGAAGATATTATTTCCTCTTTTAAAAAAAAAAAAAAAACCTTAGAAAAAATTTCGTTCTTGCCCTCAAATTTGGCTAATTGAGCTCTATTAATAGTAGTATATAAAAACATGATTGATGCGAATGTAATAATAAAAAAAAAATTGATGCGAATGAAGGACCTTTCTGAAACTTTGTTTTACATATACGACCCGATGAAGAAATTTCAGAATTGACCCATGTTTGTCTCTGATCCTGCATTATTGGTTTACATTTAATATTAGATAAAATTTCTTCTTCTTTTCTAATCCGACATCAATGGCAGCCCACATATCTTCAACAAACAGAGTGGGCCCCTCACTGCACGCACCCAGAGGCACCTCAACTCGCCAACTAATCAATCTCCACGTGAAGTTTTTATCTGAAAATCAGATTTATTATTATTATTAATTGTATTTCTATTTATCTACTATGTACTACTGCTACAGTGTACATACTGGTATAATTCTTTGTCCATTTATGGCCTTTGATTCCAATCGTACCACCAGCATTGATACAACCCTTTAAATTCTCCTATATATAAAACCCCATCTCTCTCTCTCTCTTTCTCTGCATAAATATACATTTATTTATATAAATAATCAAATAGAATGTTACTAAGAAGCTCTTCGACACCAATCTTGAATTCATGGCTACCCAGTTCAACAAATGGATCAGGGTCAACACCCGAATTCGAAACCCTGCCCCAGTTAACAAGAGCCCGATCTGTCTGCCTTAGCACGACGTCGTTCTCCGAAGAAAGGAACACACCCACCAGAAACGTGTTTGTTTCGGACCCGGGTAAGCCCAGGAAGGGATCCAGGTTACCCGCCAAAATCGAAGAGAGTAAGGATGCTGAATTATTTCTGCTTTCGAGCTGCGGGTTGGGTGCGGCGGACAGGGAGAGTAGCGTGGTTGTGGGCTACGGCGGCGGTGGTGGTGCTGGTGGTGGAAATGGGTCGGATTGGGGTCCACCGGATGCGGGTAGTGGGCATGGGCGTGGTGAGAGTACGGACGCTTACTATGAGATGATGATTAAGGCTGATCCAGGGAATTCTCTTCTCTTATCAAATTATGCTAAATTCCTGAAAGAGGTATAAATATATCCTGCTTATTTATTTAATTAATTAATAATAATTATTGTGAAAAAGAATAATTAATTGAAATTACATTCATCAATTTGATATGTTGCAGGTTAAAGGAGACTTTGAGAAATCAGAGGAGTATTGTGGAAGGGCAATTTTGGCAAACCCAAGTGATGCCAATGTTTTATCATTCTATGCTGATCTAATATGGCACACTCAAAAAGATGCTAAAAGAGCTGAGGCTTATTTTCATCAAGCTGTTAAAATTGATCCCAATGACAGGTTACAAATTAAACAATATATAATTAATTCCTCTATTTTATTTTAATTATTTTGCCTTCGATATCATACAATCAGAATTTTGTGTTTTTAGCTTGAGTAAAAAGTTTCTTTTAGTTTATTTGCTGTCAAATTTGTTAGTGAAGTATAACTTTGCAATACAAAGAACTTAATCAGGCCAAATTGCATTTAATTAAGTATATAGGGGGGGATAAACACCAGAACTTTTTTGACTCGGGGTCAAATGCCACACATATATTTCACAGAGGCCTAAAACGTATTTTACCGGAAAAGATATTATGTGTTCTCCGGCTATTGCGAATCTATTTAAGAGTTTTCGTTAACATGGTCATGCATTAAGCTAATAGAAAAAAATCAGAGTTTTCGTTAAACTTTAGGTGGCAGATTATGAAACTGAGCAAATGTTTGTTTTCCTGCAGTTATGTGATGGCTTCATATGCTCGATTTTTGTGGGAATCTGAGGAAGACGAAGACGAGGTAAAAACCCAATTTGGAACCCAAACAAACAATTCTCCTATTTTCCTCCAAGAGGAATCTCATTGCAATTGGCCACCTCTAGCGACAGCTTCTTAATCTAATGCCTCGTTTAATAGTAACTTGCGTTAATGGTACTGATTATTTATAGGGTATAAGTGAAGTGGGGGGCAAAGAAGATAACATTTATATACAAATTTGCATCTTAGTTTTACTTTGTTCTGTTGTATAAAAACAAGATTCTGACTGTAACTTCCTATTTCAATAATAATATATAACATAGTTGCAATAAGTGCTTTACAATCTGGAGAAGACACTTATGGTTTAAGTTGTTTTGCCCTCATTTCATGTAACCAGAAATAGACATTGGAAATATGTTCAACACTGTCTCCTTCAAAGTCTTCTTGTTTATATGTTTGATGCTAACAGTACAGTAAGTATCCAAATTTAGGGGAGAAGTCTTGATTTTGCAGCAAATTAATTCTCAGCCACACTTGAATCTTTTTTGTTTATTCTAACTTGTACTTGTTTTGTTGCATCTCATTTCTTTCCATGTCCAAGAGTTTCTATGTATGTACTTGTGCATGTCTAATACTACAAAGAATAGTACTAGTGGATGATAGATTCCCACCTAAAGCCGAACAAGACATCTAGGGTGGTCGATGGAGCTTGTTTGGTTGTCGGGAAAGTTAAGGAAAAATAGTTTTTATTTTCTCAGTTGTTGTTTGGATAGCGGAAAATGAAGTTATTATTTTTCCTCAACATTCCTGCAGAAAAAGTTTATGTAAAAAAAAATTCCCACCAATTTGATGTGGAAATCCTAGGAAAATTGTAGAATAAAATGCAAAAACATCCTTGTATTTTATCAAAACCCTCCATTTGTTATATTTTTTTTTACCAAAATCCCCCTATTTGCTTATTTATTATTAGCAAAAAAAATACCCTCTCAAGCCATAATGATAATTATACACCCACAAATTGATGCGAGCACACCTTTCTTTACCTAACAAAATATCAATAATCCAATGTTAACTTTGAAAATAGACAATAAACCCCTTTTAACTTTGGCAATAATTTTCTTGTTCGCTTAAAATATCAACATAAGCTTTCCCTATAATTTATGAATGGATTTCAGACGAGTTTTCTAAAAAAGAGAACACATTAGGGAGTTTAACATCGCGATCAACAATAACGTTGATGACAATAACAATGATTTTTATGATTTATTTTAAACTATTTTAATTTATTTATTTCATTATTGTTAGTTTTTATTTGATTTCATAACTCAAATTGTACTTAATATTTTCTAGAGAATAAATTGATAATTTTCATTTCACAATCACTTTTAATATATTTTACAATTTAGAAAGCATTCATAATAAAATAAAGATATTTATCAAAAAAAAAAAAAATTTTAAACTTTCTTCACAATACTGACAACCAAATATATAGAGAAAAATTACATTCTTTTATTTTCATTTTCCTTTTCCTACAATTTGTCAAACAAGCTAAAGAAATAGAAATCAACAACATCCAGTAGCTCTTGATTCATTGTATAAAATCTGATTATTTGGATAAAAAAATCAGTTAAAAATAAACACACTGAGATTTACTGATCTGATCTAATGAAAAAACATTTAAAGATAAATAGAGTGAATACAAATTGATTTGATTCGATCAATAAAACTAGAAATCTATAAATCATTTTAATAAGATTTCAGTTAATATTTTTGTATTTCAACTCTGACTGAACAATGTGTTTTCTTATTACACTGACCATCATTTTTGTCAAATCAATATTATGCAAAAAAAAAAAAAAAGATTAATTTGACAAAATTGGGAGCATGTGCCAAATGCATGGGGCCAACTAGCCAACTTGATGGGTAAAGAATAAAGTTTGGGCCATTGAATTGAGTTGGAAACTTATTGTAGACTAAAATAGTGGTTTAGTTTTGGGGGTAATTTCTCAAATTTTGATTTTTCACTCGAAATTTGACCAAAATTACCTTACATATTTGTAGACGGGTAAAGATTATAATGTTGATTGGATTCATAATATGAAGTTGTACTGCCCAAGAAAATAAAAGATTTTATGAAGTTGTAAGAATTCGACAATAAAATACGAGGACCACCTCCTCCTGGATGGCTAGACCCATTACGTGGAACACAACTTAATCTTAGGGCTGTCAATGTGTCTGATTTTGATCGGATCTGGCTTGTTTATATTTAATTCCATTTATATCGGATTGAGTCATGTCGTATTAATTGTAGTTGGATAAATTGGTCTGATATCAGATCTTTTTCGGATTTAATAAAATTTTCATTCAAAAAATTAAATTAATATTTTTTTTCTAAAACAAACTTATTAATTTTAAAAAATTTTATTTTACCTCACATGTTCAAGCATCATATACTAAACGGAGATATTTGTCAAAAATATTACTTTTTTTTCTAAACTTTCTTAACAACTAAACATCTGTAAGAAAATAATTTTCCTAACAACCAAACATGTAGAGGAAAATAACTTTCTTTTTCTCTTCCTTTTCCTTTCCTTTCCTTTCTTTTTCATTTTTATACAATTTTCCCACACTTTCCTTACAATCAAACAAGCTAATAGAGATTTTTTAGGCCAATTAATATCTCAAAAACGCTTTTACCATTTTTGCACTTTGGATTGGGTCCATGCCAAGATATAGAATTATAGACTTATAGTGTATTGGGTTAAAATGTAACCCATTAACTTATGGTTTCAAATAAAAGTCATTCAAACTTTCCGATCTCATATTCGGCCCAATAAGTAGCCTCGCACGTGATAAGCGCCAACCGACGGCATAAAGCATCATTCCCCAATTTGGGTCGGACCCCAGACCACCTCTTAAATCTACTTCATAAACCATTTCGGGAACGTTATCCGGGTGCGCCACTTTCACACGTCAACTCTTAACTCCCCGTACACTTAAAACCTTCCCCCGCTCCTATTCTTAACACGTGGAACTCACGTACACCATCGCACGCTTCAAAATCATCCGTTTCGTAACACCTCTTCGGTAGCGCGTAACCATAAAGTCGCACAGGCAGCTTAGCTTAGATATCGCTTGAGAAAGATAATGATAAAGTACACCAGCGTATCACAGAAAATCCTCAAACCACACTGCAACTCAAAACACGTGTCCCTAGCTCTTCTCTAGAATTTTCATCAGAACGAGGCGATTAGAAACAGCTTCTCATAACGGTCATATCTACGGCTCTGACAGTGGCACGTGTCCCTCCTAAAAGTGTTTTGTATTTTTTGAGGTAGTGTTAGATTTATCTTCCTCCTTCCAAGAAATAAGGCGTCGTGGCGGTTAAGTTTTGGGGCATATTTTAGCCAGAGAGAGAAAGAGAAAGAGGTTGCTGCAAATTCTGTGAACGATTTTTTTTTAAATTTGATTGTACCTTTTGCTCGTCTGTTTGTGCGTTTTTAGAGGTTTTTGACTTTGTAGGTTGAAAAAAAATGGCGGAAGGAGATGTCGTTTCGGTGGAGCTCCCTGCACCTGCTTCTTGGAAAAAATTGGTATCTTCTTTTACTTAATTAATTTTAGTTTTAATTTTTGATGAAGGAGACAGTCTCGTTTGTGTATTTTAGTAGTTGAGATTTGGTTCATGAATAGCTTCCATGTTTTGATTAGTTTGAAGACTGCTGATGCAAACGAATTTTGTGATGAACTGAAAAATGTTTTCCCATTAAAATTTTATTTTATTGGATTTTGTTGTGATTAAGTTTCGAGGTTTGAAGAGATCTAGAACAGAGGAAAAATAATCTACTTTTAGAAATGTTTTTCCATGAAAGTTTTCTCTGTCGTTTTTAACTAGCAAAATTAATACGCTAGCTTGTCTGGTTTTTGCTAAAAATGATTTTTTGTTGCTTACCATAATGCTCTACTTTTTCCATGTTCTGTAATTCACATTTAAAATATTCTAAAACAAACAATTTTTATTGTCAATTTAGTGTTTATGTTAAATTTCCCCGAGCGCCCAAATTTTGCTAGAAGATATGCTGATTCTTTTTCTTACTTACCCCAACCTTTTTGTAGAAATACTTTCCTTAAATAATTTCCTGGGAACCAGACAAATCAAAACTAATAACAAGCAAGTAAGATCATCTTATTGTTCTAATTAGAGAGCAATTCAGGCATCAAATCTGAATCTTTGCACCTCAAGTTGGGTAGATGGAGAAAATAATTGATGGAACCAAAACTGTGACAGTGAATAGTGGTCTTTCTTTGTTTTGAAGTATTGTTATGTAGGAGGATGTTATAGCTTATTACATATTCCTGCATTTGGAGGATTTTTTTATTGATTCTCTTTCTTATTGAGTGAGTGTGTTTTCCTCTTATTTTTTCAAGTAGGAGGTTTACATATTTCTGTTGACGTTTTTTCGCCCTGGTATTGCAGTACTTGCCAAAAAAGGGAGGAGGTACCCCCAAGAAGAATGAAATTATGTTTATTGCTCCAAGTGGAGAGGAGATAAGCAACCGCAAACAGCTGGAGCAGTACCTAAAGGAAAATCCTGGAAGTCCTGCACTATCAGAGTTCGATTGGGGCACTGGTGAAACCCCAAGAAGATCAGCCAGGATCAGCGTGAAGTCCAAGGCTACTACACCTCCTTCTAAAGAGAGTGAGCCCCCAACAAAACGAGGCAGAAGATCTTCACTTGTAAAGAAAGACAAAGAGATGATGAAAGAACAACAAACTCAAGGCAAGAAAGAACCTGAAGATGATGATGATGGCAAGAAAGATGACAAAATGCCAGAAGATGCAGCAGCCAAGAAAGATGAAAATGAGCCCAAATTGGAAGAAAATGGCGCAAAAGAAAATGTCACTACTGATGTTGGGAATGAAAAAGCTAATGGTACCGAAGAAACTAAAACTGAGGAAGACACAGGTGGGAATGATGCAGCCATTGAAACTAAAACTGTGGAAGAAAATGTCGAGGACAAAGGGGCATCTAAAATGGAAGAAAAACGAGAATCTGAGGTTGATAAGCAGGATAAGCCAGATGAGGCTGAAACAAAGGAGATGATGGGCAATGGTGTGGGACCTACATCTGCTGGTGAAATGGATCTCCTCCAGGAGGAAGAAAAGAAGAATCAAGATGATGTTGTGAAAGACGAAAAGGTGAACCAAGCAGGGCCAACGATGTCACCACATCATAATCCTTCTCCGACGCCCATCAGTTGTTGAAATTAATGTGTACTATTACTTACTATCTGTTAATTTAGTGTCAGTGTAACACTCATGTGCTTATGTAATTTATCCTTTTGAATTTGTTTAGAGGACTGTAATTTGAACTATGATTAGAGTTGGGTTAGATTTGTTTCTAAATAGGAAGTTCTCTTGGATTGTCTTTGACATTTGTTGCTTTTTGTACTATCTATGAACTTACTCACATGCTGTTATGTTTAATTTGCTGCCTATTATTCTGAGTAAATAATAAGTTACCTCCCTCTGTTGCCGTTAAAAGACATTTTGTCGTCTGTGATATAAATTACCTCCCTCTGTTGCCATTAAAAGACAATTTGTTGTCTGTGATAAATTAAAGGACAAGATACAACCCTATGTTTTGTAAAGCAATACATTGTCTACCACTTGGTTTTTGTATTTCACAAGGGGTATAGTGTTTATTAGACAATATATTACAGAGTTAAAGTATTCATTAGACAATATCATAGGATTGATCATTTTATCACATTAAATGAAATCACCATCGTATTTTGAAGCGTGTGTGCAACATATCTACGAGAAGGGATATCAAATGCTCACTATTTTACATCACGGAAAAGTAAATTGTCCATTTGGCATATTAATTATATGAATGTAACTTGCCAAAAACTCTATTATTCTCCTGTTGGGCAGCTATTTACGTTAATATGAGTTATGCTTTCGAGTATATTGCCCATATTTCCCCACTATGTATTTCATTGAATTTTCTGAGATATTTACAACACTTGCATATAGATCTACAAGAAGTAAAGTATACTTCCAGACTCCAGAGTCAGTAGTCAATCTCCATAGAATTAATTACTTGATTGATTATTCCTCGTAGTTGATTTAATCCATATTTGAAACTTTCTTCCCCCTAGTCTCTAAAAAAAGAAAGAAACTTTCTTCCCCTAACTGCACGTACATACATATGTGAAAATTGGAGTAATTATTCCACGGGCTAGATTGTAAAGACCGGTGCCAAGGCTTTACCATCAAAGTCTAGCTGACAAATCAACCATTTCAAGAACCCGTTCACTATATATATACCTATGCACACTTTGCAAATCATATATCTCTACTTTTAACATATTTTTTTACATTACAAAACAAAAGAGATCTAGCAATGGATAAAGCCTCATATTTGATTGTTTTTCATGCTATTTTTGCTATACTAATGTTGTATTATACTGCATCAGCACAAAATGTGTTCGTAGTTGGAGGTGACTTAGGATGGGAAATACCCCCAAACTCTTCAGCATCATACTCGAATTGGGTCTCGGGTAGAACTTTCATGGTTGGTGACACCCTAGGTAATACCTAATCATAAATACTACTACTACTACTATATGTTTTTGGTATTGAGTTTTGGTGCTTATATTTTTTTTCAGTATTCAACTTTGTGACCAACGAACACGATGTTCTCCGGGTGACCGAAGCATCGTACAATGCATGTAGCCAAGACAACGCCATAGGGACTCCCATGTTGTCTGGACCAACAAATATAACTCTCGACTCCGTTGGCAACCACTACTACATATGCACTTTTGGGCGCCACTGCCAAGCTGGACAGAGACTTGCTATAACAGTCGCCTCAGCCACTAGTCCTGGAGGCGCCAATCAGCCAGATGCTTGTGCACCGATCTCTCCCAATGCTGGCGGTCCCTCCACTGGGATGGCGCCACCTGGTGGATCCAGTCCTGATTCTGCCTCAAGTTCTCTGACTGCAAGCTTCATGCTTATTTTGCTGTCTAGTGCAGGGATGATGGCCTTCAGTCTCTTTTGAGTTTGCTAGCTATGTCTTATTATTAATGTTTCCTACAATAAATTTTGATTTAATTTTTTTTTTCTACTGTCCTAATTTTTGTATCGGTCATATTATACTGTTTAGCCATGGATTGAGTGGATTTATATATGTAGCCTGCATATTGATTTTTGTACTGAAATTTGATCATCTATATAATATGGATCTTAATTTATTTATGACTGCTGACTTGTATGTTATGACTATTTTTACAAAAGCTACATATTTATCAGAGCACTTCCCTCACATTTTCTTTAACATAAAAAACACTATGATCAAGTGGAATGAATGAGCTCACACATGTCATTTCCTTTTTCGGTATTAGCCACATTCACGTAGTAGTATTAACTTGTGACTCCAGACACAAAACTTAAGTTCGAATTCTTATGATCTTTTGAGAGACCTCCATGAACTAACAAATATTATTAATATCCTCAAATGCATTTCTCAAATTTGATGATTCCTACTATTTATTATATTCATTACTTTTGTTGTTATCATACCTAACATAAGAACGTACAAAAATGAGTTTCTTTGACGATGATTGAAAGGGAGGCATTTATAAAAAGAAGAAAAAGAAAACGTAAGGTTCAGAATTATTGTTCTTATGAATTTTCCAATAATTTTTTTTCAAATAATTTTGAAGATTTAAAATACGAAATTTATGTTATACACAAATATGCTACCTCATTCTAAATATTTCTTAACAAAATTTTGAAATATTTTAATTTTGAAAAATACTGTACTTGTATGGTTAATAGTAGTTTAAGTAAGACCTGACCAAAATTATCATAAATTCCCAAAGCTAAATTAAGTACATGATGGATGGATAAATGGAATAATAAAATAATTACTACAAATATTTTGGTATGGGACCAATATATAACATGTTACTCTACCAAAAATGGAAATAGAGTAATAATACTAGTAAAAATAAAATGAAAAGACACAGGTCATTCAAAACAGACCAGTGAATCAATTTTTTTTACAAATATATAATCACAAGGTCACAACTTAAATAAAAATAAATAAAAAACCTATCTAGGCTAAATTGTTGAATTTTCAGTGGTAGGGTTCTCCACATCCACTCCATTCTCTCCTTCTTCATCTTCTTCTTCGTTATCGTCGCCGCCGCCATGAATGCGATCTAGCACCAGAACCAATCCCATCGCAAACGCGCAATCGAACCCCGCCTTAACAGACAGCGAGAAAACATCTTTCCCTAAAACCACATTGGTTGTGCAGTCCACCTTCCGTCGGATCTCCGCCACGCCCTCCTCGTCGGAGTTGAATACGGTGCAATTCCGGCAGGCGAATGAGCCCTCAATCTGGTAGTACTCCTCGCTCGGATTTTTGTACACCTCCACCGTCACGCTGGACCGTCCGATTATCGAAGATCTACGAACGCTGAAAATAGGCTTGTCCTGCCCCTCCTCCAATCCCTCACCGATAAACCCTTCCCACCTCTGATGCAAACTCGGCCTCTGTTTCAGATCGCTCAATCGAATGAAAAATAGACAAAAGAGATTAAAGTAATAGTACGTGTTGACCAGCTGAGTTGACTCAATTAGTGTTAAAACGATACCAAATTACAATTAATTAATTTTGATGAGAAATTGAATTAAGTATATGTACATAATATTAATATGTATACCTTGCGGCGGAGTGTGAGGATGCATCTACCGGAGGCGTCCATGAGGACGACTTCGCCGGTGTCTCCGGCATCGGGACCGTAGGAGTCGACTCGGAAAAGGAGTTGACCTTTGGAGTCATAAGCAGTGAAACCATCGCCGGGGAAGAAGAGGGATGTTTTCATCACAGTGAGATGCGTTTCTTCGGTGTACACGAATCCTTCTTCCACAATAGCTCCACTAGTACTACTCTCCATTTTGCTATTTGCTTCAAACCCAGGACTGGAGAGCATAAATTAAAAGGATAATTTATTCTTTTGCAAGGAGTTTACACCGACTGATTCGTGTGAACCGGGGAATGAATAAGTAATAATAAAGGAGGAATAAATTCTGGAGCTACTTTTTTTTTTTTTTATACCAATTCTGGAGCTATAAATTGCACGTATGTAAATATATGACTGGCGTAATTAATAATTAATACTAGTAATATTAATTATATTATCTTTATAACAATTTTATGTGAAAACTGTACACGTACTTTTAATTAATTTCTCTATATGATAAATGAAGTGGGATTGTTTAATCATTAAATTCTTCGATGGTAATTTAGTATGAAATATTATGTGGTAAATTTAAAATACTGTGAGATACTACAATAAAATATGAGCGAGAATCCCTCTATCTAATCCATCTAACAAAGTAAATAATTTAAAATAATATTATTTCCAGTTGTAAGATATATGGTTGCAATCCCTCTATCTAATCCGTCTAATAAAGTTTTCTTAATCCACGTACTAGTACATTTCCACTTTATCTAATTGATGCCATAATTTAGGGGAAAATGTAAAAGCAATTATTAAAGGCATTTGCATGGCTACATTTCTGTTCATTAGTTTATGTACTTATGTAGAAATAGAATAAAGATTAAATCAACTGAAAGCGATTGGTGCAACAATTGGTAGAAATGATAGAATAATTGGTAGGATCTTTATCTCCCGGAGTGACACATTGCTTGGGTCATGCATAATTCAGCAGATACTTAATCCTTTTCTTTAGAGAAAATCATACTTACCCCTTGATTATTTTTTTACATTATCCACCCTGTATTTAAACTAATATTGCATTTTTCCCCTTGAACTCTTCTCTTAGCATTTTTCCAGTCGAATAGTTTAAGGGAGAAAGTGCAACACAAAAGTTCAAGATAAAAGTTGCAACAAGGGTTTAAGTTCAAGGTATAAAGTGCAATTTGACTTTAAATTTAGGGGGGATGGGGAGGGGTGGAAGCCGGTTTTCTTATTGGAAGAATTATTTTGCTTCTTTAATTAATAAGTTTGCCTCTTTTTACAATTTTAACAACTTAAATCCTAATTTGAATAATGTAATGTATAACTACGAAGATGAACATAAACATGAATATGCTCTATTTTATACCTATCTCCCACTATGTAACTTGTAAATAATATATGTGTATCCATATTTATTAGTTTTATCCTAATTTTTTGTTTCTTCAATACTATATCTTATTACAGTTATACATATTTTTTTAAAATTTCATGTTTATGCATTTTGAATTATAATTTTTTGCAAAAAAATTAGTTTTGCCCCATTAACTTACATCAAAGTTACACTTTTCCCCATAAACTTACACCCTTGTTGCATTATTCACCCAAAAATTTTGTACTGCACTTTTTCCTCCGAACTATTTAACCAAAAAAAGTGCTAAGAGAAGAATTCAGAGAAAAAATTGCAACGTTAAAGTAAGTTCAAAGTGGATAATGTAAATAGTTTAAGTGTGCCACTTAACAGTAAGTTGAGAAAATACGATTTTCTCTTTTCTTTATTCCATGGTAAACATAATTTTCCAACCTACCTGATGTTGTATGAAAATGATCAAGGGTATCTCAGGGATGAACTCCTCCTATCTTGATCCTCTTCAAATCTCGTTCTGATGTCACGGGACGAACTTCGAGGAAACTATTCAGCTATTCTTCACTCTACTCCAACTTGCCTTTTCAGGTGAAATGAGGGTGATATATATAGGGTAAAATGGAGGAGGTGAGGAGTCACCTCATTAAGTGTGGGAGGTGAGAGGTCCACCATCAATTAGGGGGAGAGGAAAAGCCTTCCACTAACTTCAAAATTAAATGGGGGGTATGGTGGTCATTTTAAAATAACGTCATAAATGTAATTCTTTATTATTTTAATAATGAGGGTTTTGATAATTACTAAAATACCCTTGTAGATTTAAATATCCTCATCATAAGCCCCCCAATTCCATAAATGAATATCTTGAGATATTCAATTGTGGAATTTAAAATACTAATAACTTTTAAACAGGGGATCATCCCATAATTAAGAATGAGAATATTTATTTCAGGATTGCAGCTTGATTATAGAAAGATCCTTAGGGAGGATTATTCTCCTTGGGAATCTCACATTTCCATAATTAAAATTTGTTATAGGGTATTTATAAACTTTTCATTCATTGGCTTTAATCAAACTTCTCAAATCCTCGAAATTTGTAATCTTTCAAGAGTTCAATTCTAAGAATGTCTTCGCGAGGTATGAAATATTTTGTCATTATTTTCCCCCTTTTTGTATTGCATAAAACAGCCCTCTAAAAATTTATTTATTTATTTATTGTTTTTTTTTTTTTTTTTTTTTTTTTTTTTCGACCAGGTTCTGCCGAGGCAACCCTGCCTCGGCAGAGTTCTGCCGAGGCAGCGCTGCCTCGGTAGAGTCCTGCCGAGGAGCTGCTGCCTCGGCAGAGTTCTGCCGAGGTGCTGTTGCCTCGGCAGGATTCTGCCGAGGCCCTGCTGCCTCGGCAGAGCTCTGCCGAGGCGCTGCTGCCTCGGCAGGATTCTGCCGAGGTGTTGTTGCCTCGGCAGGATTCTGCCGAGGCCCTGCTGCCTCGGCAGAGCTCTGCCGAGGCGCTGCTGCCTCGGCAGGATTCTGCCGAGGTGTTGTTGCTTCGGCAGAGTTCTGCCGAGGTAATGCTGCCTCGGCTGAGCTCTGCCATGGCAGCCCTGCCTCGGCCGAACTCTGTCTAGGCAGCTCTGCCTCGGCCGAGCTCTGTCGAGGCAACCCCGCCTCAGCTTGATTCAGCTAAGGTTACTTTACTTCGGTCGAGTTTAACCAAGATATTTGTTTTTTAGTTGAGCCAATAATCTTTATTTAAAGTGTTAGTTGATTTTTCGGATTTTGGTTCAGGAGTTGATCTTCCTATTGAGGAAGAAATTGCTAGAGCTATTCGTGAACTACCCCCAGAGTCTTCTGATGTTTTGTTTTATGATGAATCCATTTCTGATGTGTACCCTTTTCCTTTAGGCACTAGGCCTGAGGAAGCAAGTAGCTGGGTGATGGACGAAGATGAAGGGGTTATCCAGTCTTCTAAGCGTAAAAGTCGGACAGTGAATATTGATATCGCAAATAGTGAAATGTCTTTTAGGGAGTTAGAAGTTTTAAAAAGTAGCATAAACTTATCTATTTCCCATGAATTTCTGCTTCCTCGTGAGGGTCAGAGAATTAGGTCTCCTCCTTCAGGGTATTTTACCGTTTATAAAGAGTATTTTTATTGTGGTTTCTCAATTCCCCCTGATCCTCTTTTGGTGGAAATCCTTCAAAGTTTCAATGTCTGCATTAGCCAACTTACTCCAAACTCATTTATGTATTACGAGGGTTTCCTCCAATGTTGTGCTAACCTGAAAATTTCTCCTACACTGGCTTCTTTTAGGACTCTATTTAATTTGAGAAGGGTTGCGAACCAATTATACTTTCACTTCTTTCCCCAGAAAACATGTAAATTCTTAGAAGGTTGTTCTTCAGGGAAAGGTTCTAAAGGTCCTTGGAAATCTAAGTTTTTTTATGTGAGAAACGATGGGTGGGATTTCTTGACCGAGTGGAGTGATAGCTGGAGTGATAATTTTTTTTCTGATGATCCTTCAATGGATGTAGATGATATTTATGAGAGGTTTGAGTATGCTGGCCTTTTTAGAAATAATTTTAATGTGGCTCATATTTTTTCTAAGGGTATAATTATCTTTCTTCCTCTCAGAATTTTAATTTTGTTCATTTTGTTATTTTACTGATTTGTTTTTCTCTTTTGATGTAGGCAAAGGTTTATCCCTCAGTGAGCTTCGTGCTGCGAAAAAAGCTCAATCCAGTCGTTCTGAAGCTCAATCCACTCGTTCTGATTCTCATCGTCCTCCTCCTCCCCCCAGAGGAAATCCAGCCAGCCATCAAAAGGGGAGTTCCTCTAAAGGAGGAAATGGAGGGCCCATGCTCCCTGCATCGCGAAGCAGTCTCACGGAGACATTTGGTACTGTTGTGACTCCTGAGAAGAGTCGTGCATCCTCCCCTCCGACAAAGCGTCCTAGGGAGCATCTGAGTGAAGTTTCTCCTCGTCCTGGTGCAGGGAAAGGACTTTTTATATATGGGCTTAATAGGGATCAAGGTGTTAACTCATTCTGGGATTCAGCTGATCTCGATATAGGGTATGATAAAACAAGGAGTTTGATATCTACATACGACGCTGCTCGTTTTGACCAGTTTTCTTCTAGCACCTTGGATCAGATGCTTTGTGCTAACTTGGCCCGGGTAAAATTTACTTGTATTCTATATTACATTTGCTTGCTCCACCCCTTCTTCTTCTTCTTCTTATATATAATTTAAAATTTTTTTTTTTTTTTTTATGCAGATACCTCTGATGTCTCATTTACTTAGTCAACGTTCCAACCATTTTGAGGGGGAAGCCAAAGCTGCTGAGGAAAAGCTTGCTCAGATGGCTATCCAAATGCAGAAGCTGGAAAAGGAGAATGCCAGACTTTCTAAGGATCTGAAACACGAAGTTCAGACTGGGGACAAATTCAGAAAGTCCGAGGAAGGGAAAATATACTTCAGCAATTTAGAGAAGGAATTGGTTACCAAGTACCAAAGTTCCGTGGAGAAAGAGCTAGTTAGCAACTACAAGAATTCTGACGCTTATAGAGAAGACTTAATGAAAGAGTCTCTTCTAGTGTATGATCGTACTATCCGAGATTGCCGCAGGGTTCTTAGGGAATCTGGACGCTATCCTGGTGAAGATTTTATGTTTTTGGATGCAGACGTCTCTGAAGAACCTGACCTGGAAGAAGAAGAGGCTTCGATTCCTGCTGAGGGAGAGAAATAGTTATTTTTACTTACTTTTTTATCAATAGATGTTTAATAAGTTGATTATCATGTAATCATCCTTTCCCTTTTCAAACTTTTTACTTTTGCTTGAAGACTTAGTTTGTTTACTTTAACTATAGTTATTCTTAGATTTCTTTTGATATCTTAGAATGTTTGCATGATGTTTTCTCCTTATTTGAAGATTGTTCTGCCATCGTGTTTTTAACAATTAACTTGTCTTCTTTTATTGGCGCTAAGCTTTCTGAAAAGTTATTCATCATTTTACCTTCAAGGTGACGACGTTTTTATCGACCTCTTTTTTGGAGGTGTAACACTCTCTTATGGAGCTGTTTATATTATTTTTCTTCGATGTAAAGCAGAAGTTTTTGACCTCTTTTAGAGGTGTAATGCTCTTTTGATGAGCGATTTATATTATTTTGGCCTCTTTTAGAGGTGTAATGCTCTTTTGATGAGCGATTTATATTATTTTGACCTCTTTTAGAGGTGTAATGCTCTTTTAATGAGCAGTTTATAACTTATAAAAACTTCTTGAGTTTGTTGAACAGAAAGAAACACATGATCTTTTGATAGAGAACACAATCTTTGAAATTTTATTTCTGAACTTCTTTGGATCACAAGATAACATGCTCTACGATATTCGTGAGCCTTTTATTACATGATAACTATTTACTTTATTCGTAATACTTTCTTAAGCTTGCCACGTTCCATGTTCTGGGAATTTCTTCTCCACTCAAATATTGCAATTTGTAAGCTCCAGAGCTTACAAGCTCTGTCACTCTGAATGGTCCAATCCATTTAGGCTGCAATTTCTTCACTTTATTCTTCTTCTTGTCTTTCTTTGCGTTAACAGCAGCCTTTCGAAGCACCAAATCTCCTACTTGAAAATCACGAGGTCGCACTCGGGCGTTATAAGCTTTCACCATTCTTGTACGATAACGCTCTGCTCTGGTACTAGCTGTTTCTCTCAATTCTTCTAGCAAATCCAAGTTTGCTCTTAACCCATGTTCGTTAAAAATATCGTCATAATATTTTACCCGCAAACTTATTTCCCCGATTTCCACTGGTATTACCGCTTCGGTTCCATAGACCAGACTGAAGGGTGTTTCCCCTGTGCTGACCCTCTGAGTTGTTCGATAGGCCCACAAGACGCCTGGCAATTCATCGACCCATTCCCCCTTTGCTTTGTCAAGTCTGGTTTTCAAATGTTGAAGCAGAGTGCGGTTGGTTACTTCTGTTTGCCCATTTGACTGAGGGTTCGCCACAGAAGCGAATGCTTGGGTAATTCTCATTTCTTCACACCATCTTTTCAATTCTTTTCCTCTGAATTGAGTTCCATTATCAGACACCAGAACTCGCGGTACGCCGAATCTGCATACAATATTTTT